>OX326946.1:49844846-50444846 GCA_946800315.1 Misopates orontium | reverse complement strand
TCCCTTGCCGTCCTGTTCTCCCAAGTCGATGAATATATTGTCCTCGATCAGAAGGAATGCCCACCTGATAGGCAAAAAAGCCTTGATTAAATATGTTCTTAGTTTTTTTTTATAATTGTTTTTAAATAAATCAATATATGTTTATTTAACAATACAATCAGAACGAAATCCATGCACAAGCAGCACATCGCCGTAGAGCAATGCAAAAGGAAGAAAAACGAAAAGAAAAATTGACCATGAGAAGGAAAAGGAACAGGAGGGAAAAGGTTAGTACATTCAACATGGCAAAGGAAAAAATAATTGAGGCCCAGCTAGACAGAATTTAATTCCTAAAACAATAGCATATAAGATGGACAAGAAAATAATATTCAAAAACCAGTTTACCTGAATGACTAATGTAACATCAGGATAATTCATCCCTCGAGCAGAAACATCAGACGTAATCAGAATCAATCCTTTTGATTCCTTAAATTCATCAGAAACTCGAGTGCGATAAAGGGGAGGTTTTTTGGAATGAATCTCCCTAACATTCAATTTCATCTCTCGGAATAAGGAAAACATGAGTGACGTCATCATTGCTGTAGCACAGAAAACAATAACCTGAGAAGAGGTCAACCAGCCATTGGTAAGAAAGGGTTCAAAAAAAGCAGAATTATGAATAATTTACGTAAATGAAAACCTGTAGCATCATACTTTGTACTCAGGCACTTGAGATGTATGGCTTTTCAACAGATTGTGTACTATTTGAAAATGTTGGTCGTGGGATGCAACAAGGAACAATTGCTTTACCTGCTTGACAAGTAAAAGAGCACTAAGCTAGACAAACAATAACAGATGATCCCCCTATTCTTCAGTGATGCAAAGAATGAAATATTTTTATTAAGATATATGCGCACAAATTTTAGATATAGTACAAACTCCACAGCTCACACCATAGGGAAAATGATCATAGTGAGAGAATAAACTTATACCTTAGCACTAGTGTCCAAGCATCCAAGCCCAAGCGTATCAATATAGACATGTTCCCTTTTCAATACAAGTTGGGATACACGACGGACCTGAAATCCCGCATAATCAAAATTACACCACGGGCTTTAAAGGATCTCCGAACACCATTTAGAACGACAAGACCATTATCAACGATGAATAGCATAAGAATGCAATATCAAACCTCCTTTGGGATTGTAGCTGAAAAGAGTAAAGATTGCCTCTTGCGAGGCAAACAATCAACAAGTTTCTCAATATCCTTTCGAAATCCAAGGTCTAGCAAGTGGTCTGCTTCATCGAGAACAAGCATCTGCAGTCCCAATAAGCGCAGAGAGATACCCGACTTGTTCTCAATGTGATCTAGCAATCTACCAGGAGTTGCAACAATTATCTGCAGAGTTCATAGTCTCAATTAAGACAATCCTACTATTGGCCCGCATTCCTTAAGCTGCTCTACCAGAAAGATGCATTTTGATAAAATGGCGTTTGTACCTGACACGTGTCTGATTCTAAACGTCTTTGATCAACTTTAAATCGTGTTCCTCCTACTAAAGTTTGCACACCTATGCCATCATGGTGCTTGAGGAGAACATTCGTTTCGGCAGAGATTTGACTTGCAAGTTCCCTTGTGGGGCATAAAATAAGAACATATATTGGTGAGACCCGTTGGAGTGTGCTGTCATTTGATGCCTTCAAAACTGTTTCAATAGCAGGAAGCTGTTTATGTTTAGCAGCTGAAATGAGAAAAATAACGGAGAGAAGGATATCGAGATCAAAATAGAGTAAAAAAAACTAAGGATATACCAAGAAAGCAATACTCTTGCCCGTTCCTGCCCTAGCTTTGACCAAAATATCCTTACCTGCCACATAGAGAATTCAAACGATACAATCACAAACAAGCAAGAAACCGAGCTTTAATTATCAACTAATGGAGAAAAAAGCAAATAGTTTTTACCCGTTACAAAGGAAAAAAACAAGACAAATGTTTATTGAACTCCGACATGTACTCTAAGATTTAAAGATGACGAAGAGCAACATAGAGCATCACACACAAAGGATCCAGGAATTTTCCTTCATCAAACTTTAGTTCTATGAAACAAAGCTCAACTCATTTTTAGTTTTCATTATCAGTAAATGCATGAACTGAAAGTGCTATAAACCTGATTTTGAATCTTACACTCCATGAGACTGTAATCTGGTTCCTTGTAGAAAGACATAACCACCAAAAAAGATGCTAAAACAGAAAGAGGCTAATCATCTAAACTAGCTCATTGGCATATAGAGTTTAAACAGGGCAAAGTTACATGAAATACAACTTGAGAAAACTTTGACAAGGAAACTGTACTCATCGGTAATGGATACATGAAAACTCAACCCTCTATCCTGGAATGCAGATTTCATTTTAGGTACTGTACTCAAGGAACTAGATATAATATATAGATCATAATTTATTCAGCCAAATAATATTACAATAAAAGTGACCGAGCAATTACACACACATAAATCCTAAATGTGTCAACTGCGTATTAAATTAAGCAGGAAATAGTTTCTAATGAAATCCTTTACTGAAAACTGCAGTTGCTTACTAGGCTGCAAAGATTCATGTAGATGAGCACAAACTGCACTTAAAATTACGCAGGATTACTGAAAACAGCAGTTGCTTATTAGGCTGCGGAGATTCATTTAAATCAGAAAAGCACACTCAATATTATTTTCACATAGGATAAAGGACATCTTAGACAATATTTTATAAGGCCTATCTTGTGCTTTCAGAAATAATTTTCATGTCCTTAAAATACATCAAAAAAGAAATAGTACAAAGGTATTTACATACCCTCAAGGCATGCAGAAAGGGTTCCCTCTTGTACGCAAGTCATTTGCATATAACCAGCCTCAGTAAGTGCCTGGACAGTAAATGGAGATATGTCACACTCATCAAATCTGAAAAATAAAATCGACCATCATTACTACACAATTGTCAAAAAGGAAAATTCGAAATTCAAACTCTTTAAAACAAAAACATGTCACATTTTGCAAATAAAACCTCACTGACCTTTTTGTACTGAGAATTGATTCCTCCTCAGCCTTCTCTGTTTTTTCATCCTGCATATTAGTCCTCTTATGGATCTCCTCCCTAACTGCTTCAACCTGCTGGGACAAATCAACCTCATCTTCCAGAAATTTCAATGGAATTCGTTTCTTTATCTTGATATCGTACTTTCCTAATGCCGCACTACTACCAACAATCTTCCTAGCATCACGCCCCCTGCTCTCCATTCCCCCCCCCTCCTCCTCCTCCTCAACATCATCGCAATCATCATCGGACGAGCCCATTTCACCACCTCTAAACCTTGGCCACTTTGCCCTTCCTCCCCTAGTGGACCTCAAATTGGGATCCGAAGCATCAGAAATTACCGAACTTGTGCCATTCCTAGTAAAGTTCAAAATTTTACTCGTTGCACCCGTGTAATAAGATCGCCTCGAATTCAACACATTACTCACACCAATCGAAATCCCACTTGTTGAACTACAAACTAAATCAAATCCGCTACACATTGCAACAAAATCCCAATTTCCAGAATCCCTCATCCTATCAACACCACACCTAGTATTAGTCGAAAAACACCTAGATTTCGTTAAACGTTCCCACGAAAACTCACTCCTTTCAATCTTCTTCCCACAATCCGCACCGCGTTTCTCGATTACCAACTTCTCCAAATGAATAGGTGGCTCAGCTATATTCCCACCTTTAGCTGCCGGAACTTCCAACATACCGTCGGCCTCGCTCCACAAGTCCTCGGCCCCTTCCTTCATGAACCGATCAGCAAGAGCTTTCACATGGTCTAGAGGCGACACCGGGCCGTAATTGGGTTCGTCACAATCGGGCTTCTCCAGGCCCGTATTATCAGCGGATTCTAGCTCGGCCCGGACCTGGGACCTTATTCGGGCCTGATGGACTAATTTTTCATGCTCGAGTAGGCGTTTCTCTTTTTCGCGGGCTTTTATCTCGTGCATGCGCCTCCACTGCCACTTGTTGAGCCCGCCGGAGAAGGTTCGAGGGCCGCCGCCCATCCAACGGAGGAGATTGTGTCTTTGAAGAAGAGATTTTGATGGTTTGTGGAGAATAATTGAGGAGCAGTGCATTTCGAATTTGGGGGTTTAGGGTTTTAGAGGAAGAAGAAGAACTGTTTTAACTTTTAAGTTTTAATAACTATAATAACTAAATTTTTACCCAAAAAGATATTTTTTGTCTTTTAAAACTAACCGAATATGAGTTCTAACGTAATAAAATGGGCAAATGATAAAATTACTTTTATGTTAATTTCTTATTGGCAAATGAGGATAACCAAAATAATGTGACAATAAGATTTATAATTTGTAGAACTAACTTATATTTTACAAAATCATAAAGTCGTATGGGTGATGGGTGGTTGCAAGAGCTTATAGAATGGCTTATTTATTATTTTTGATTAATGTTACACTCTTGACAAAAAGTTTGGAGGTCTTGTAATTTTTTTAAAAGTTACTTAAAGCACTAACTAAGCATTTGCGATAATTAATAAGAACAAATTTTTTCCTTTTAAAAGCTGCATATCTTGAAAAAGTTGGAGAAGCACGGTTTTTTACTTTCAACTTGGTCGCCTAATTTGTATTGAATCCATCTTTGATCCTCTATTGAAATTTTTTGCAACTTTGATCCCCTAATTTGTCTCATATTCCATATTCGACCCTTTTTGGCAAGGAAAAAGTCACATGATGTGCACGTGGTTGCCTGAGGATTGTTCTCACGTGGGAAAAGAAGTCTCGATTCTAAAATTGCACCCCACTTTTGTTGTTTTTAAAAAAATTAGGGAATAGTATCATTACAGAAAAAATTAAATGAATTTTACCCGACAAATCGGTTACCTTTTATGATACTTGGAAGTGTGCGCATAGAATACTGTAATGTCATGGTATCGTCAAGAAAAGTCATGAACATTAAATGTAAGAAAACATAATGTAGCTCAAACTTCTCTTGAATTAGTTATCCCTAAACGAGTCATGAAGGATTTAACGACATACCGTTATCTTCATATCAGCCAATAATTTGCTTCTCATATATAACGCTGCGAGAGAATACAAAGACCTAACTTACTCTTGGATTCTTGTAACCATCGGCGGATATATATTGGGTTATTGAGTTCTCGTGCTCTATGTTTGTCGCGTCTTTGCAACATTTAACAAGCTAGCTTATTCATTTCGACAAAGATAGTGCATTGCTTATACAATATTTCTTATAGTCAATGAAACATGTGTTTCTAATTCCATCCTATTAGAGACATTACGAGACTCAAAATGTGATACTCTACTCATTTGTTATAGACATGGATTAAAGTTTCTAAACATTTCCGGGAAAAGCAACAAAACATTTCTACTTTTGACTACATGGAAATGGAAAACACAAGTCTATTTCAACAATTTTTACTTTTTCCCAACATACCGGATAAATCTCAAAATATTGCGAAAAATAACACACGAAACATACATTAAAAGCGAAACTTTGATTCACGGCTATAGATATCCGCACTCTAAGTGCAGGACCAATGAAAATGTCCAAAGGAAGTCATGTTCTATTAGTTTTTTTTTTTTGACAAAACCTAAATGTTGCACAACTGCTTCCATATTCTGAAATCTTCTAATGTATATTTAACTTTTTGAACAATCAAATACAATATTTAGAGCCTTGGGCCTCTACTTAAATATAGCACTTGTAGACTTTGTGCTACAAATAACAAAAACCAGGTGTTAATGACATAAATTACTAAATATGAAAGAATTAATCATCGGGATTTCACTAATAGAAAAATGCGTTGGAGTCTATTCACACAAGCATGAGTAGTAATATTATTACAAGAATCCAGTTATCTTTATTACAATCCTCGTTGGAATTGGGGTCTAAATCTAACCGAAACTCCGTCTTCACCACTCTGGTTATTAGTCCTCGAGCAAATTCACTCTAATCATTTGCAAACTAAGAACTAAGAAAAAAAAAACTAAGAACCAAAGAAAAAAAAAGGAGATGAAAACTATAAATTTTTCCATTTTGAAAAGAAGCAGAGTCAAATGACATCGATGAAAGGAACACAACTGAGGTAAAGATGCTTCCAGACCGTACTGTTGCTGATATCCTCTAAAGTTATGTAAATAAACGCATTTTACCATTATTTTCCTTTTAGTCCTTCTTTTATTGTATAGTGGACTCGGGGCCCCAAGTATATAAGGGCCATTTAGGATTATTTTTAGACAAAGTAATATGTGGAATAGTTGCCAACTTCTGGCCAAGTCTTATCAGATATTCTATGTTAGATATGGTCACTTGCAAATAATAATATCAGATATCAGAATATGTTGGGGGAGTAACTGTAGAAAAATTGAATTAGTAAGTGTCATGAATAATAGTTGAATGGTTTTTCATTTTCACCGAAGAAGAAGAATAAGAAGAAAAGCTAAATCACGTTCATCAAATTTCTTAGCAACCTGAGTTCGATCAAGTAGTCAGATTCCCTTGAATGCCAGTAAACTTTCCGATTATTCTATCACCCATGTTGGGGAGTTTTTGAATGCCAGTAAACGATCCGGTTATTTTGCCACCCATGTCGGGAAATGTTTCGAAGCCTGGTAGAGACCTCACTTTCCCTGTTCTATCAACTTCAAGTGGATACTTAAGCAGGTGGCCTTTCATTTCACTGACTTCATTTGATGCAAACTGTTGCCAGTTCTGCTCGCCCATCCATCTTACACGTCTGATGCATTCCAGGCTCTCTGGTTCCTCAAAACACTGCTCCAATGTGCCGGTGTGCTCCGCCCATAGCGACATTCTATATCCATATATCTGCAGGAGAAGATAACTTTGTTATTGTATGTAATCATTTCAAGTTGAACTTAGTTCATGATTTGAAGCAGATCAAGACCAGTTGTAATGTGCTTGTGTAGATATTAAAATGTCACAACATGCACAAGATATAAAATTATACAGCCGGAAGTTTTTTTTTTTTTGTTACGAAATAATCATGCACTAAGAGAACTCAGAGAACAAAAATGAGATCTATTCCCTCACAGCAAGAAAAATCTTGAGTAAACTTAGTCCAGTGTGACTCTACCTGGCCATGAGGATTAGCATGTTTGTCTGCCCACGTATACTGAGGCTGATAAGCACCCATCGCAATTTCAGTATCTCTAGTCCCATCCAGAGACCGTTGATTGATGTTAGCAGAACCCATTATCACAAACTCATCATCGACGATCATTCCTTTTGAATGGACGTAGATCATGAACCGTCGATTTTTCTGAGTCAGTGCCTGGATGGTGACACACCACAGGTTTAGGCGATGACATGTCAAAAGCTATGATATTAACCTTTAGAATATATCAGGGGTCGAGAAAATATACTTGTGGAGTAGGTTGGGTTGAGATTTCTTTTGAATGACATCCAGTTTCTGCGGCTTCACGATTCCCAAGGCAGAAGAAGTTTAAATAATCCTGGGGCTCATACTCTTTCTCAATTCCTGCCTCTTCTAAAGCCTTGTATATGGTCTCATACATCATTTGCATAGTATTAGACTGCAGGGTCAAGAAGTGCTGTGAGTTTCTATAGAATCACACTAGTAAATACACCTTGATAACATAAAATTCATACAAAGATCGACAAAAAACGGAAGTAACGTTTTGTATACTCAACCCCCCCACCCCCGCCAAAAAAAAAGGCCGCCCGACCTTCTTTGCATTAATCAGGGGAATAAAGGAAAAAAAAAAACCAAGGACATATATTCAACACAAAATTTCTCGTTATCACAAGCAGGACCATTATAAGCCTATAACATGTATGGAATGTAATACATGTAACAACTTATATGTCTTACTAATAAAAAATAAATCCAGTTAACTGAATATTCTGACAAGTTGAGTTATAAACATTCTCGTGTTCCTTGTATCAACACTATTTCCCTACTTTCTATCCATGTCACGTATATATTCAGAAGTTTCATCTTATTTTGTAATTGCTTGCTGCAGAAAGAGTGGTGGTTATGGAACTAGTTATATAATGGAAATGGTATGTACAATTGCATGTCATCGCGAGATTTGTATGAAATGCCAATTTTTTTTCCATATTGATGAAACTAGACAACATCACACATACATAGCAGCTTCTGTTAATTTCAAATGTTTCTTGCAGCAAGAAGGGATGTAAACTCCTACTTGATAATAACAACGAGCTAACTAAACCTTTTAAAGAGGTCAAGTCAAATATTTTCAATCTTTATATGGAATGAAAAGTGAAGAGGATTGTAACAACGGGAGTTACTAGTATTTACCTGCCAAAAGAGAATTCTCTGAATGGGAGTACTGGTAGGAGCTCCCTCCGGCCACATAGGAATAACTATATATACAGAAAATCTCTCTCTTGCTCGGATCTTTTCAGCAATCTTCAGAGCAATTTCCATTGGAATTAAGTTGTTTGCACCTGTTGCGACAGACAAACCGATCAAAATTCTGTTGTATATTATCCTATAAAAGACACTTTGTAACATACCCAAGTTGTTATAATTAGCCCAATTGAATGATGACCCCACGAAGTACTGGTTCTCAATGTAGATGAAATGCTGTGCTGCACGAATTGCCTTCACATAAGCTGTGTGTATGCTCATGTCAACAAGAACATTCTTCCCGCATACCAGGTTCTGTTTCCATTACAAGAAAAGTGTTACGCCACTTCTACTAAGACTTCTGAAGATGAAACTACAGAAGATATATAGCAGCTATTTCGTACTCTGTTTGAAGCTTCTTTTGGATCCTTGGGGAAACCTTTAACAGAGTTGGAGTCGATTGATCGGAAAACCTGAATCATGCAATTTCTTAGTCCAAGGCATGGAATCAGAGATATTTTGTTGGAAGACGACTTCATATAAAAGTTTAAGCGGGTAGAATGGAGAAATATTGGTTGTTTACTATCGAACAAGTTCCGCTGCATGATTGCAATTATGATTTTTGATGTCTAGCACATGGAACTCCTATTCATGGCTGGAATATGGACCAAGATTTCTTACCATATTGATCGACTGACTCATATAAAAGTTTTAGCTGGTAGAGAATAACAGTGATTAAATACTTTTTGTATAATATATCACGAAATTTTTAGTCATACCTGGACATGCCATTCCTCTGCATCACCTTCCCTTAGGCAGGCAGACTCTTCTATTCCAAGTATCTCAGGGATTCTTTCAAGCTTGAGCAAAGAGGAATCATACTGTGAAGTTTTCATTTTCTTAAGTCCGCGGGGTTTTGAGGCCTTTGACCAGCGCTCCTCAAAATTTTGCAAGATGTCATATGCAGCTGGTCCATCAATTTGACTATGCAAATCATGCCATGGCTCTCTTGGACAACCGTCAGAAGGACCCTGTGTAGTTACAGAATAAACTCAAAAGGGAAAAAAAATGCTGATACCAAGTTGACACAGCAAACATCCCGTCATGGATAGTAAAATTACCAGATATACAACATTTACCGTGTAATTAATATTATGATAATCATCTTTGTGAACCGTTTGCAATGTACTAAAAAGTTGATGTTTTGGGGTATCATATCTTCCTTTGCATAGGTCAAGGCCTCCAACAAATGCTATGATCTTTCTCTTATCATTTGTTGCATTAGCATCCACAATTACACTTTTTTGATGATGAGTGTAGATTACTCCTGCTTCCTGATTCAAAAAACAGCAAAGAAATATAGGCTAAATCCAAGCATACTGCACGAGTTTTTCACCGTCAATGTCAATCAAAGCTATATGTAACATGGGAATGCTTGAAGAATACAGGAATAGACAGCATACCATCCCAACACTATTTTTGAAATTAGGTCAATTTATAGCAATATCCCTCACTCAGGGTTACAAAAACACCACCTTTTGTGAAAAGAAGTTGGCTAAACTGATGTTGTAATGAATTTCAATTTGACGTTTCATATGGTTTTTTAAGGAATTAGTAAATGGTAATAGTGAAAAATTCAAAGCTTATTGAAACTTTTTAGGAGTTATGGTTTCATATCGAGAGTATTTCTTGATTCATTTCTTAAACTGACCAATAGTCATCGTCAGTGTTGGCTAGTTCACTCCCTATAAAACCATTGAATTTCTTGTCTTAGTAATAAGTAAATACGGAAATCAGTAAATATAGGAACACTTTAAGGTCTCAAGCTTTTTCGAGGGGATGCAAACAACTATGTGGACACAAGTTCAAACAGCATATTCTAGAATAAACGTGTTTTTGATGACGGAAGACCTTTGCTAACAAATATAATAAAATAAGACTATTAAGAGAAGTTCTCTTGGATGGGATCATTTATATGCAAAGAGAAGGTTGTGTAACCTGCTTTTTTGCCCAACTCCCGTGCTTAGCTGCTCGTGGACACAGCAACACTTGAACAGAGGAATGCTTGAAAAAACGGTTGGTTTCTTCATCACCTGTATTCATTACGCCAACCTGAATATCATATATAAAGTAAAATTTTCATCAGACATTAATTTTTTTTCTAAAATAACAAAGTGAAACTAGGACTTACAGTATTGTAACCCAATATGCTTCTCGACGTAGGATCGTCCCATACAAGGAGCAATACCCTCACACCTTCCTGAGACTTCACTTTCAAAAGCTCACCTAAACTGCTGTTTGTTACACCAGGATCATCCCTTACAAGTTCAACTAGGTGATAAACAGACCACCCCGTTATGTAAACTAGGCGACGAGCCTGACTTATTGCATCATATATGTCACTCCAACAATTTTCGTTTTCATACCGCTTACCATTAGCCAATGACAAACTCGGAAGGGATTCATCATGTACATGGGCATCTTGATATAACTTAACCGTTCCTCCTCTCCTAATTGGAAAATAGGTACCGGGCACACCTTCATATAAATGATTGGACCCCACCCCACCACGATAAGAGGGCACACTCTCCATTGGTATAAACTGAATCGACAAACTCAAAACAGCTCCTGGATTACATTGCTTCCCATTTGCACCAAGAACCGGATAAGTACCTTCGATTCTATTCCCTGAAAGTAGTTCCTCTGAGGGGATTCCAACAGCTCCCATAATCTTGGAGCACACTAGATCACTGTCCTTGACCACAAACTGCACTTCTTCACTGTAGTGTGCCACAGGAACATGAAAATGCTGGCCCCAATCGGGATTTTCGGTGTTATCAATCACAAAAGTACTAGCAACCGCAGCATTAGATACCACAATTGTGACATAAGGATCACTTGTTATGTTGTTGGGCATGGTTTTGGTCATAAGTTTCGTTGACAATCGTCCAAACATATAGCCTAAGCTATTGTAGATTAAATCCGTATTTGGAAGATTCCTGGCTTCCTTCACCCAAATATCCAAGTTTCCATGCAACAGCACCACCCTCAGTGGTTCTGTAGAGGTTTTAAATGGCAGAAGTAGGACACCTTGGGTATGCTGGGAACCACCCGACATAGAATCAGAATCACTAAAGTGAGGCATGTTATGATTTGCTCTATCTAATCCACTCAGTTGAATTCCAAAAGGGTATTGCTCAAATCTTCAAATGAGACGAACTAATGAGACAATACAGGAAAAAAAGGTAAGAATGCTGACAAGCTCAAATAGCAGCTATCAAGATTTAATTTTTACAAACAAAACTACACTGAATGTACAAAATTTCAAAGGAATGTGACTTTTTAGAAGTGATCAGAAGATATACAACTGGAAGAAGAAGATATCAGAAGTCAAAAACAGCTCTTGAAGAAGCCAAGTACATATTTCAGGCTTATAAATAGAGTTTAACTACATTGTAGCTTGTTCAAATCTAAGAATATAAAAAATGCAGCTAGTGAACATTAGGTGAGAATAAGCAAAGAAACTAAAATGGGAGCATATGAACTGATTGCAGGGTGAAAACGAACGTGAACTGCTGGCATCCCTTTTTTTTTTATTCAAAAAGATTTAAGAAAACCCAAGTGGTGGAACATTACAAATGTCATGAGTCATGACAATAACCGAACTTATACATTCAGAAAAACAATAGCAAATTGAGTATTTGATACAGTTCTTATTTATGCTAGATGCTAAAATGGGTCACTGATAATATTACAAAAAAACGGTTTCAGATATAAGAATTTGTTGGGGGACTAACTTTAGAGGATATTAAATTAGCAAGTGTCATGAATAATAGTTTGAATGCATTTGCATTAAAATGCAACTCTTCATCGGATTAGAGTACTTGCGGCTTAAGGGGAAAGAAGCAAGAGTTGACTCTTCAAAAAGTTTCTTTTAGATACTGACTACAAGTTGGACCAACTAATGCATATATAAATTAAGATATATACTAAAGTTGGACCAACTAATACATATATTTTTATTTTAGATATACTAAATGAAGTTTGACTAACTAATTCATAATTTTTTGTTTTTCCTAAAAAAAATGAAAGAAACTACAAAATTGACGTTACCGATTCAGTGTCCCGTCCTATTTTTAAAACACTAGTCATAAACTTATATAATGTAAATGGCTAATCCCGTCAAACCCTCCAATCTTTCAGTGGTTTTTCAAAGTGCACCCTGAACTATCGTTTTGTTCGAAATGCACCCTAACTATTTAATTTTGTTCGATTTGCACCATGGAGCGGTGATCGGCAACTTTCGCCAGAAAAAGTGCCAGTCACGTGATCGCCAGAAGGGCATCTTCGTCCGTCCAAAAAAAAAGCATTTTTAGAAAAAGTATAGGTTACACCCTGATGTATCGACATAAACCCCCAATCTTTCTCAGAGTACCCCTCAACTATTCATTTGAAAAAAATCACTTTTAAAATGTTTTTTTTCTATATTTTTTTTTTTTTTAAACTTGGTTAGATATGCTTCATATACAATTATTGGTAATGGGTTGTCTTCTATTTATCGAATAATTGAAACAAGCTTGACTTTCAAGATATTTGTATTAGTTTGGAATGGACGGATTGTTACTATTGTGCTGAAATTAACCAATAAGCTACATGAATAGATTTTTTGGTTTATTTTGCGAAATAGCGTTTGATTATATCGTGTTGATGTGTGAGAACTGAGAATTTGCTGTTTTATAAATAAATAAAACAGCAAATTCTCAGTTCTCACAGAGATATGTAACCTGGGAACTTCAAGAATACAGGAATAGACAGCACACGATCCCAACACTATGGCCACAAATATTACAGGAAGGATTACATTGAGACATTTTTGAAATTCGGTACAAAAACACAACCTTTTGTGAAAGAAGTTTGCTAAAACTGATGATGTAATGAATTTCAAGTTTGAGTATGATTCATATGGTTTTCAAAAAAAAAATTAGTAAATGGTAATAGTTTAAAATTCAAAGCTTATTGAAACTTCTTACGAGTTATGATTTCATATCGAGAATATTTCTTGATTCATTCATCTCTCCGTCTTGAAGAATATACTAATTCAGAGAGGGTTGTTGTGCAGCTTATGAAACATGATGAAGGTGCTGCAACTGACCAAACGTCACTGTTGGCTAATTCACTCATAAAACCGTTGAATCTTCTGCTCTTGGTAATAAGTGAACTAGTGACAATCCTTGAGCACACACGGAAATCAGTATACTATATAAGGGCCCAAAATTAAGATCCCGGGCTTTTTCAAACAGCTTTTCAAAGTTCAAACAGCATATTCTAGAATAAACGTGTTTTTGATGAAGGTAAACCTTTATCATTGTGTGCAATATGCCTAACAAATATAAGAAAATAAGACTATCAAGAAATAAAATAAGAAATTTGCTTGAATCAGGTCAGCTATATATGCAAAGAGAAGATCATGTAACCTGCTTTTCTGCCCACCTCCCTTTTACCTAGCTGCTCGTGGATGCCACGAAGAATCATGGACTTTCCTATCAACTTGTATTACATACAAAAGCACTTTATGGAAGATGCAATAATACAAAATTAAAGCATATCACACCAACTATATATCTTCTAATATTGATAACCACGGAACGTAGATGCATTGATTCAGATCAAATGCGTGCAATTCACTTTCTGGTTAATACTTGAAAATTTAACATTTGACTCAATGTATATATAGTATCACCTTGCAGGTAATTCATATAAGATGAACATGCTAATAAGAATGGTATGGAGTCAAATCTCACATTTTCATAAAATTTTCTAAAATAACAAAGTGCATATGGCACTTACAGTTTTATAATCCAGTATGCTTCTTGACGTAGGATCATCCCATACAAGGAGCAATACCCTCACACCTTCCTGAGACTTCACTTTCAAAAGCTCACCCAAACTGCTGTTTCTTACACCAGGATCATCCCTCACAAGTTCAACTAGGTGATAAACCGACCAACCCGTTATGTAAACCAGGTGACGAGCCAGACTTATTGCATCATAGATATCACGCCAACAATGTCCATGTTCATACCGTCTACCACTAGTCAACGACAAACTCGGAAGGGATTCATCATGGGCATGAGCATCTTGATATAACTTGACCGTCCCTCCTCTCCTAATCGGGAAATAGGTACCAGGCACACCTTCATATGAAAGATCGGACCCCACCCCACCACGATACGAGGGCACTCTATCCATCGGTATATATTGAATAGACAAACTCAAAACAGCACCGGGATTACATTGCTTCCCGTTTGCACCGAGAATCGGATAAGTACCTTTGATTCTTTTCCCCGATAGTAGTTCCTCTGAGGGGATTCCAACGGCTCCCATAGTCTCGGAGCTCACTAGATCACTGTCTTTGACCACAAACTGCACTTCTGCACTGTAGTGTGCCACAGGAACATGAAAATGCTGGCCCCAAGTGGGGATTTTCGGTGTTATCAATCACAAAAGTCCTACCAACCACAGCATTAGATACCACAATTGTGACATAGGGATCACTTGTTATCTTGTTGGGAATGGTTTTTTCGAGTTTGGTGATGAGTTCGTTGACAATCGTCCGAACGTTTCGCCTAACCTCTTGTAGATTAAATCCATATTTGGAAGATTCCTGGCTTCCTTCACCCCAGATATCCAAGTTTCCATGCAACAACACCACCCTCAGTGATCCTGTAGAAGTTTTAAATGGCAGAAATTGGACACCTTGAGTATGCTGGGAGCCACCCGACATAGAATCAGAATAACCGAAGTGAGCCATGTTATGATTTGCTCTATCTAATTCTAATCCACTCAGTTGAATTCCAAAAGGGTACTGCTCAAATCTTCAAATGAGACGAACTAATGAGACAATACAGGAAAAAAGGTAAGAATGCTGACAAGCTCAAATAACAGCTATCAAGATTTAATTTTTACAAGTTTTTCAATGTATTTTCAAACAAAACTACACTCAATTGGTTGTCAAGATGCACAAAACATAAAAAGAATTGGACTTTTTATCAGTGATCAGAAGATACACAACTGGAAGCAGAAGAAGCCAAAGATATATTTCACTCAAAAAAGTTCCTAGAGAAAGACATGATTAATGAATCTCAAAAACTCTCAACCTTAACAATCAGGCTTATAAATAGAGTTTAACTACATGCTGCTAGTTCAAACGTAAGATAATAAAAAAATGCAGCTGGACTAAGTACAAACAACACTCGGGGAGTATAAACAAAAGAAACTAAAATGTGGGCATACAAACTGATTGACAGGGTAAATACGAACATGAGCTCCTCACATTACCTTTTTTTTTGTTTTGTTTTGATAAAGAAAACCCAAGTGGTGGAGCATTTCAAATGTCATGACAAGAACATAATTTATTCATTCAGAAAAAAATAACAAATTTAGCATTTGATACAGTTCTTATCTATGTTAGAATGGGTCACTTGCAAATAATAATATCAGATGTCAGAATAATAGTTGAATGCGACTCTTGGTCGGATTAGAGCACTAATTAGGCGGCTTAAAGAGAAAGAAACTAGAGTTTGACTCTTCAAAAAGTTTGTTTTCTCAGGTCAACACTCTGTAGTAAAATAGAAGTTGGTTGAGGAGTTTTATCAAACAGCTTATGTTGATTGCTACTACTTAATTCTTCCAAATGATCATGAGTTCCCTGGACATGAGAAGAAGAACTAATGTCTAATTATTATTATGAAGTATTATCATTGGCACGTCTTCAAAGTTATTTAATGTTAGTTTCTTTTTATTTTCAGTTTGTTAATAAAGTAAAGATATTATGAACTATAGTTGGAGTGTCGGACCAACCAATACATAAATTTTATTTTAGATAATACCAATTGAAGTTAGACTAACCAGTTCATAATTTTTCGTTTTTCCTCGAACAAATACGGACAAAACTAAGTGTGTATATATATATATATATAATTCACTAATAAAATTGACTTTACCCGTTCAATGTTCGGTACGATTCTAAAACACTGGTCATAGACTTATATAATATAAGTATGAAAGTCCAATTGAATCCATTCACAATACATAAGTCCGCTTCCAAACAAACTAGTTCAAGAATTGTTTACGTGGACAGTAAAATGTCAATGAATGAGCAACATAAAATTTAACTAAAAACGAAGATCGAGGAACTTTTAGAATTATGCTAGTAACAATTATTGTCTCGGCAACACTTACATAAGTATGTTTGTACTGTACAAGTTACAGCTTGCTCCTAAACAAATAAAATAAGTCTTAGGATACCAGGACTAAAATAAGAGGTACCCAAAATCATAAAAATGGGGAGACAAGAAAAGAATGTTAACCTTTTAAAACATGACAACCTTTCTTAATATACCATCCTGCTAAATATAAACCCAATCACTGAGAAAACAAAGAAAAAATCAATTGAAGAAGAAGAATAAGAAGAAGAGCAAAATCACGTTCATCAAATTTCTTAGCAACCGGAGTTCGATCAAGTAGTCAGATTCCCTTGAATGCCAGTAAACTTTCCGATTATTTTGTCACCCATGTTGGGAAGTTTTTGAATGCCAGTAAACGATCCCATTATTTTGCCACCCATGTCGGGAAATGTTTCGAAGCCTGGTAGAGACCTCACTTTCCCTGTTCTATCAACTTCAAGTGGATACTTAAGCAGGTGGCCTTTCATTTCACTTACTTCATTTGACGCAAACTGTTGCCAGTTCTGCTCGCCCATCCATCTTACATGTCTAATGCATTCCAGGCTCTCCGGTTCCTCAAAACACTGCTCCAATGTGCCCATGTGCTCCGCCCACAGCGACATTCTATATCCATATATCTGCAGGAGAAGATAACTTTGTTATTGTATGCAATCATTTCCAGTTGAACTTAGTTCATGATTTGAAGCAGATCAAGACCAGTTGTGGTAATGTGCTTGTGTTGATATTAAAATGTCACCATGCACAAGATATAAAATTATAGAACCGGAAGTTTTTTTTTCGTTACGAAATAATCATGCACTAAGAGAACTCAGAGAACAAAAATGAGATCTATTCCCTCACAGCAAGAAAAATCTTGAGTAAACTTAGTCCAGTGTGACTCTACCTGGCCATGAGGATTAGCATGTTTGTCTGCCCACGTATACTGAGGCTGATAAGCACCCATCGCAATTTCAGTATCTCTAGTCCCATCCAGAGACCGTTGATTGATGTTAGCAGAACCCATTATCACAAACTCATCATCGACGATCATTCCTTTTGAATGGACGTAGATCATGAACCGTCGATTTTTCTGAGTCAGTGCCTGGATGGTGACACACCACAGGTTTAGGCGATGACATGTCAAAAGCTATGATATTAACCTTTAGAATATATCAGGGGTCGAGAAAATATACTTGTGGAGTAGGTTGGGTTGAGATTTCTTTTGAATGACATCCAGTTTCTGCGGCTTCACGATTCCCAAGGCAGAAGAAGTTTAAATAATCCTGGGGCTCATACTCTTTCTCAATTCCTGCCTCTTCTAAAGCCTTGTATATGGTCTCATACATCATTTGCATAGTATTATACTGCAGGGTCAAGAAGTGCTGTGAGTTTCTATAGAATCACACCGGTAAATACACCTTGATAACATAAAATTCAATGCAAAGATCGACAAAAACGGAAGTAACGTTTTGCATACTCAACACCCACCCCCCCCCCCCCACCCCCCTCCAAAAAAAAAAGCCGCCCGACCATCGCATTAATCAGGGGAATAAAGAAAAAAAAAACAAGGACATATATTCAACACAAAATTTCTCGTTATCACAAGCAGGACCATTATATGCCTATAACATGTATGGAATGTAATACATGTAACAACTTATGTGTCTTATAATAAAATATAAATCCAGTTAACTGAATATTCTGATAAGTTGTTATAAACATTCTCGCGTTCCTTGTATCAACACTAATTCCTTACTTTAAATCCATGTAACCATAAACTGTTCCTGTCCTATCTAAAATTGACGATGTCACTTATATATTCAGAAGTTCCATCTTATTTTGTAATTGCTTGATGTGGAAAGAGTGGTGCTTATGGAACTAGTTATATAATGGAAATGGTATGTACAATTGCATGTCATCGCGAGATTTGTATGAAATGCCAATTTTTTTTCCATATTGATGAAACTAGACAACATCAAACATACATAGCAGCTTCTGTTAATTTCAAATGTTTCTTGCAGCAAGAAGGGATGTAAACTCCTACTTGATAATAACAACGAGCTAACTAAACCTTTTAAAGAGGTCAAGTCAAATATTTTCAATCTTTATATGGAATGAAAAGTGAAGAGGATTGTAACAACGGGAGTTACTAGTATTTACCTGCCAAAAGAGAATTCTCTGAGTGGGAGTACTGGTAGGAGCTCCCTCCGGCCACATAGGAATAACTATATATACAGAAAATCTCTCTCTTGCTCGGATCTTTTCAGCAATCTTCAGAGCAATTTCCATTGGAATTAAGTTGTTTGCACCTGTTGCGACAGACAAACAGATCAAAATGTTGTTGTATATTATCCTTTTATATAAAAGACACTGAGTAACATACCCAAGTTGTTATAATTAGCCCAATTGAATGATGACCCCACGAAGTACTGGTTCTCAATGTAGATGAAATGCTGTGCTGCACGAATTGCCTTCACGTAAGCTGTGTGTATGCTCATGTCAATAAGAACATTCTTCCCGCATGCCAGGTTCTGTTTCCATTACAAGAAGAGTGTTACGCCACTTCTACAAAGTCTTCTAAAGATGAAACTACAGAAGATATATAGCAGCTATTTCTTACCCTGTTTGAAGCTTCTTTTGGATCCTTGGGGAAACCTTTAACAGAGTTGGAGTCGATTGATCGGAAAACCTGAATCATGCAATTTCTTAGTCCAAGGCATGGAATCAGAGATATTTTGTTGGAAGACGACTTCATATAAAAGTTTAAGCGGGTAGAACGGAGAAATATTGGTTGTTTACTATCGAACAAGTTCCGCTGCATGATTGCAATTATGATTTTTGATGTCTAGATCATCGAACTCCTATTCATGGCTGGAATATGGACCAAGATTTCTTACCATATTGATCGACTGACCCAAATAAAAGTTTTAACTGGTAGAGAATAACAGTGATTAAATACTTATTGTATAATATATCACGAAATTTAATCATACCTGGACATGCCACTCCTCTGCATCACCTTCCCTTAGGCAGGCAGACTCTTCTATTCCAAGTATCTCAGGGATTCTTTCAAGCTTGAGCAAAGAGGAATCATACTGTGAAGTTTTCATTTTCTCAAGTCTGCGGGGTTTTGAGGCCTTTGACCAGCGCTCCTCAAAATTTTGCAAGATGTCATATGCAGCTGGTCCATCAATTTGACTATGCAAATCATGCCATGGCTCTCTTGGACAACCGTCAGAAGGACCCTGTGTAGTTACAGAATAAATTCGAAAGGAAAAAAAAATGCTGATACCAAGTTGACACAGCAAACGTCCCGTCATGGATAGTAAAATTACCAGATATACATAACATTATTGGATGATATTTGGAAGTAAACTTTCAAAAACAATTACCGTGTAATTAGCATTATGATAATCATCTTTGTGAACCGTTTGCAATGTACTAAAAAGTTGATGTTTTGGGGTATCATATCTTCCTTTGCATAGGTCAAGGCCTCCAACAAATGCTATGATCTTTCTCTTATCATTTGTTGCATTAGCATCCACAATTACACTTTTTTGATGATGAGTGTAGATTACTCCTGCTTCCTGATTCAAAAAAGAAATTTCAATTTGACGTTTCATATGGTTTTTTAAGGAATTGGTAAATGGTAATAGTGAAAAATTTAAAGCTTATTGAAACTTTTTAGGAATTATGGTTTCATATCGAGAGTATTTCTTGATTCATTTATCTCTCCTTTTTTTATTTATAGAAGAATATACGCAGTAGCCAAAAACGATATAGTAGAAATGATATTTTCTTTTCCTGCAGTTTATGAAACATGATGGGGTGCTGAAACTGACCAATCGTCATCGTCAGTGTTGGCTAGTTCACTCCTGATAAAACCATTGAATTTCTTGGTAATAAGTGAACTGTCAATAATCCTTGAGTAAATATGGAAATTAGTAATACTATATAGGAACACTTTAAGGTCTCGAGCTTTTTCGAGGGGATGCAAACAACTATGTGGACACAAGTTCAAACAGCATATTCTAGAGTAAACGTGTTTTTGATGAAGGAAGACCTTTGCTAACAAGACTTTTAAGAGAAGGTTGTGTAACCTGCTTTTTTGCCCAACTCCCGTGCTTAGCTGCTCGTGGACACAGCAACACTTGAACAGAGGAATGCTTGAAAAAAAGGTTGGTTTCTTCATCACCTGTATTCATTACGCCAACCTGAATATCATAAAAAGTAAAAAATTTATCAGACAATAATTTTTTTTCTAAAATAACAAAGTGAAAATAAGACTTACAGTATTGTAACCCAATATGCTTCTCGATGTAGGATCGTCCCATACAAGGAGCAATACCCTCACACCTTCCCGAGATTTCATTTCCAAAAGCTCAGCCAGACTGCTGTTTCTTACACCAGGATCATCCCTTACAAGTTCAACTAGGTGATAAACAGACCACCCCGTGATGTAAACTAGGCGACGAGCCTGACTTATTGCATCATATATGTCACGCCAACAATTTTCGTTTTCATACCGCCTACCATTAGCCAATGACAAACTCGGAAGGGATTCATCATGTACATGGGCATCTTGATATAACTTAACCGTTCCTCCTTTCCTAATTGGAAAATAGGTACCGGGCACACCTTCATACGAATGATTGGACCCCACCCCACCACGATAAGAGGGCACACCCTCCATTGGTATAAACTGAATCGACAAACTCAAAACAGCTCCTGGATTACATTGCTTCCCATTTGCACCAAGAATCGGATAAGTGCCTTCGATTCTTTTCCCGGAAAGTAGTTCCTCTGAGGGGATCCCAACGGCTCCCATAATCTTGGAGCTCACTAGATCATTGTCTTTGACCACAAACTGCACTTCTATACTGTAGTGTGCCACAGGAACATGAAAATGCTGGCCCCAATTGGGATTTTCGGTGTTATCAACCACAAAAGTCCTACAAACCACAGCATTAGATATCGTAATTGTGACATAGGGATCACTTGTTATGTTGTTGGGCATGGTTTTGGTCATAAGTTTCCTTGACAATCGTCGACCAAACATAGAGCCTAAGCTATTGTAGATTAAATCCGTATTTGGAAGATTCCTGGCTTCCTTCACCCAAATATCCAAGTTTCCATGCAACAACACCACCCTCAGTGGTCCTGTAGAGGTTTTAAATGGCAGAAGTAGGACACCTTGGGTATGCTGGGAACCACCCGAAATAGAATCAGAATAACTAAACTCAGAATAACTAAAGTGAGCCATGTTATGATTTGCTCTATCTAATCCACTCAGTTGAATTCCAAAAGGGTATTGCTCAAATCTTCAAATGAGACGAACTAATGAGACAATACAGGAAAAAAAGGTAAGAATGCTGACAAGCTCAAATAGCAGCTATCAAGATTTAATTTTTACAAACAAAACTACACTGAATGTACAAAATTTCAAAGGAATGTGACTTTTTAGAAGTGATCAGAAGATATACAACTGGAAGAAGAAGATATCAGAAGTCAAAAACAGCTCTTGAAGAAGCCAAGTACATATTTCAGGCTTATAAATAGAGTTTAACTACATTGTAGCTTGTTCAAATGTAAGACTATAAAAAAATGCAGCTAGTGTAAGTACAACAACATTAGGGGAGAATAAGCAAAGAAACTAAAATGTGAGCATATGAACTGATTGACAGGGTAAAAACGAACGTGATCTGCTCACATTCCTTTTTTTTTTTTTATTCAAAAAAATTGAAGAAAACCCAAGTGGTGGAACATTTCAAATGTCATGAGTCATGACAATAACAGAATTTATTACATTCAGAAAAACAATAGCAAATTGAGTGTTCTTATTTATGCTAGATGCTAGAATGGGTCACTGATAATATTACAAAAAACTGTACAGGATATTGAATTAGCAAGTGTCACGAATAATAGTTTGAATGCATTTGCATCAAATGCAACTGTTCATCCGACTAGAGCACTTGCGGCTTAAGGGGCAAGAAGCAAGAGTTGACTCTTCAAAAAGTTTGCTTTCTCAAGTCAAGACGACTCTGTAGTAAAAATAGAAGTTGGTTGAGGAATTTTATCAAACATCTTATGTTCATTGCTAATTCTTTGAAATGATCATTATTCATGAGTTTCCTGGACATGGCAAGAACTTATGTTTTACTATGAAGTTTTATCATTGGCACGTCTTCAAAGTCATGTAATGTTAGTTTTTTTTTTTTTTTTTTTTTTTTTCAAATATTTTATAAATTAAGATATTAACTATAGTTGGACGACCTAATACATAAATGTTATTTTAGATATACTAATTGAAGTTAGACTAACTAATTCATAATTTTTTGTTTTTCCTAAAGAAAAAATATGAAAGAAACTATAAAATTTACGTTAACGATTCAGTGTTCGGTCCGATTTTTAAAACACTGGTCATAAACTTATATAATATAAATATCAAAGTTTAGTTGAGCCTAATCTTGAAGTCCGATTCCAAATAAACTAGTTCAAGAATTGTTTCTCCAACGTGGGGTAAGATGAGATACCATTTCATTGTCCATAACTACACTACCAGAAAATATTCAACACTTATTGTCTTTCATAGTAGAGTGAGTAGTGACTTGTTTTGGATTCCAAATTTTACAAAATCAACCTTTAATTCCAATTAGTTGTAGTAAATTTATTTGCCACCAAAGGATCTCGTCAAGTAGAATTTAAAATTTTACTTTGACAGTAACAATTATTGTCTCGACAACATTGCCAACACTTACATACGTACGTTTGTGATGTACAAGTTACGGCCAGCTCCTAAACAAACAAGTCTTAGGACTAAATATTAGATACCCAAAACCATAAAAATGGTGACACAAGACAAGAATGACATATTCCATTTCATACTTGACAGCATTTCTCGATATACAATCCTGCTAAATATAACCCAAACACTAAGAAAAGAAGAAAAATACAATTTTTAGAAGAAGAAGAAAAGCAAAATCTGGTTCATCAAATTCCTTACCACACGGCGTTTGATCAAATAGTGAGATTCTCTTGAATGCCAGTAAACGTTCCGATTATTTTGCCACCCATGTCGGGAAATGTTTCAAAGCCGGGTAGAGACCTCACCTTCCCTGTTCTATCAACTTCAACTGGATACTTAAGTAGGTGGCCTCTCATTTCACTTACTTCATTTGATGCAAACTGTTGCCAGTTCTGCTCGCCCATCCATCTTACACGTCTAATGCATTCCAGGCTCTCCGGTTCTTCAAAACACTGCTCCAATGTGCCCGTGTGCTCCGCCCACAGCGACATTCTATATCCATATATCTGGAGGACAAAATAACTATTTATATGTACCCATTTCAAGTTGAACTGAATAATTTGAAGCAGATAAACAATCCTAGTTGTGGTAATATGCTTGTGTATTACTTATCAAAAATAAAATGCTTGTGTACATGATAGAATATCACCAACAAAATTCCAATTCATGCACAAGATGTAAAATTTAGTTGACAACTTCATATATAGCTAAAGTGGTACCATATCACATCATTGTGGCAGACAATGTGAATAATAGAGACACATTATTAGAGTTTGGCAAACCAGAACAACGCTCAAGCATGTTTCACGAATTGCAAAAGCGCACCTTTTGGATTGAAATCACTCATAAGTACAAAAACTATGCACAATGCATTGTTCTGCCTGATGCGATCGATGTGAAAATAAATAACAAATAATATTGAGGGGAAAAAAATACATAGAGGCAAGATTATAGTTGAAGTTTCATATATGTTTAAGCAATATAATTTCACCGTACGGTTGAAAATCGCATTACTTCTATGACTTTTATCCACAAAAGGATGTATTTTGTAATTTGGAACATGAAGATGTGTAATAGTTATTTGACCAACGCCAAGTGGTCATATCGTAATTCACCATTTCTTGTTACGTGTAACGCATGTAATATGTTTAGATGTAAAACTTTACTGAAGAACGTTGTTATAGTATCTTATCTTGCTTCTTACAATTCATTCAGGGACCAAGATATTTTCTTCTATATTACTTTAACACGTTTCCTGAAGTATCTCAAGAAAACAGATGTTATTTCCAACTTCCCTCTGTAAAAGTTGGGGAAAACTTTTCATTCATCAGGTGAGATCTATTCTCTTATGCAAAAAAATTCTTAGCTGAACTTAGTCCAGTGTCACTTTACCTGACCATGAGGATTAGAACGTTTGTTTGTCCACGTATATTGAGGCTGATAAGCACCCATCGCAATTTCAGTATCTCTAGTCCCTTCTAGAGACCGCTGATTGATGTTAGCAGAACCCATTAGCACAAATTCATCATCGACGATCATTCCCTTTGAATGGACGTATATCATGAACCGTCGATTTTTCCGAGTGAGTGCCTAGATGGTGACACACCACAGGTTTAGGAAATGACAATATGTCAAAAACAAGAATTCCTATGAAAATGAATCATTAGAATATATCAAGGGTCAAAAAATTATACTTGTGGAGTAGGTTCGGTTGAGATTTCATTTGAATTACATCCAGCATCTTCGGCTTCACGATTCCCGAGGCAAAAGAAATTTAAATAGTCCTGGGGCTCGTATTCTTTCTCAAGTCCTGCCTCCTCTAAAGCCGTGTATATGGTCTCATACATCATTTGCATTGTGTTATACTGCAGCCACAGGAATTGTTTTATGTTTTTATACAACCACACCAGTAAAGACACCTTGATAATTGGAGATTCTAGTATTTACCTGCCAAAAGAGAATTCTTTGAGTGGGAATACTGGTAGGAACACCCTCCGGCCACATAGGAATAACTATATATACAGAAAATCTCTCCCTTGCTCGGATCTTTGAAGCAATCTTCAGAGCAATTTCCATTGGAATTAAGTTGTTTGCACCTGCAATCAAAAAGGAATTCATTTATCATTTGATTACTTAAAACCAAAGATGCCCCACATAGACCATATCTTTGTTGTAGCTGCTGACTATATACTGTTAGCAACATATTCTCCTTTTTTATTTAAAAGACACTAAGTAACTTACCCAAGGTGTTATAATTAGCCCAATTGAATGATGACCCCAGGAAGTACTGGTTCTCAATGTAGATGAAATGCTGTGCAGCACGAATTGCCTTCACGTAAGCTGTGTGTATGCTCATGTCAATAAGAACATTCTTCCCACATACCAGGTTCTGTTTCCGTTACAGAAAAAGTGTTAGGCAACTTCTATTAAGACTTCTAAAGATGAAACTACAGAAGAAAGCAATTGTTTGTTACCCTGTTTGAAGCTTCTTTTGGGTCCTTGGGGAAACCTTTGACAGAGTTGGAGTCGATAGAACGGAAAACCTAAATCATGCAAACTTTTAGTCCAAGGTGTGGAATCAGAAACATTTTATTGGAAGACTACTTCATAAAAAAGTTTAAGTGGGTAGAATGGAGAAATATTGGTTATTTAAGTTTCCCTGCATGTATGCAATTATCTTTGTTGAAGTCTAGCACATGGAACTCTTATTCATGGCTGGAATAAAAAATTCGGACCCAAGATTTCTTACCATAATGATCAACCGACTCACAAAAATTCAAGCTGGAAGAAAATAACAGTAATTTGACGTTTACTACATAATATAATGCATAATTTGATCATACCTGGACATGCCATCCCTCTGGATCACCTTCCCTTTGGCAGGCAGACTCTTCTATTCCAAGTATACCAGGGATTCTTTCAAGGTTGAGCAAGGAGGAATCATACTGTGAAGCTTTCATTTTCTGAAGTCCGCGGGGTTTTGAGGCCTTTGACCAGCGCTCTTCAAAATTTTGTAAGATGTCATATGCAGCTGGCCCATCAATTTGACTATGTAAATCATGCCATGGTTCTCTTGGACAACCGTCAGCAGGACCCTGTGTAGTTACAGAATAAACTCAAAAGGAGAAACCAAAAAAGGGTTGATACCAAGTGACACAACAAACATGGTGCCATAGATACAAAAATTACCAAATATACGTAAAATTATTGGAAAAGATTGGAAAGTAAACTTTCAAAAACAATTACCGTGAAATTAGGATTATGATAGTCATCTCTGTGAACAGTTTGCAATGTACTAAAAATTTGATGTTTTGGGGTATCATATCTTCCCTTGCATAGGTCAAGACCTCCAACAAATGCTATGATCTTTCTCTTATTATTTGTTGCATGAGCATCGACAATCACACTTTTTTGATGATGAGTGTAGATTGCTCCTGCTTCCTGATTCAGAAAGAGCAAAACTTAAGTGAGAACTTGCACTCCAGATCCAAGAATAAATATAGGTTGAATCCAAGCAGACTGCAAGATTTTTTCACTGTCAATCAACGCTATATGTAACCTGGGAATGCTTCAAGAATACAGGAATAGACAGCACACCATCCCAACACTATGGCCACTAATATTACAGGAAGGATTGCATTGTGACATTTTTGAATTCGGTAATATCCCTCACACTAAGGATTACAAAAACACTACCTTTTGTGAAAAGAAGTTGGCCAAACAGATGATCTGATGAATTTCAATTTGACTATTATTCATATGGTTTTCAAAAAAAATTTAGTAAATGGTAATAGTTTAAAATTCAAAGCATATTGAAATTTTTTACGAGTTATGATTTGATATCGAGAATATTTCTTGATTCATTCATCTCCCCGTTTTGAAGAATATACTAATTGCAGTAGCCAAGACTATATAGTAGAAATGATATTTTTCTTTTCCTAGTATAATTAATTCAGAGTGGGTTGTTGTGCAGCTTATGAAACAGGATGGAGGTGCTGCAACTGACCAAACTCAGTGTAACCATTGAATTTTCTTCCTCTTGGGTAATAAGTGAACTAGTGACAATCCTTGAACACATATAGAAATCAGTATACTATATTAGGGCCCAACTTTAAGATCTCGGGCTTTTTCAAGGGAAAGATCCCCTCCTAAAGTAACGGGATGCATACAACTAGGTGGACACAACTTTTCAAAGTTCAAACAGCATATTCTAGAATAAACGTGTTTTTGACGAAGGAAAACCTTTATGATTGTGTGCAATATGCCTAACAAATATAAGAAAATAAGACTATCAAGGAATAAAAAAAGAAATTTGCTCGAATCAGGTCAGTTATATGCAAAGAGAAGGTTATGTAACCTGCTTTTCCGCCCAGCTCCCTTTCCTAGCTGCTCGTGGACACAGCAACACTTGAACAGAGGAATGCTTGAAAAAAAGGCTGGTTTCTTCATCACCTGTATTCATTACGCCACCCTGAATATCATAAGTAAATATTTCATCAGACAATAATTGGTCAATCCGTAGTCAGTACCACCAGAAAAAAGATTTTAGCTCCTGAAAGGGACATGATAACCGACGAATGTTATTAAAATCATCAAATGAATTTCGTAAAACAAGAGTTATGATCAAAATAATCTTGTTTGAAATTATAGGCAATGAATTCAGTAAAACAACTGCTATGATTAAAAAAAAAAAAAAAAGTTTGCATGAAATTATAGGCTAACTCTGCTGAAATGGCTACCTCATAATTTTGAACTGAACAAATTTGAGTCATTTCTTTAAATATATAAACTCTAACCTAATGCCACGAAGAATCATGGACATTACTATCCAGTAGCAGGAAAAACAGAACAGGACTACCAATCTTCAGAAACTTGTATTACATACAAAAGCACTTTATGGAAGATGCAAGAATACTAAATTATAGCATATCACACCAACTTTATATCTTCTAATATTGATAACCACGGAACATAGATGCATTGACTCAGATCAAATGCGTGCAATTCACTTTCTGGTCAATACTTGAAAATTTAACATTTGACTCAATGTATATATAGTATCACCATGCAGGTAATTCATATAAGATGAACATGCTAATAAGAATGGTATTGAGTCAAATCTCACATTTTCATAAAATTTTCTAAAATAACAAAGTGCAGATGGCACTTACAGTTTTATAATCCAATATGCTTCTTGACGTAGGATCATCCCATACAAGGAGCAACACCCTCACACCTTCCTGAGACTTCACTTTCAAAAGCTCACCCAAACTGCTGTTTCTTACACCAGGATCATCCCTCACAAGTTCAACTAGGTGATAAACAGACCATCCCGTGATGTAAACCAGGTGACGAGCCTGACTTATTGCATCATATATATCACGCCAACAATGTCCATGTTCATACCGTCTACCATTAGCCAATGACAAACTCGGAAGGGATTCATCATGCGCATGAGCATCTTGATATAACTTGACCTTTCCTCCTCTCCTAATCGGAAAATATGTACCGGGTACCCCTTGATAGGAAAGATCGGACCCCACTCCACCACGATAAGAGGGTACACTCTCCATTGGTATATACTGAATAGACAAACTCAAAACAGCACCGGGATTACATTGCTTCCCATTTGCACCGACTATCGGATAAGTGCCTTCAATCCTTTTCCCCGAAAGTAGTTCCTCTGAGGGGATTCCGACAGCTCCCATAATCTCGGATCCAACTGGATCACTGTCCTTAACCACAAACTGCACTTCTGCACTATAGTGTGCTACAGGAACATGAAAATGCTGGCCCCAATTGGGATTTTCGGTGTTATCAATCACAAAAGTCCTACCAACCACAGCACTAGAGACAGCAATTGTGACATAAGGATCACTTGTTGTTTTGTTGGGCATGGTTTTTTCAACTTTGCTCATAAGTTTCGTCGACAATCTGCCAAACATATCACCTAAGCTCTTGTGGATTAAATCCATATTTGGAAGATTCCTGGCTTCCTTCACCCAAATATCCAAATTTCCATGCAACAACACCACTCTCAGTGATCCTGTAGAGGTTTTAAATGGCACAAATTGGACACCTTGACCATGCTGGGAACCACCCGACATAGAATCAGAATAACTAAAGTGAGCCATGTAATGATTTGCTCACCAATTCACTAAGTTGAATTCCTAAAAGGGTATTGCTCAGATATTCAAATGGGAAGAACAATGAGACAACAAACAATTAAAAGATATCAAGATTCGATTTTTTACAAATTTGTGTTGAATAGATCTCTTAGAAATTGTCAACGTATTATCAACTAAAACTATATACTTGATTGGTTCACAAGTACAAAAGAATGAGACTTTTTATCAGTGATCAGAAGATATACAACTGGAAGCAGAAAATATCAAAAGTCAAACACAATTCTTCAAGAAGCCAATGATATGTATTCACACAAAAAATGCTAGAGAAGAACCTGATAAATGAATCTCAAAACTCTCAACCTACACAAATCAACTTACAACTTACACTTGGCTAATCAGGCTTATAAAGAAATTTTAAGTTCATATGTAAGACTAGAAAAAATGCAGCTGGTCTAAGTACAACAACACTCGAGGAGAATAAACAAATATGGGCATAGAACTGATTGACAGGGTAAAAACGAACGTGGGCTGCTCTCATTCGTTTTTTTAAAGAAAACCCAAGTGGTGGAGTATATCAACTGTCATGACAAGAATAGAATTTTACAAAAAACAAATTTGAGACTTTCTTATTTTGCTGTAAAAATGGGTCATTGAAATGTGAAGGGCCACTTGCAGAAAATAATACAAAAGCGATATTATGATTTTCTTGGGACAGTAGTAACTGCAGAGGATGATATTTAATTAGCAAGTTTTGTTGAATACTTGGCATTTGGGCAACAAAACGGTTGATTAGAGCACTAATTAGGCGGCTTAAAATGGGAATGAGGCAAGAGTTGACTCTTCAAACAGTTCAGCAGTAAAAATCTAAATAGAGGTCTGGTGGTTGGTTGAGGAATTTTATCAAACAGCTTATATCATATGTTGATTGAGACGTTGGTGAAACTTTTATTAGTTTAGTAGCACGTGATATTTGCATCTTGGATCACGCAAATTATTAAGAGAAACTTGGATCACGCATATACTACACATGTGAGGTCGAGATTTCAAATACTTCGTAATCATGAGTTTACTGGACATAGAAAGTATTATCATTGGCATGTCTTGAAAAAACTATTTAATAACAGAATCTTTTAACACTTTGATTAACTATCATTATTAGTTTTGTGCGATTTAAATGACTTTTTCAATGAAATTCTTATTTTCCCATTTGGTCAAGTTTCGTTCAACTTTGACCAACATTGTATCATCAAATTATTTACCTTTTTCATAGTAATAAAATACTTCCCTGGTATATAAGGAATGTGAGAGAAATGTATATATATATATATATATATATATACATGTATGTATGTATGTATTCTAATAAAAAGGAAAAATAATCCCAAGTAAAGTGTTCACCTGGCCAGCTCTATATGGTAAGCCATATGGCTAAAATTCTTCCATGCAGAAAGGTTGTGACTACAATCTACAGTTATTTCATGTATTATTTGAAAATTTGACTCTAATTATAAGTTTATAACAACGTACATAGATTCTTAACTTGATAAGTGTTTGTGTGCATGGTTATACAAAATTAAGGAATCCTACGTGTAATGGTTTTTTTCTTGAACTTTCAAGGACAAATTGTCTCTATTATTATTATTTAAATAGCAAGAAAATCTTCTATAATTAAACAAATTATGCCTTTTTTTTAGTGATTCGCGCAGGCCAAAGATGACAAATGGGCAGCCAATGAAGAACTTCTAGAAGAAGTGTAAAGAATTTGCAAAGGTACTAAATAAATAATGAATTACTGATCGATCACCTAGGCCCATGCTCCCTCCCCTCCCAACTTGCACCCATCCTTATTACCACTTCCTGGCCCAATTAGACGTCTTTTCGAAGTTCGAACTGCATAACATTTTAATTTTTGCGCAGAGAAATTGAGAGTTGTTGTATTTTTCATATGGATTAAAATTTTGATTTTGGAACATGCTTTAGTCCACTAAATTAATAAATTTTTTGAATACATTACTAGTTAAAAATGAAAACACTTCAGTTTTTTGCTTTACGAATATAGAAACTTTAATCCAAGATAAAGTACAAATCTACAGGAAATATATGTACATAAATCTACCACTTTTTTCTTTCTAAACAATTATATTATTCAAAATAGAGGAGCTACAATCAGGTAGCCCCGACCACAAAATGCTGAGTTCATGTATCATCGAATGGATCATAGTCTGAAAAACAATTATCGCAAAGTACATATATGTATATAGATCTCCCACTTTATTAATTAAAAGTTAAATCAATACACATTTGCACCTGAAATCAGCCTCACAAGCTACATATACTAGCTAAGCATTCATGCAAATAATGACAAAATACTAGGTGTGCATGCAATGTAATTATTGTTCTCCAAACTAAAGTCATAGGTAGTATAGGATAGTTAATTTTTGTGTCGTGTCTATCTCTTGCGCTTGGACTTTAGAGAAGTGAGGGAGTGTGAATTGCTGTGCCAATTTCTCTTCCTTTGGTTGATGAACCAATTGTTTATCTGCTTCAGCTGCAGCCCTGTTTGCTCCACCAGCTTTGCCTTGTCATCTTCCTGTCACAACATTTGTAATATATATACATTAATTTACTTGTGTTTATTAAGACTTTTATCTGTCAATATTATTACTATTGTCTATTGATGAATTAATTATCTTTGTTGTTTTAGGTGAAATTAAAGAATTATGCAATAAAATGTATAACCATTCAAAATTAGGGAAGAATATATATAGCTGAATTTATATGATGAATACTTACAGTTGGATAAGGCCACTTGGAATGTTGCTCCCACCAAGTCTTGAGCACGCTTGTTGTGTCACCCGGTAATTTACCTGCCCTTCTTTTTCTTAATATTTCCTCTCTCACATCTTCAATTCTCGACTTAAACCCCTACAAAAATATGTACACATCTTAAATCATGCCCCAAATTAATTGTCACACACAATAATCTAATGCTTGATATCACATACAAATAACAATTAATGTAACATTATATATAGCAACTACAGGATAAATTATTGGAACTTAAGGCACCTAATTGAATTTTTTAATGTTATTTATAGATTAGTATATATTAATCGAGTACGATTAGCAGCAATATGAGAAAATGACCTGTTTGAGCTCAATTTTGAGTTCTTGTCTCACTCTGTCCATTAAGGACCTTTCTGATTCAGTTGGGAGCAGTGGACCAAAGCCCATGAGATCATGGGCATCAGATCCAGATTGGTCAAGTGAGATATCCATTTGCAGCTGATGATCATCTTCATCATCCGACATAGTTGCTCCACTTCCTTCGCCCAGTGTCACTCCTATTAGAGGAAAATAATAATTAAGAATTAAGTACAAATCGGTCTTAATTGTAACAAAAAAGTAATGTTTTCTTTTCAGATACTACCACAAGTAGTTTTCTTTGATAACTAATAGTAGTATATTATAATATATCTCCATTCTTAGCAGATTAATTTATGTACATACACTAAAGCTGATAAGGAGTAACAGCATTATATTAAAGTTTCTATTCGTTTTGATCAACGATATGAAATATAATATTTTTGCTCAATTAACAAATAGTAGTAGAACTATCTATATAGTACTTCTGCAATATTCAAAAATGTTTCGAAAAGATTATTTGTAGTGATATTAAGTCGGCTAAAATACACATAAAGATGATCTAATTAAAACTTGATCGATTATCTGTAAAGTCATATTGTGGTGTTACTAGTCAGATTTTGCTAGAAGTAAATGATAATAAAATCTAACGTACGTGTGTGTATACGTACGCCAATTAAAAATAACAAATGATTTTATGATAATTTACTTTCATATATATGACCAACACAGGAAGTTTCTTCACCGAGGCACCAAATTACTTCAATTCATCATAAAAAATATAAGTATTTAAGCTTTATGATTCGGGTGCTAGTCGAATTTATTTAAGACATTATAGAAATAAATTTAACAAACCTTACGTAGAAAAACAGAAATCCAGAAGAACAGAAAAAATGATTTTTACAGCGTACTCTGGATAAAACTCACACAGACCCTTTTTAACCCCGCTATGAAATTGATAGCATTGAATTAGTCCATTAGAAGTTAGAACAAATGTAAAATTGATCTAATTAAAATATTATTACTTAATTACCGATGAAATCATATACCCACATTGTGGCGATACCCATGGATCAAATTTTCGGTTCGGAAGGAAGTTTCGGATGGTTAAATTTTGGAAACATTTTGAGAAATTCCGTAAATATGTTTCGAATAATTCGTAAATGTTTCAAGAACATAACAAAATATTAAAATATTAAGTATGAAATATAAAAGAAATCATGAAAATAATCAAAAAAATATCAATTTACATATTTTACAATTCAAAAGTATGTAATTTCTATAGTTTTTTATTTATTTATGACCTTAAAATTTATTGACGAAATTATACTTTTAAATTATCATAAATGAATTCTTGTTGTAATTTTGTATGTGTAAAAACAACTTATTTTAATGCTTTGATTTTATAGTCCGTACTTAAGAGATATTATTAAATATCTTTTCTCCCTTTTTAGCTAATTTGTTAATAAATAGGAGATATTATTATATATTTTAATTGCTCATAGATTAGTTTCTGCCGGGACCATTTTGAATCTCAATTTGGAATCTGTTTTTTTAGTTGAAAAGAATGTTGGTACAGGGACCATTTTGAATCTCAATTACCATGTTAATTAATTGTAATTTTATTCAATAACTTATAAAAAAACAGATTCTAAATTGTGATTCAAAATGGTAGAAAAAACTAATCTATGAGCTATTTCGAAATTGCATAATTTCGGTGGAAATAATTGAGTTTCCTTTATTTCCACAAAAATAATAGGAAATCTCACGAAATCCTTATCGAAACTCCTATTTATACTACACTTCTTTTATCTTCATTCCATATTTCTCTCTTAGAGATAACAAATTAGCTAAAAAGGGGAAAAAGATATTTAATAATATCTCTTAACTACGGACTATAAAATCAAAGCATTAAAGTAAGTTGTTTTTACACATATAAAACTATAACAAGAATTCATTTATGATAATTTAAAAGTATAATTTCGTCAATAAATTTTAAGGTCATAAATAAAAAAAACTATAGAAATTACATACTTTTGAATTGTAAAATATATAAATTGATATTTTTTGATTATTTTCATGATTTCTTTTATAATTAATACTTAATATTTTAATGCTTTGTTACGTTTTTGAAACATTTACGAATTATTCGAAACATTTCCGAAATTCCTCGAAATGTTTCCAAAATTTAACAATCCGAAAATTCCTTCCGAATCGAAATTTTGATCCATGGATTTAGTTTCTGTTAATTATAAATCCGAAATAATTCGGTGGTTTCTTACGAACCATTTCGAATTTTTAATCCATGGCGATACCAGTAAATTTTAAGATTTCGTTAGGGATATATAATGATAATTCATAATAGTATCTAACACGAGGGTAGGATAATGATAATTCATAATAGTATCTAACACGAGCGTATCCGTCAACTATTTATAACCTGTGAGTAGTTTTCATAATTTGTTTCATATATATGTGACTCACACATGAAGTTTCTTGATCACCAAACGCTAGCTGCACTAACTACAATCAAACTCGTAGGTTAGAGGCTTTCCTTAGAAATTAATTATAGTATAGTTTTTTTCATTTCAAAGTGACGGTTTTAAAAAAATAAAATAATTCTTCAACGGTTGTTAGTGCCAAATATACTATTTGTCGTCGGTTGTGACCAACTAAATAATTAAAACATTAATCCTTACGTCCTAACTACATAAACAAACCCTAGATGGATCCCACTGTACCCACCTCTTGTTGTACGGTCACGCTACCTTACAATATCCACAACTCGCTTTCTTATCCTCCCGCCCACCAAAAGAATCAACGCACCCATAAAAAATATCCTCAAAATAAATAAAAAATCCCCAACCCAAGTGGAATATATATAAACTATTAATTTTATATCATAAATGTTTTGTTTGTACATACCAAATCATAAATGAACAATAGCGCCAACCCCATTACTCTTTGGACTATAGATTGTTTGAATACATATAATAAATAATAGTACTTTTTTTACTATTAAGGAAAGAAGTAACAAAAGTTGCTTAACTTTTTTTATCTATGGGCAAAGTAAGACAAGATATATATGAGTAGTTAATATTACCAGTGAGAGATTGTAAGTTCTGCTCGATTTCACGGCAGGCCACCACAGCTTCAACAGCATGGACTCTGACATGTTGCTGCAGCTGCTCTCTAAATGAACACAAAACTAACAAGTATCTTGCCTGTTGTTCACATAAATTAAAGACAAATAAATTACATAGGTCCACAACAACAACAACAAAAGATGCAAACTTGCGACCAAATAAAAGGAAAAATAAACCCAAAAATATTAGAATTTCTTTCAAAATTGCTCCTATAATTTGTCTAAGCATCATTTTTTATATTTTAATGAAAAACGTCAAACTTCAGTCATATAAAAAAAACACATACCATCAATCCAGTTTAAGTCCTAGTAAATTAAACCAAGCCCTTCAGTTTTGCCTATCTTTTGATATCAATATAACTACACCTACAACCCTAAAAGTTTGATTACAAGACAAAGCTTTCAAATTTTTTAAAATTTAATGTAAAACATACAAAACAATCTCAAGGTTGTATATTTAATTGTTTTTAAAAAAAATGGAGCAAAACTTGGGTGCAAGATAAAATTTTCCAGAAGATAAATTGGATTCATGGCACATTCGAGGAGAAACTTGACAGTTTTTTTTCATCACAGGACCAAAATTGACACTTAAACAAGTTATATGACAAATTTTGAGAAAATACCAATCACAAGCTAATGAAAATGAAAAAAAAAAAAAAACCATAAAAAATCTCAAGAAGTGATAGAAAGTTAATCAAATTAACCTTTTATAAAATAAATTAAGCCCTAGTCCAAAATATAAAATTCCAAAAAAGAAAGGTTAATTAAACAAATACAAAGATTGGTTATGAGTCTGAAAAGGCCTACCATGAAGTTATCAAGCTCTTGCCTTTCATGTGGAGCAAGTGAATGAGCGTTCCTACTTTGTGCATAAGAGTGCAAAAGATGGTGAGATTGAGAGAGCTGAGCATCAATAAGTGGCAGTTGATCTATCGGCGTGGCAACGCGTAAGCACGCCACGTGTTCCGACAACAGCTGTTCGTACAACGGGTGTGTGGCGATCTCCGCCTTTAGCTGGTGGTGATGCTCGCCAGAAGCACCGCCGGTGACATTATTTAACCCCATCATGCTCATAATGCCTTGTTCTTGCATATCTAATTTTATTTTTTTGGCTTTTGATATGTGTATGTGTATGTGTGTGTGTGTTATTGTACCAAATAATTAAAAACAAGGGTCTTTTCATGCAGTGAAAGAAACAAAAGACATAAAGGGGTCGGGGTTGTGAGGAAATCAAAGCAAAAGGAAAGTTAAAAGGAGATTTATCTGAAATGTGGGGTTTGAAGTTGGATCAAGTGATGAGGTGAGGACCACTTAAAGAGGCTTCTTAAAAAAATCTTTATGAGGATTAGTTTTACGTGAACATTATGGTTGTATTTTTTTAATTTTATTTTATTATTGTAATATGACACGACACAGTTATGGTTATAAAACTACAACTGATGATGTAATAACTGGCGATTTTTCTTTAATTGCAGGTTATATATAAATCATTTTATTGATAGTTTTTAGATAAGTGAGTTTGAACTTTGAACCCAATTTTTTGGTCTAATCTAAAAGCTCAAGCTTCTAAAGTGGAATGACGATTATTAACTTGTATATATATATATATATATATATATCTGAGTTGTTGTTAATTATCGATTGTGGTGTTCGTGATAGGACAAGATTCTGATTTTTGGTTTAAAATACGATAAATTTTTGTAATTGTCAATCTTAGAACTAAAGCTTGAGCAATTTAAAGATTTTCACTTAATGTTTTAGGTGTGGCACCTTACTCCATCAGCTGAGAGACTTTGTAAGTTTAGCATGATTAGACATGCAAGGATGCAATAAGAATTAACCGAAGAAATTGCTCTTGTTGTCTTAAAATTGAAGGTACGTAATTGATTATTCCAAACCAAAAAAAGAAAGAGAAAGAAACAAAACGAATAAGCTTGGTCGAAGTTTTTAATTAAAATGATATATAAGAAATAGCATAATCAGATTTTTTTTTCTAGAACTTTATACGGACATCCACAAATTAAGGCTAAATTCTTGACGAGATATTGTAACACTATATATATATTGTTTGCTGCAAACCTTTTGACAATTTTTCACAAAGAAGTTTCTATATATAAACATGTGAAATCTAAAGGTTGTAAATGTAATTATTGCACTTTTTTTTTTTTGTTTTTTATGTGTGCTGTCAAAGTTCCAAATTGTTGGAGAAAAAAATCAGAAAAATCCAATTGTTTTGGGGCCTCGTGCACCCTACGAGCGATTCTCAAAGGACTTTCTGATGTCCAACGCCCAAGTCCTCAAATTGATGATATTCACAAAAATAAATATTTGTCAGATTTGTATGCATGCAAAAAAGACCAAAATCAAAACATGGCCACGTTCGGAATAGAAAATTTTGTCATGTGAGGGACAGATTCATAGTAAAGTAAAGCAGGTATTTTTCTTGATATTGATGTAAGAAAGGGAGAGCTTAGATAATATATTGGGATCAAAGGCGTGATACTTTTTGCACATATTGAGGACAGTTGCACAGTTTATCACCTATAGAGCAAAGATGTGGTGCAATTAATAATTTTACAGAATAAAATAAATAAAAATCTAACAGAGTAAAATAAGAACTGAACTGCAAATTATACGAAGTAAGGAGAGGAAGAAAGAGCTGGGGAATCATTACCAAAAGAAGATAAGAGATAGAGAGAGGTCATGCAAACACATCATAGTTAATAAGGCTGCATCAATGTATTGGCATTGTCAAAAGACTCAAAAACATATTTCTTTCTTTTTTTTTTTTATATTTTTTTTATTGCATTGCTTGCTAGTCATGTTGCAGTTGATCAGACCACAAATTAATCCTATTGTCATGTGCATTTGATGATCAGTACATTGCAAAAGTTACCATATGTGTCATATCTTATTGATAAATACCCCCAAGATATATTTTACTATCAAGCAAAAGAAAATTGTGAAAAATTCAGACACCTAGGAGAGAGTAGACATCACAAGATGCATTTGGATTTATGATAGCTAAAACTCCCTCAATCCAATTTTTTCTGCTATTTTTTTTTTCTTCTTAAATTTACCCCTTCAAAACACCCACTCGACAGGTATCGAACTTGTGATTTATTGGGTATAGAAGTTAAGGTTGGCTGAATCAAACGTATTCCCCTTTGGATTATGGAATGGCGACATGTACAATATGTCGTGTTCAAATCAAGGAACTAATTACACCGAAAGATCGTGGCAAATTAACGATGATCTAAATGCGATTATGTGGTTTTAAATGAACCATGAAATACAAGATCTGTTTGCATTTAGATTGTAAGTGTAACCAACTTGCTTGATGGTAGCATAACAAATCCTCTTGGGACAATCAATTATACGTAATTTTGATATTATCAACATAAATCAATCACCGTTTTCACATGACCTTTCTGAATGAAGAGACAAAAAAAAAGAAAATAATGGCCTCTGACTTATTGTTTAATTAGTTATGAAACTCTCTCTTGCTTACAGCATGGCCATTTTTAAATAGATAAGATTATATGGTTATAGTGCTCAGATAGTCAGATTTGTGTATTTTAATACATTTATTATACTTATATGGAGTAAAGAATTACTGGTACAAAGTTTACTTCATTTAAGAAAGTCGGCTGAGAGTTAAACTGTCATTGTTATGGTCCCATTGCTGGTACCTATTTTGCTTTCTAAGTCGTTGGCCTAATTTTAAGATTTCAGGTAGTCCACTAAGTCTACAAATGACTTTCTACCAACAACTATGAACAAGTATATATATATATATATATATATATATATATATATATATATATATATATATATATATATATATATATATATATATATATATATATATATATATATATATATATATATATATATATATATATATATATAATAAAAGAGGACTTGTTGTTATAGCAATTATGTAAACTGCATGTGTGTAACTTTCAATAACGCGATCGAGCACACTTTTGTGATACTTTCTAGCATCAATCCTTCACAATTTTGCGGAAACAAATGTCTAAATGGATCAAATTACAAAAGTTTAGTTACGTGGATCAACCTGACAAATCGTAAAAAATATAACAAATAATAATAATAATAATAATAATAAAAACACGTACCATCCGGCTTCCTTCAACCTGAAAAAATTATTAGATACATCCGCGGCATGATGACGTGGTAACATATTAAAAAACAAAAGAGACAAGAGATACTCCAAAATGAGTGAAGTCCAAAATCCGTTTACAAAAGATAACAAAGACAAAAACTTCTGCATATCATGTATGAAATAAGTAAAATAGAAATTGATATTACTTAAGTTCAGGATGGAGCAAACTTTCGTTTTCGATTTATGTTTCTGCCGGCTAAATATTATGAATGTCTCGTATTTTTTCGAAAGTTTTTCGACATGTTTCAGAAACTTCGTAAAATTATAGTTGTAATAAAATTGGAAACAACTTTTAGGTTTTGTTTCGACAAGGTCAAAAATGGAAAACGTTCTAGTAGTTTTCGAGAAATGTATGGAAATTTTAATCCATGAATAGAAATACTAATATATAATATATACTATATACTAAGTTTTGCCTCAAAGTACACTACAAAAATAATATATTATTTTCTATCGGTAAATACTACTCTTAAGATATTTATTAGTTTTTATTTCTTCATGAAGTCCAATGGTTTGTGTATAAAGTATAAACCTCTTATATTTTAGAGTGGTTTACATGTGCTGAACTTCTGTCCTGAGATCCTTCCAAGTTCCAAACACGAGATAGCTTTAAATCTCTGTGGGCCAAACTCACTGGGCTCGTACCCACTTTATGTTTATTTTAACCCAGTTCTAAGTGGTATAGTGACTAATAACTGATGCTCTTCTGTATTGTGGACCAAGAGGACTTCTTCTGGGCTTTCCTTATAATCTGAGAGAATTTATTAACAACATAGCGACTAAAAACTAATTTTTTTAATAGCTTTTCGTCCTTTTGCTTTCATTTTATTCGGAAAATTTTTCTAGAAGCATAGTGATTAGTAACTGATAGCAGCTAAAGTTTTGATTTAAATCTTATTGAATTTATTTAGCAGCACTGTGAATAGTAACTAATTTTCGAATAATCCAACTATTTTTTACGCCACGATTTCATAATTATTTCATATTTACTTAGTACGTAGGATCTAGGTGGCAGGCGACGCACTGTGGCGACTTCAATGCATATATTTGCTCTAAGACGCTTTAAAAATCCTTAGTTCTTACACTAAGAATTAATTATTAATTCTCATACTAAAAATCCTTTACATATTTTCCGATCTACCTTATGCTCTGCCTCTCATGTACGCCATGCGTCTAGTCCTTTGATTGTGTTGAAGGAATAATTGGAAAATAAAATTAGAAAAGATATAGTTGCTGAAAATTGGGGTCATGCAGAAGAAGAAGGATTGAAATAAGAGAGAAAATTGCATAATTTTTTTTTTTTTTTTATAGAAATAAAAGAATGAAAAGAAGAAGTTTTCCAACTTCGTTACGTGTTCCTGGTGACTATATTGGATAAGAAGCTGAAAATGTATAAAATTAAAGATTTAAAAAATATAAAAATAGAGATAAAAGAAATGAAAGCAAAAACAGAATATTAAAAAGGCTCGGTTGTTAGCATTTCTACATTAGGGAGTAATATAAAAAAAGTAAAACTGAGGAGTATGTGATGAATTCTCCGTTTTCACAAGAAATAAAAAATAAAAAAAAACATGAAATAAAAAAAGTGCAATCTCTTTTAAAATTAAATTCGCTCGTACTAATGAATACATAACTAGACAATAGGTAATATATGTTAACTTACATACTTTACAATTAGTTAATTTGATCATTAATATACTCAATAAAAATATGTTGACTTATTTTAGTAAACGCATTAAGACTCACTATCATTCATGATGCGCTCTCACACCCACAATCGCTGGCTCATCCGTAATATTATGCGATCTCTCAAGACTATTTGTAATTAGGATAACACCTATAGTCTTATCAATGAAGTCACTAAACTCTACGTACATTAATCAAACCATCATGAAACCACAACAAATAATAAACATGCAGCAAAATAAAAAACGATTCAGAATCTCCTCCCAAATAAATAAATAAATAAATAAAAATTTCCAAATTACACATGTTCACCATTTGTGGCGCGCTTCCAACGAACTTAACGGTCATTCAAAAAAGAAAAAAGAACAAAAACTCTGTTCAACTCCTAAAACAGAGGTTCCCCACTTTCCTCTCATCCCCACAATTGCACCATCTTTTCACACTCACACACACACACTCATTCTCTCTCCTCTTTCTCTCTCTATCATCATCTGCCATGAAAAATCTGAATTTGCGGTTAGAGGCGCTCCCAAAGCCCTCCGACCTCCGCCACAACAGAGAACCATGGTGGCAACGCGTACACGACCCGCGCGAGGACATAATAAATCAATGGAACTACGTATTCTTCGTCGTCTCGTTGGTTGCTCTCTTCATCGACCCTCTCTTTTTCTTCCTGTTGAGATTCATCCTCGTCCGCAATTGTCTCGACATGGACTTCGGCTTGGCTGGATTCCTCATCTTCACGAGATGCACGGTCGACTTCTTCTCTGCCGTCCACATCGCAATTAAATTCCGGACGGCCTACGTTTCTCCGAATTCGAGGGTGTTTGGCCGTGGCGATTTGATTTGGGATAAGAAAATGATCGCCATCCGTTACTTGAAAACGGATTTTGCCATTGATCTGGCCGCGGCTCTACCGCTCCCACAAGTGAGTATGAGTAATTGTCACATTTTACGAACTTCTGACATTTGGTCTAGCTACATAAACAATTTGTAGTGATTGCGTGAATATTTCTTGGAGTTCTAAAGAGACATTGTAAATAAGCCTTTTTGAGGCTTGAATACTTACATGTATACTTCCTTGAAGTTTGAAAACACTACCAAGAGACCTTTTAGTTTTTACATGTATTTGAAGTTTTTTAGAGTGTCTTTTTAATTATTCAAAGAGAATTAAGGTTTCTTTATTATACTAAATTTCAAAAAAAAAATGCATAAGACTCCCGAGTTTTCCAAAAACTGTATATATATAACCCCCTAGTGTTACGTTACGTTTTTTAGTATAAAAAACTTATAAAAGATCCAGCACGAAATCACCTCCCCTTTTATATTAACCGAGGGTGCATTAAGGTCTCTTTTGAAAGGGGTTCCGTACGTGTATGTTTCGGAAAACATAAGGGGTTTTATGTATTTCTCTTGGTGGAATGCAAAAAACGCGAACATAGTGTAGGGTTTTAAACAACATGAAGGAATTTGGTGCAGCTTTCAAAAAACACTAAGGGGGTTCAATGTATTCCCTCAATGTAAATAAGTTATCTCTGAGTTACCCAAAAAGTATAATTACCTCTAAACCTACTATATGTTTTCAATTGGTTTTCTTGAATTCGGAAATGAAGATTTATAAAGTCTCAAATGTTTTAGTATTTTTGCAGTTCTGCGTTTGGAATATTATGCCATTTACGATGACGAACAATAATGCTAACATGAATCACGCCGTTGCTCTGGTTATCATTCTCCAATATATTCCACGGCTGATGGTGATTTTCCCTTTGAATGAGAAGATTACGGAGAATACTGGTGTCGTGGCGAAGACTGCTTGGTCTGGTGCAGCATACAATCTCCTTCTTTATTTGTTAGCAAGTCATGTAAGCACTGTTGCTATACTTTTTCTCATAGGACTGGACTCGGTTCTCATTTTGATTTACAGAATCTCCCCCAACTATTTAGATTTATGGGCTTGGTTGTAATTATACTAATATTTTGTTACTTATTTTTGAAGGTTATTGGATCTGCATGGTATTTGATGTCGGTGGAACGGACTTTTTCGTGCTGGAAGACAATGTGCAGGGACGAGCAAGGTTGTGATGCCGGTTATCTCGACTGTTCGAGTAAAGGAGCTGAATACGATAGTTGGCATAATAAAACTCAGGTCTTCGAGAAGTGTGATGCAAAAAGTAATGGCACAGATTTTGATTTTGGAATATTTGCTGAATCCTGGAAGGATGAAGTTACTTCGACAAATATGGTTGATAAATACTTTTACTGTCTTTGGTTTGGTTTGAGAAATCTAAGGTTAGTTCAATTGAATTTCGTTGCCCATAATCATTTGATTTTGTAGAAGCTAGTTTATCTATACTTACATTGGTCTCTATTATTTAGTGCATATGGACAGAATTTGGAGACAAGCACTTACATAGTTGAGACACTATACAGCAGCTTGATATGTATCATGGGATTGGTTTTCTTTGCATTGCTCATTGGCAACATGCAGGTATTTCTTATATACCTTTGTCCATTGGCTTGTGTATGTACCATTTAGGATAAAAAACATGCAACTGTATACTTTGATTTGTAAATTCTCTGTTATTGTTCAAAAAGAAAAACCTGTCTCTCAACCTATTTAAAATGTGAGGCTTGCCCCTAATCAATATTACTTCTAAGATGTCATCAAACAGGGAACATTTCGTCAAATGTGACATATATTTTATCTGCTTTTGGTGGAATGTTACCCGGAATATACCATCAAATGCAGAGTAGTCTGTCAAAAGTTGTCCAAAATTTGACCAATGGGCAAATCGTACATTTTTAAATAGGGCGAGTTATCAGATTATCTTTTTTGTACGATATGAGACACTTTGTAGAAGGGAGTATAGTACCATAGAGGGTTCAACACTCTTTACGATTTAGTATAAAATCGATTAAACTTGAATTGAAATATTGCATCTATCAAATAAATCTAGAAGAAGTAAAAGTTCATTTCAATTGGATTAGTGCCATATTGAACTTGAACTGAGTTTCTTTTTTATCTCATTGTTTGCAAATTTGATGGACATGAAGTCGTACTTGCAATCTACAACTGCAAGGCTTGAGGAATGGAGGGTGCAAAGAAGAGATACAGAGGAATGGATGAGGCATCGTCAACTGCCTGCCGATCTGCAAAATCGTGTGCGACGTTTTGTGCAATACAATTGGCTGTCTACAAGAGGAGTAAACGAAGATGAAATTTTGATGTCACTACCCGCTGATCTCAAAAGAGAAATCCAGAAGCATCTTTGTCTTGACCTCGTTCGTCGGGTAAGTGATACTGGTAATTCTCAAATAGTTAATAATGTATTTTTGTCTTCATGTATTGAAAAAGTATTTCTTTTTGTATTTATCTTGACACAAATGTATTCAAACTTCATTTTGAGTTATATTAACCCATTATATATAATCAAATTATATCATAAAATGTGTCAATTTCAGCATTCATATGTCAATTCTAAGTAGTAGCTAGGTCTTGTCTAATTACTGAATTTCACATAAGGATATTTGCTAGTAAATTACAGTGTATTATCAAAAATGGTAATTGAGATTTTCTAGGAATTAAATGTAACTAACTATACATGATTATTTATTTAAAAAATTACTAAAAAAATTGTTTGCTTCAATTTTTCAGGTATCTTTCTTCTCACAAATGGATGATCAACTCCTAAATGCAATCTGTGAACGCCTCGTTTCATCTCTAAACACAAAAGAAACCTACATCGTCCGCGAAGGCGACCCTGTCAACGAAATGCTCTTCATAATCCGTGGCCAACTCGAAAGCTCTACCACCGATGGCGGACGTATGGGATTCTACAACTCCATAACCTTAAAACCCGGCGACTTTTGCGGCGAAGAGCTACTAACATGGGCCCTAATGTCAACCTCAAACCTTAACCTCCCCGCCTCAACTCGCACAGTCAAATGCATAACTGAAGTAGAGGCCTTTGCACTTCGAGCAGAAGATCTCAAATTTGTTGCTAATCAGTTCAAAAGACTACATAGCAAGAAACTTCAACACGCGTTTAGGTACAGTCAAATAACCGTCTCTCTAAAAGTCCAAGAATGTAGATAGGATTATGTTAGTAAGTTTATATACAATCTTCAACACAACTCCTCATGTGCAGATAGTAAATCTTTTTGTTACACCTGACCCGTTGCATTTTTTGATAAGTAGGCGGTGGTGGAATTTCAACCCAACAGTTCTTCTTTGACTTGAGTTCTGATACCACATTGAATTACCTTGTCTCTGAATTTTTTCTAAAATCTCAAGCTCATATAGAGAATTGACATTTATTATATTATATATAATCTTCAATAGGTATTACTCGCATCAGTGGAGGACATGGGGTGCTTGTATTTTGCAGGCTGCGTGGAGGCGGCATAGGAGAAGGAAGATGGCAGAGGAATTGGCAAGGCATGAGAGTGCATATTATGAAAGGTTGCTTGAAGAAGAAGATGATTATTATAGTGATGATGAGTATGGGACCAGCCATGCGGAGAAGCCAATGTCAGAGAGCAATAGTAGGGCTGGAGGACTTGCGACGACTTTGTTGGCTTCTAAATTTGCAGCCAAGGTTAAGCCATCGGATCCGAGTATGCGAATGCCTAAGCTTTTTAAGCCAGATGAGCCTGAGTTTTAGGCACAAATGATCTTCTAAACCACTTTTTGTTTGTCACATTTTGTGCTATATAACCATTCACCCTTCATGTACACTTATGTATTAAAATTTAAGACGTGTTTTCATCACAACTAAGTTGTGCGTCACACAAAAATGTAACAGAGGATCATGCTGGTTTTAGGGAGGTTAATTTTGTGAAGAAGTACTGCTTCCTTGTTAGTGATGTATGAAACAAGGTTACATAGATATAGGAAGAAAGTCGGCTGGTTTTCATACGATTTTAGAACGGTTAGAAGTCGTTTTATGGATCATATAATGTATATGATTTATAAAAGAGTTAATAGCAAAAGCTTTCATGTGTTATGCCTAAAACACTAAAATTGTCTTTGTGCGGCACAAGAGATTATTGGGTCATCGGCCGTTTATTACATCTTTCTACTATATATAAGTTTCTCAATATGTTAAGGGGTCCAAAAAGAATAAACAAAAATTAATTTGCTATTAGCTTCATATATATGTAAATGTCACTTTCTTCCATCAATGGGAATTCCATTACAAGATCAATACAAAAACAAATTCAAAAAAAAAATCAAAATATAAAGAAAAGAAAAGATTTGACAGTAGCAAAAGTCTAGAGACTCATTCGTTACACGCCAAAGTTAAACATGTGACGGGATTTTAGACATATCCTCATGCAATTATCAATGGAAATTAACAGCAGCAGAGTAAGTCATTCCCGTTTGCCAGTTAGCTGGTGCAACATTGTATGCAACGATAGTCTCTTTAGAAGTGTAGGAGGTTAATTTGAAAGAAAGTGCTTGTCCACCAAGTTGTGAAAATGCCTGGTAAGAAGCACCCCAGTTGTGGCTCATGCTAATCCAGTTAGTCTTGGTGCCCTTCACCCACATGCTGGCGATGTCACCGCCTCCTGCGACGTTCATCACGTACACCAGCAGCCAGTAGCTGTTCCCTTGGAATTGGAAATGGACACCACCCCTTCGGACGCATGGTATTCTGCAACATCAATCAAGGAAAGACAGGGAAAATGTTAGTAATTCTACAGATACTTCTTGCCCAAGTCTACCTATCATGACAACTCCTATCTAAGCCGCAATTCCGACATAATATTTCTAATAGTCGATTGGTGTGTTTAGGCGTTCCTCGAAAAGTATTGAAAAGTTTTTATTTTTGATTTTCAGAAACAAAATATAAAAGTATTTTCCACATTCATTGCAGCAACAATTTTTATGAATTCTCCAGAACATGTATGTCTTAGTGGACCAAAACTTATACTGAAACCGAAACTTTAATCCATATTTTAAATATATTGCAACATAATTTTGTCACGAAACATAGATATTGTGGATAAGAACTTTCTCTTTGTGATGTGTTTTGTAGAGGACATTAGTTAATTTTATACCTCCGGTAGTTGACGGGTACAATACCACCAACAGTCTGGGCAATCTTGTTGTAAGCAGGCTTAGCCAGGTCAAAGTGTTGGCGCGGGGGATTGCACCACCCGCCGTTGTTTGAATCCTGCTGGTAGTTTGGTGGGCACAGGTTGGTGGCAGTGACTGTGACCATTGCGCCATTGTAATTACACCACTTTGATCTAGCACATATAAGCTGGAAGCACTGGCCGCAACCGTAGCCGTTGTTGAATAGCACTGTGCTCAACGCTGCCGTGGTTGTCCCGTATCCGCTGTTGAACAAGTTTCCATACCCACAAGCTCCACCTATATATCAACACAAGTACATTGTCACAATTACGTGGAACACAGAGTAGGACGCAAAATGGATGAAAGATCTTGTCGAGTATACATAGAACGGCTAAGTAACGTGGAATAGCAAGTAAATAATATTTGGAAAAAATTGTTGGCAAGTGTTATATAATTTCGTCATTAGAGATTAATTAAAAGACTATATTTATGTCTTGCATGTTAACAAAACATAATGTCAGTATATCTCAGGTAATTAGGATAGCAGATTCGGTTACTGTTGTAATATATATTAGTAGAACAGTAAAAAGATTAAACATCGAAAATTGTTAAGTTAACGCACCCATTGTAGCAGAAGCGGAATCATCTCCATAGAATGTGGCGTACGCCTGTCGCCACGGTGTAGGTTTGAAAGCTGGCCGCGCATAGCCAGCAGCCGTGGCTTTGCTGATGACCGCCACCACCACTAAGAAGAAGCTGAGACGCCAATATGAATGAAGCAAAGAAGCCATGCTTTTTGTTTTTTTACTAAACAGTTTTTGGCTATCTCTATGCCGCAGTGTACAAAATTGCTATGCCAAAATGGAGTTGGAAATGAGGTTCTTATACAGTTTAGTGGGTAGAAATGTTGCCTTCGTGATCTTCACGAACATTTTGGATATGAAAGTCAACATACATAATTGTTGTTATATAATATTAAAGGTTGGTTTAGGGGGATAAGAAGCTTACCATGTAGCACGTAGTTTAATTAGCTGAACTTTTGTTCTGAGTCCTAAAACTTAAGGAAACGTGCGGGCATGTCTAGTTATTGACCTTAATTAGTTAAGGTTGTGGTAGGCTATACTAAGAAAAGGTGCATTGTGTGGAATATAGAATATAGTATTTTGTTTTGAATATGGGTTGCAAATCAGGTACAGGAGGTCGGTATAGGTGGTGGGGGTCAAATTTAATCATTTATTTGATGAATAGAAATAGATAGGATCCCATAAAATCCAAAATCAAGAGAATCGATATTTAACGCATTTTTTTATAATTCAATATAACTTGTACTATATTTATGTCAATGAATTAATATTGTATATCTTTTGTACTAAATAATGAAATATGTAATAGGTCTAACTGAGCAATTTTTCAATTCCAGCAAAAAGAATCCATCCAATTAAGAAAGTGAAACTTTGGGGATCCAATACGTACCATTCTTGTTACTGAACCATATTGAACACCGTTACAAATTTCTCTCATCATGTTTTAAGAATCTATAACACTTATATTATCTGAATTTCTACAAAAGTGGCATTCGTTTGAGCATATATATTCCAATTCAGTCTCGGGGCCGTGTTCATGATCCTTGATAATTAAGGTGGGAGTGCAGCGGATTGTTAGTTTTATTTTATATATATATAAAATAAAACTAACAATATATATCAATCTGGCCATAATCTCGCCCATTGGAGTGTAAAAATCTTAATTTTTTTCCATCCAAACTCAGATAATCTTAGCTACCCTGTAGGATACTATACCCTATAGTATCCAGGGCTTACGGATACAAATACTGCTGAAATTAAATAGAAGAAAAAAGAAATACACTTGTATTTTGTATGCAATGGGTAGCTAAGAATTTTTCATCAAAACCAAAGAAAAAAAAACTGATAGTGTTCTTTTCCTATTTTCTTTGGGTTTTTGGTGCCGCAGTTTGCAACATTGGTGGCTAGTTGCAAGTGCAGAATTTGTAGCGACTATTGCATAATCTAGATAATTCAAGTGAAGCCACCAAGTAAATACTTACATAGGCCTAGTCTAGCGTAGACCTCATAGTCACAGGTGATTAATGTATTATATTACATATTTTAAGATTATAGATTTTGTATTGATTTAGCACAATGAACAACTATGTGGTCCATAAAAAAGATTTCAAGTATTGTAGTTTAAAGTAAAAAAAACAATTTGAACCATTAGATTATTGATTCTTGAGGTCGGGCTTAGGTCCAGCCATGCCCAAGCAAATTGGCCCAATGGGCCATTTTTTCCGGTTACCATTAAATATGCAATACTGTTTGAAGCAAAGCCCCCGCCCTAGGTAAAGTTTGGCCCAAAGCATGTATTAATTTGTACTAGTACTACTAGCACTAGATGTTTATGAAATAACAAACATCTAATCCCTAATACTGCAGTTCGTAAGGATATTAGAAAATTAATTGATATGTTCTTAAGTAGTTTGTGCACGGTGATGTAACTTTTTAGACCACACGTCTTGGGGCCAATCAAGTAATTGACCGGTGGAAGCTAGCTAGGCACCACATGGAATGCTCTTAAACTATATATATACCAATTTAAATTTAAAAAGTTATATTAATTATTAAGTACATAAGTTGCCATCGAATTAAGAGGAGAAAATGTTTACTTGTGGCCTTTATATGTTAACTTAAGACAATCACTTATATATCAACACTTGATGAATAAAATAAGTAGGTTTAATGATGATACACATGTAGAGATAGAAAAACTAAACCCATTAGATGCTTAATTTCTAAAGATTATTTTGATAATTAGTAATTAAAAAAAACTGCATGATCAAAGCTTAGAACGAAGCTGTCAAAAAATATACATAATATTGTTAATTAGTAAAATTGTTGGTCTTCCAACAGCACTTTTATAAGTAAGCGCTAAAAATGAACCATCATTAGTATCATCGACGATTTAAGTTAAAAGATATGAGTAAAAGTTAGGTCTATCAAATTATTGAATTGAAGGACAAGTTGTTGAAGTATGATATTGCTTGAATGGTAGCTGCTTGGATCCGACAAATGTACTACTTTCCGTCCCCTAATTCATTTGCTCTTTGAATTTTAAAGGTTGAGTTTGTATACAATACAGACTCCATTTTCACATATTATAATTCTTTAAATAAGCAATAAAATCGAGGGGAAAATGGAGTAAGAAATACGGCAAAAAATATGTCGAGAATTCATTTTTATGAAATATCCGTTCAAATTGATTAGAAAATCGTCAATTTAAAAAGTTTGTTGTGGAACTACAAAACTCTTATCTTTTAGTTAATAAAGTTCTAATGTGTCATATCTCAAGTCTTAACGTGTAGTAAAAAACAGAAATAATTGTATATGAATAATGAATTCGAGCTTTATATTACCAAATATTACTTTATACTGATCATGCGTAGGCTGTATCAAATAATAATTAGCAAGATCATAAGGCCATCTATATTTACCTTATGAATATTGGTCACCCTCTTTAAATCTAACCAAAAGGTTGAGACTTGAGAAGTAGTAACTTAATGCCAAATCACTCCAATTCAATTTACATGTTTAAACTTAAAACTACAAAAAATAAATTTCCGTGTATACCAAAGCGGATGGAGTATACTATAACAATGACTAGTAGCAACGTGCCTCTACTCCCCATTCAACAAAACCCGCCATTTCTCTTGTCCCATCACACCAAATTTAATGCCTCCTATGTCTATATAAATCACGGCCCCGCCATGCAAATCAAAATTAAATAAAATCCTAACACCATAAAATATATCTTTGCTACTACCAAATTTCACACAAGAAAAAATAAAAATGGCACCGGCAATAGCTCCACCCTCACGGGTTGAACTCCTATCCAAAAGCGGAATCCTATCCATCCCGAAAGAGTACATCCGACCCGAAGAAGAGTTAAAGAGCATAGGCGACGTTTTCGCGGAAGAAAAAAACAACGACGGGCCACAATTGCCCGTTATCGATTTAGCAGCTATTAATTCAGAGGACGAAGAGGTACGCAAAAAATGTCACGATGAGTTGGTAAAGGCCGCGACGGAGTGGGGAGTGATGCATTTAATTAACCATGGTGTACCCGACGAGTTAACGGATCGGGTCAAAGTTGCGGGTCAGGAGTTCTTTGATTTACCGGTTGAGGAGAAAGAGAAGCATGCGAATGATCAAGCGTCGGGGAATGTTCAAGGGTATGGTAGTAAATTGGCTAATAATGCTAGTGGTCAATTAGAGTGGGAGGATTATTTTTTTCACTGTGTTTTTCCTGAGGAGAAGAGGGACTTGTCGATTTGGCCTAAGGATCCTTCTGATTACATGTGAGTTCTCTTAATTATTGATCACTATAAGTTTAATTTCTAACTATTCATATAATTAAGTAGTATTATTATATTGGTTAATTATTAAGGTTAGCTAATTGCATATCACCATTGTGTTATTATGTCAAATAAAAACATTAGAAAAAGATCAAACAAATTTGATTTTAAAAAATTATTCACCACCACTTTTATATTAATACACCCTACATTAAAAAGCCATCATATTTTCTCATCGTTTGTTAATTTAAAGTCAAAGTAAAAATAAAAACTATGTCTTAATTAAGAGAAAATTGTAAAATTGTCCACAGGATAATTTATAATTTACACTAAATATTATCCATAACCATTTTTAGTACATGCTTTCTCATCAATTATGCGCCTCTTTGTTTGATTAGTTGATTACTAATAGTGTTCTTTGTTCATCGCCTTTAATTAGTCCGGCCACAAGCGAGTATGCGAAGCAACTTCGATCCCTAACAACAAAAATCCTTTCAGTCCTCTCACTAGGCCTAGGCCTCGAGCCCGAACGACTAGAAAAAGAAGTAGGCGGCATTGAAGACCTTATCCTCCAAATGAAAATTAACTACTACCCAAAATGCCCTCAGCCCGACCTCGCACTAGGCGTCGAAGCTCACACGGACGTAAGCGCGCTCACGTTCATTCTCCACAACATGGTCCCCGGGTTACAGCTCTTCTACGAGGGCAAATGGGTCACTGCAAAATGTGTGCATAATTCCATAATCATGCACGTGGGTGACACTATTGAGATATTGAGCAACGGCAAGTATAAGAGTATTTTGCATAGAGGACTTGTGAATAAGGAGAAGGTTCGGATTTCATGGGCGGTTTTTGTTGAACCTCACAAGGACAAGGTAATACTTAAGCCGTTGCCGGAGGTAGTGTCGGAGGCTGAGCCGGCGAAGTTCACGCCGAGGACATTTGCGGAGCATCTTAAGTATAAGTTGTTTAGGGAGGGTGAGGAGGAGGATTCTAAGAATGGTGGTGATGTTGTTATTGATGAGAAGGTTCTTGAGTAATTTTTGCTTTAGTTAAATAAATTAGTTGTTTGGTTGGTTGTTTCTATTGTAATGATGGGTCTTGTGTAACATTAATGTATTTGTTGGGTAACATTCAATAAAATAATGGAAGTTATGATGATTCAAACTCTATGGACTTTATTTAACTATTTACTTGCAGCTTAAAATCTATCAACAATTTTCAATGGTCTTAAAGTAAGAATTTTATTGCACAACAAGCTAAATATATACTAAATGGCCAATATTTGCTAGTCGGTATGCCATGATGTTTGTCTCTCTATATTATTTCGCATGAGTATAAGCTTTTCACATTCTCGCGGTATGCTTCAGTAAGGCTAGCATCCGGGTGACTGGCAGGCAATGGAAAATTAAGAAGATTGACGATAAATACCAATATGTGAGTCACATGACGTTATAACATGGAGGTATTCATACCTTAAGGTTTATAAAAGTCTGCAAAAATCACCTTGAAGTTCAAGTGTAGTAATGGTCTCATAGCACACGTTCGTAGCTTAATTGAAAAGTCAAGCTCCACTAGAGTTACGGCCAACAACCCCACAAGCCAAGTGATCAGGATTTTCATGCTCCCATCTAATTAATCGCGAAGAATATATACTTGTTAGCGGTCATATTAATATAACATACTATAATTCAAAATAGGAAATTTGTCCCAATTTATCCACAATTGGTTAACTAATATATCTAAATGATGACAATGATATGGCCTTGATTTATTTAACTTGCATTATACACATTTGGGCCTCGAGGTGTAAAAGTTGGGCCTGGACCCGTACTTGGACATGCATGTAAGTTTCAAAATTGAACTAAAAAAAAGCCTTTCTGGTGAAAATATAATAAAAGGATATAATGCTTGGCAAGAGACTTAAATTTAAAAAATTGAAACTCAGAAATAAGCAAATTTGTATAACAATTGAATACCTCGATACCATCACGCAATGAACTATCGTCACATTTCTTGAATTTAAATAGCAATCTTTCTATAAGCGAAAAAGAAATATTGGAGTTAAAAAAGGAGTAAGAAGGAAAAGCTTAAAACACGTGTCAACATCTAATAAGGCGACTGGTAGAGGCCACCTGGCATTGAACTGACCCTATGGTGATTTTTTTATTTGACGAATCCTGTGGTGTATTATTGAAGAAGCGAGTTCATTTTTTCAATGCAGTACACCTTGTACTTCGTACTGGCATAATGACATTTGTGCATGTACACATATGTACATGAAAATTTGTAATCATGATGACACTCTACATTCACAATTTGCCATGGTGAAGAAAGTACAATTATCTATAGTACTCACACAATCTTTACAATAATATATATAACTCGTATCATTACATAAACGTAAAAAGATGACATATGTTAGGACATTGGGTAGTACAAGTACAACAAACGCAACATTAATCCTATCACCTCCGCGCTCTTCTATTTATTGTTCTAATTCCTCTTCCTCTTTTTCTATCAAATTCAATCTTCCTTTTAAATCAATTCGTACACCACACAAATTTGTTGGTCTGAAGTGTTTGAGGAACCAATTTTCACCTCCTATTGAAATGGAACAAACACCTTCATCTGCTGTTGCTGAATTTAAGGGTCCAGCTATATTTGGAGTAGTTCGCTTTGCTCAATTAAATATGGAGTTTGCAAGAATTGAGGCTAATTTTGGTGGTTTAGCACCAGGAAAATATGGTTGGTCCATTAATGAATTTGGTGACGTGACAAAAGGTGCAGCAAGTACGGGGAGAATTTTCAATCCGACCAATTATGAGAAAGAGGTTAATTAATTAGCTTCTTTTAATTTTTATTTTCTTATTCTAATATTTGTAAAAATGTATAAAATTGGAAAAAGATGGTTCCCAATAAATTAAGTTACATATTATATATATATATAACGTGGGGTAGGGTTATTTTTGATTTTTTTCAGCCACTTGGCGGCCTGGAAACGTTACACGTGGACGATCAAGGCGAGGCGTTCTTTTCGGGTGTGAAAGGGAAACTAATAGTTGGGGATCTTATTGGACGTTCGATTGTGGTGTATGGACGTGAAGATAGATCAGACGGGGGTCTTGTGGCCGCTGTGATAGCCAGAAGCGCTGAAAATGGAATTGGAGATATTAACAATAACAAAAAGCTTTGTGGTTGTGATGGTACTGCAATATGGGAAGCAAACACTACTGCAGTTTCTTGTCCAAGGCCTAAAGTTTCAAGTGTCGTATGATCCTCGTATAATTTGTCACTAGCCCAAAATGGTGAATGATTTCATTAGGTACAATTTTATGATTTGTACTATATAAGTTAATATTGGGGATGTATTTCCATCAACCCAATGACGGTTATATTTTAAACATTGAACGAAATTCTATGCTTGTTGCATTAATCTTCGGTTCTGTTAAGAGGACAAGTGCTGTATATTTGGAAAAATTATTAGGTGCAACCGCTGCATGATGACGTAGTACATCATGTGGTGGAGATTAAATATTATTCTTAAATTATAGGGTAGTAACTTCTCCATACCTCATCCCAACCGTACATTTACACTAAAAACCGACTTGTTGTACCACCTCATCATGCAGCCGCTGCACCTAATAATCTCTCGTATATTTGGTGGCGGTTGAATTTATTGGCTTCTGTTTGAGTCTCCTTATCTCCAAACTTACCTTTGAGTCTCCTTATCTCCAAACTTACCCCAAAACGGTTATGATCCTTTCTTTTTCTAATATTTGGAGTAGTTAAATATATATTACAGTCTGTAAAAATATGTAATTAATTGGTACATTATGTATTTTGAAGACATGTAAATCTCATATATATGTTTAGACTTTATATATAGAAGAAACATTTATCTACGTCATAATCATTTTAAGTATTGACATTATATATACAAAGAAAATATTCAATCAAGTTGATGACCGTTGAGGCAAAATTGGCCCAAATATACTATATTTTTCGAACAAGCTTGGCCCAAGTACCTAAACAAAAACTTCAGAGTTGAGTCAAAAACCTCCAAGACAAAAGTGTCGTCATTCTCTTACTCTTTTGCGAAATTCTGTAATTGCTCTCACTTTTGTTTGATTAAATAGTTGAGATCTTTTTTACCATTCGGAGTATCTCTTATACTCCTCTTTTAATAAAATTTTCTTTTCCAATAAAAAAAGAAAAAGAAATCCAAGTTATTACTACATATTTGATTTTAGATAAAAATACGACATTATAGAGTACAAGCGCGAGGGGAAAGTCCTAATTATTTCCATCTCTTCCAAGCCTACCTCTTAACCCCGCTGCTCAAAGAAACTTTTTCGTCCTTTCGATTTTTTCTTCACGGATAGCACTACAAGAAAACCAGAAGGAGAAGTCAACAACGACAAAGCATTCGCTTAAGTAAATTAATTAAAAAAAATACTAAAAAAATACCAAATGCATAAATTATAAATAATATGCATTGGGTACTACCTCAATCCATCAACCAAGAAATATAATAGTTTTTAAATATTTTGCTTAGAATCCATTAAACATCCGAATTATCAAACAAAATAATATCCAACAAACATCTTAGGTGCATTAAAAAGTTTATATTAGTCTCAATTTTATTTTATATTGATCAAGCAAAGCATTCATTAAAGAAGCACAAGGGGTGTTTCAACCCCTTACAATAGAAACGGAAAATGCATACAAAAGGAGACAACTTAGCTCCACGCTAAACAAACTCGTAGGGCAATGCACCAGTCAACAAATGAAAATAAAAAATTCCTAAAGTTAGCCTTAACCCATGCCCATGACTGAAGTTTAATTAACTCATGTGTTCTGCAAACATCAATCTCCGCACCCTCAAAGATCGCTTTATTCCTTAATGACCACAAGCACCATACAACAACACACCAAACTCCTTTCCAAAAAGATTTTTTCATACTTGACGCTGCAATTTCAGCATTAGAACGGAAATGAGAGCAAGGATCATTCGACAAAACCATGTTTACACCAACCCACTTATAAAGATGCATCCAAACACAATAGGCAATGGGGCATTCAAAAAAGAGATGGATTGCAGTTTCAACCACCAAACCGTACAAGCCACGTGCTTCAGTATTACTCGGCAAACCCACACTTCTCTTGAGAAGATTATCGTTTGAAGAAACCTTGTTAAGAATAAGTTTCCAAGCAAACAGGAATATTTTTGGTGAAGACAAATGATCCCAAAACTCCTTGAACCACTCCACATCACCGCTGCCTTGAATATATATATAATTTAATCGAAAATACGCCGACTTGTATATTAGTCTCAATTACTCTCTCAATCAATTTCAACTAAACTAAAAATTGATAAAATAAAGTAAAACTTAATCTTGATGTATATTCAAAAAATTATCAAAAGATAACTAAGATTTGTATGCACAATAAACATCATTTATCCATTTGATCCCAAATAACAAAAAATAATAATGAAATTGTACATGGATAATTTAGTGGATTGAGTTGTTTTTTTAATTTGGTTAAGATATGGGTTTATTTGGCCCAAAGTGTAATTGTTTTGTTGGGTAAAATGATTGGACCTTCATATTGTCTCTATATTATTTTTAAAGTGGACGACACATTAATACATGTACATACCTATTGGATTTGGGCCAAAAGTTGACCCCGGGCAAGAGCCCATCCTATTCCCTTACTCCGGTCCGCCCCTTTGTGTAACTTTTACGGTGTTCGTGTGGAGTGTGTGTTTTGGGTGCACTATATAGTTTTTTAGGTGATTTACGTGGTTTGTGTTTTGTTATGTGATTTAGGTGTACTTTGTGTCTTTTGGTTAATTTAAGTGGTGTGTGTATTTTTTTTAGATGATTTAGGTTTTGTGTGTTTCTTTAGGGGTAGCATGTGTTTTTTAGGTCTAGCGGGTGTAGTACTATGTGCTTTTTAGGTGATCAGGTGTAATGTCTATTTTTTAGGTATTGTTTCAGGTGTAGTGTATAATTTAAGCATAGTTTCTATTTTTAGGTGATGTAGGTGCAATGTCGGTCTTCTACGCGATTTAAATATTGTGTGTATTTATGTTTTACGTAAAGCGAGAGTTTTTCTTAAGGCGACTTAGGTATAGTTTGTACTTTTAATGCGTGGTGTTTTAAGTGATTTAACAATTTTTGTTATAACAATAAGACACACAAAATCATAATTAATTAGGATTTTAATCTTTGAAATCCACCTTAAAAATTCGAGGCGCAATACCTATAAATACCGGCCCGCAGAAGTCATACCTAGATCATATACACACACAAAAAATTTATATTACAAATACACAACCTCAATATGGCAAAGTTGGCGATTAATGGCTCATCAACAACAATTGTCTTGGTTTCAATCCTTTTTTCTTTGATTGCAAGTACTGGAAAATGTAGCTCTTTGTGCGCACATGAATATGTCTCAGTAAATTTGGAACCTTGCCTAGGTTTCCTGCATGGAGCATCTGTCGACCCTAGCGATGTATGTTGCCAAGAAATAATCCTTTGGCATATGTTTTTTGATGAGTCCCGTTGCATGTGCTTCAAAGAAGCGATACATAAGCTGCCTTTCAAGCTTTCTGACGGTCAACTGTCTAGCCTTCGGGAGAAATGTCAACTCTCATATATCCGTTATGCCCGACTCCTCAGTTGCATGTTGTAAGTTTGTTCTTTGATTCGTTTTATTTTTTGCAAGTATATATAATTGCATGATTGCATCGTCCCTCTCTGAAATTTGGTGAAAATATACGAATTTTTCTTAAGAGATAGATATCTGATTAAGGATAAAATAATTTTTCAAAAGTGCATGACTCGAATACGTGATGGGGTGTAGGTTTGATGGGGTCAGCTAGGGAAATCACTGGAGATGAAACATAACATTGCAACTTTAAGTTTTTTTTTAATAAAAAAAAAATATATATAATTTGCTATTACAAATAAAGAATATATGGCAATTTATAACCACTATTTTAAGTTATATATAACATGTGTAAAAAAATGCACGTATATTTTGTAATAAAAAGAATTTCAAAGTATAGAAATAAGAAAAACAAGTCTCGGTCATCTAATAAATTACGAAGTTAAATTTGGGTGTAAATCAATCTTAATCATTTCATTTGATAATTTTTATTAACCACACACACTTGTTCAAAAGAAAATACGGTTAAGTATTACTTTGTGGAAAAGAAAAACTTTAAAAACCTTGCGAATCATGTAGAAAAGTATAGCTATACAGCACTTAACTAAGTAATAATGCTATTTAACATAAATACTCCTTGAGAAGACAAGAAGCAATTATTGAATTAGTTTTTTTTTTTTCAACCCCTGTGGGTGCCATGTTGAAAGAGCTAGGGCCAGGTCCTACCCCTGAGTTAGAGTCAGACTCTTCAGGCGCTCAGACCGAGTCCGAATTAGTCTCACCAAGTGGTACCATTAATTATTTAACCTTCATTAGTTTTGGAACAATTCCCAAAAATGACGTCTCATCAGTCATCACTAAACATGCCCCTTTTTTTCTTATTCACGCTGCCAATTAACTTCTTTTCTTTATTCATTTTATTTCCTTTTCTTGTTAAATTGATTCATTTTCGTCTCCATTCCTAATCTATTTTTTACTTCTTTTGTGAAACTCTAAATGGCGGAGAGCAGAGAGGATGCGCCGGCGCCGACGCCGACGCCTATGAACGAAGATCTTAGGTAAAAGCTTGGCTTTCTTTTCGTAATCGCAAAAGCTTGATTATTATGGATGATAATAACTTACAAATATCCAATAGCTTTCTTAATAATTAGTACCGTAAAGCGTCTCTTTGCAATTATCTAATTAATCTAAAAAAATACCAAAACTTAGATGTCGAGGATCCATTAATTTTGTCCTAATTGTCTCCATGCAGGTCAAGTGTCAAGCATAAGAAAAACCAATTTTAATTGTTAGTGTAAGTTGTACCTCCAGAATAATTAGCGATAACTGATAAGCAGCCGCGGTACGTCTCTATAATTATATGTTTGTGATCACAACATCAGATGGGTATGATTGATATTATGGGGCTAGGAATTGATTTATTTGCTCGATCCTATACTTTCTTCTTAAATACATTTCTCAATATTTAATAATTCAATTGTTTGTTTGTGAATGCAGCTCTAAAGTTTGATGAAACCGGCTATTGTGGAAGAGGTTAATTCAAGGCTCAAGAGTAATTGGATCGTGACAAAGTCATTTCTTTGTCCTAGTATTCGGCTATGCTAGTATGTGCTAAATATAATTATTTGTTAAAGCTTTATTTTTCATTATAATAAAAAAACTAATTATGTTACGAACTTTTATTTACTGCAATTTTCTGCCAATTGTAAGAAGAAAAAAATTCAGTAACGCCGCCTGACACACGTTCAAAGTCTTCGGAAGTCAAGTGGATCATACATCCCTTAAGGTTACTCCTATTTTGTTAAATATCGAATATGGTTTATATATAAAACGTCACTTTAGAAAGTATTTACAACGTTGAAGTTTAAGATAAGCTTCGTTTAGTTAAATTGAACAGTTACAAAATGTCATGTATCACAATTGAACTAGTTCAGCCTTATCCTATTCCTAACTTATAAAGGCTGGAATTCATAATGCAATCTAATGCAAAATCTTCGTTTTAGATGTTTGGGAATGCGGTGCGGTGGTGCAGAGCGGTCCAAGATGCTGCCGCTTGTTGTTTATCATTAAAAAAATTCTAAATAAAGGAAATGAACAAAGGAAGGTTAAATAGGCAGTTTGTCATTTTTTATGGATATCCATCTTCACACATATATCCACCAATCATTATACTTAATTTGTAATCTACATTAATCTCATTTCGGACGCGCTATATTTTATGATTTGCCTTGATTGTTTGAGTGATTTATTTCCATATATTATTCGCTCGTGTTTTAATTTATGACACAGCCGATAAAAGAATATTGATAATTTGCATGTGCATTTAACTGCACGATGAAATTAAATAATTTGTTCTTCCTTCTATTCTCTTTGTAAATTCGAACAAATTAAAAAAAGAAATTGATGCCGATTGGAACAATTATTGGCAAAGGAAGAACTTTTGATGCCAAGATTTCGATACTTCAACGTTGATCCGATCCATACTATAAAATCAAATTAGCATAGATATTAATATCAAGTCTAGACCACAAATAGTTTCAAAATTTATGGGCCTAACCAAAATTGAATTTGCCACAAGTACGCACTTGCCCTGAATAACAGAACCTTTATTCACGCACTCACAACGGCTTAGTTTGTTCATAGGAAAAAGTGGGAAAGAAAAAAAAATGGGGGGAAATATTTTTTCTCGAGTGGTTGGCAACACAAGAATTTTTTGGAAAAGAAATGAAATTCCGAAAAAAGATAGGAAAATATTTTCTTGCCTAAAAAAAAGGAAAAGAAGATTATGAAATCTCTCCTTATTATCTTCATATTCTCTTCTAAAAAATAGGATCAAAATATTTTAAAGCTTTAATTTTTGTTTTTCTTACGTACTATGTTGACAAATTTTTCCAATTTATATTTTAACAAATATGAAATAGAAGACACTTATTCAAAAATTAAATATCATCTTCAAATTATATTCCACATAGATATAAACACACACGCACATGTATGTGTGTATATATATGTAATATTTATTTGTATTTTTGTTGTATTATATGATAGTTATTTTTCCTCTTATTCTACCATGTATTATAGTATTCTTTCATCTTAGATGTATTAATTTAAAAAGAGTTTAATTAAATCAGTAATGTATTACATAAATTCAACTATTTCAATAGTGCAGAGAATTTATGGAAAAAATATCTATTAAAAAAATACATTAATAGTTTAATGGATGTCTTTTAAAATTTCCTATTACCGCATGATTTAAGTTTTAAAATTAAAATAAAATAATTTAAAATATAATTGGAAAAAATCATTTATAATTTTCCTGTCTTTTAGTGTAACCATTTTTCTGAAAAAGTTATAATGATGCCAAACACATGGAAAACAAAGAAAAATTTTATTTTCCATAAAAGTTTTCCTAGAAAATCCTGTTTTCCATAATTTTTCCTCATTTATTTTCCTTTTCCCACATTTTCCGAAGAACCAAACTGAGCCTACATGTTAAATAAGAAACACAAAGTCATAGGAATTTAAATCATAAAATCTACCTAAAACATTCGAGGTGCACTACATACATATCCACAAAGGCCTTCTATTACAATACAAAATAACAAAAACCCAATATGGCAAAGATGACGATTGCCTCATCAACAACAATTATCTTTGTTTATGTCCTTTTTTCTTTAGTGGGGACTGGAACTTGTAGCCATGTAGATTGTTCACAAATTCCAATTGAAAAACTGAAACCGTGCGCGAGCTTCATAACTGGATCTTCTATCAACCCTACCGATGATTGTTGTAAAGGTGCAAACTCTTGGAATGATGTGACAAATAAAGATTTAATTTGTGAATGCTACAAAGCGTCGCCAAATCGACTGCCTTTCAAGCTTTCTCAAGATAAAACATTGGAGCTTCAATCGAAATGTCAACTTCCTAGCCCTTTTGTTCTAATCGTCGATTGCCTATTGTAAGTTTTGCTCTTTCACTGTTTTTTTTGTTCTTCGTCACCCTATTTCCGATTCTTAACTTATTTTTGTCCTAATTGTGGATGAGGTTAAGTATAATTGCATGATTGCATATATATATATATATATATATATATATATATATATATATATATATATATATATATATATATATATATATATGAGCCTTTCTTTAAGATATAGAATTAATATGACTATATATATAGAATTAATATGACTACTTGTGAAGGTTCAAATGGATTAACTATAAAGTCAAAGGTTAGAAAAATGAAAGCAATTTGCAATAATCTCACCGCATTTCCCATAGATATCAGTTTAGTTTGATTCTAAAACGTTTTTGGGTTAAAATTGTTTTTGATTTTTACCATCCAAGAATGTTCTCTTTTTAAACTTCTACGTATTTTCTTTAATAAAAAGTTTTTGTCAAAGTAGGATATTGAAAACAATAGCTTGCAAAATCCAACAGTTTTATTAATCATAACCAACATAAAAGTGTGTCTTGACAACTATCTAAATATAAGACAAAAAGCAGAAAAAAAATGCATTTTTTATAGAAATTCAAATGTCGAGAATCCATTAATTTTGTCCTAAGTTGAGGTTGATCGTCTCCATGTCATCCATATATAAGAAATGCCAAATTTTCCTAATTACAATGTGATTTACGTGTGCCATCCAGCAGCCAGCGATGGAATATACGTATCTGTTGTGATCACAACTTTAGGTGGACTTGATTATATAAGGGATAGGAATTGAATTTTCCTCAATTCAATATTTTCTTCCAAAATACACATCAAGGTTCTAATTATTTTGAGATAGAAAACTGCAGCTTACATAAGTATGGGTCTAGTGTACACTTTGTGATCAAAGAACCATGCATTCTTCTGCATATGGCGAAGTATCATATCTTCATTGGTTTTTTATTTTTTCTATCAGCTACAATTATCAATATCTAATAACTTAATTGTTTGTTTGCGGATGCAGCTCCTAAGTCAGATTAAAGTTACTATGGTGGAATATTTAGCGCACTCAAGAGTGATAGAATCATAATAAAGTCATTTCCTTTCCTTTGACGGATCTGGCTCTGCTAGTATATGTTTAACATACATATATATTTAATTGTCAAAGCTTCATTATGAATTAGAATAAAGATTAATTACTTATGTTACTGCAACCTTTTGTCAATTCCAAATTCTAATTATTTTAAATTTCAGTAATCCGATCCCCAACCCCAAACAAACGGAGGTCAACTGGACTGGTCATATAAGGTTGTAAACGTGCACCCATTTCATTATATAATATATATGTTACTTCTGCTTTATATGCATATAAGGTAGTGGACCTCTTGTGAGTGCCGTATCTCAAAATGTTTAACTTCTTCAACTGAAACACCAAAATACAGTAAAGTCTAACTTGTTTAACTTAATTTATTATTTATTGAATTATGTCTAAATCCAATATCATCAGACAGTAATCCCACACAAAAAAAAAAGAACATAAATCAAATATTATTATTTCGTCAACAAAATCATAAACCAGTGTTGTAAACCCTCAAATTAATACAAATAAATGACTAATCAACATAAAGGTCGAAATCGGGAGACAGCAACAAATTACTAATAAATCCTTAACCAATGAGAAATAAAAAATCAACATTTTATGCATGACCAAATGTAAGGGCAGCGGCCAATGTTGCAAGCATCCACACACCGAATGTGGCTGGAGCGACATTCATAGCACCGGAAGTGCTCGGAGATCCGGGAGTCGGTTGAGGAGCGGGCCCCTCGACTGCAGCGACATTGATGACGAGCTTCATTCCCCTTGAGCAATGGTCATTAACACCACAAATGTACCACTTTTTGCCAGGGGCCAATAGGGTAATTGTGTCACTTCCACTCTTGAGAATGTTGCTTGTATTTGATGGCTTCGTACATTCTTTAAAGTCAGGTCCGCTCACTTTAGCAACATTGTGATTGTCCTTATTGTACGTGAACGCTGCAACGAGAAAAGGAAGCCATGAAATTAGAGTTATTAAAATGTTGTGACTTAGTTAATTATACGTTAAATAAGGAAACGCATAAAGAGATCGATTAATGATTTTTGCAATATTACGACTTCCTTAGATTTCTTATTTTATTCTTTTGTAGATAAGTATTCTTACGATATCAAAGTCTACCTTAAGCATATAAACAAGGTTTGTTTTTAGAGTTTTCTAGTATAGCATTCCCTTCGCTCATATCATTTCAAAGTGATGAGATATATACTTCTCACTTAATTTTCCACCAGCTAGCCTATAACCCATATGTGTAAGAGGCAAAAATGTGGAATTCAAACCTCATTCGTTTTATGTAAGTGGCAAAAAGCTAAATAGGCATAAAACTGATCCCTCTAGTTTAAAATGAAAAATAAGAAATAGCGAGCTAATATTCTATCATCATCATAAGGAGCTTATTACAAAATTAAAGAAAATAAATAATATTCTAAGTGATCATAAGGACTAAAGAATTTCAATTCCAACTTGAAAATGGCATGCAATTAAGAAGAGTGTGAAAATTAGAGAAAACATAATACTAAAACGTACTTATTTTGTCTCCAACACGGAAGTCTTTTCCCTGAGCCCACGTGGTATAATTCACATTTAATTTCCAACCTTCATTATCTCCAACCATATACTCAGTTGCCAAAGCAGGAGCAACAATTGTTGCTAAGGTCATAGCAATCAAGAAAGCTTTGAAGGCCATTAGTTAATTTTGAGACTTGTACAAAAGCTTATTGATTGCTATTGGCCTAAGTTCAGGATGTTTCATTATCATTGATACCATAGTGCATATATAGTGTCTCGTATGTGATGAAGCCGGCTAATTAACTTAGTTTTATATGCTCTAAATATTCACCTCCCTAACAATGTAAAATGGCATTAATACCAGATATAGAGGGACTAGCCGACTAGGTATGCAAAAAACGACTTGGCCTGATATATGCAGGAGTCTTGGCTTATGTGCATTGGATTCGAACAAATTAGCGGCCGAAGTTGAGAAGGAAATGTCGGACTAAATTAAAAACCCGGAGAATTAGCTATTATATTGGAGAAATATAAACTCATTGACCAAAGTGATAGAGCACAAATTAACAACTAAAAAGAAAAAAAAGTCATAGAGCTACCACATCGGTAGACTTGTACCATATTTTGATCAAATCATTAGAAAAGCATTATTTTTGCTTAAAAATATCTAAATTTACTTTTGACTCCAAGTCGCGAGCATTCGCAATCATTTTAAAAAATATAGTTACTTAAAGTGTTAATTGAAAGTTTGCAATATATAATAGGGAGTAGCCTTTTTTTTTTTCAAAAACTTCATAAAATTCAAAAGATGAGTTTTAGAAGCACATATACCCAATTTTTCTAGCTTATGCTTTTTCTTAATTTCACTAAAAAAGTAAATCACGAACAAGAGTAAGAGATGCAAACACTTCTAACATGGTTACATGGCCCAAATAGCCAACAAATCATTTTTATAAGTATTAGCAAACACCACTTTAGTATTTATATTCATTTATTCTGAAAGCAATTAGTCAATTGGCTCAAACGACTTGGATCACAAACACACTTAAAAGCCCATACTGACGATGTATACATAATGTTAATCTGGTTTAATAGGTTGTTTGGAATTGTTGTTTTAATTTGACTTGGACAACATTTAAAACAATTAAAAGTCCAATATCAAGGTTGTGTGTGTGCATATATATATATGTATATATATATATATATATATATATATATATATATATATATATATATATATATATGTATATATATATATATAACAGTTGTTTGGAAATGTAAATTTTAATTAGACTTGGATAACAAAAAAATAAAACAACTCAAAGCCCATATTAAGGTATATATATGATGTTAATCTGGCTTAGTAGGTTGTTCGGAATCATAGTTTTAATTCGGTTTAGATCACATTTAAAATATTTAAATCCCGTATTGAGGTTGTTGATATAATGTTAATCTGGCTTAGCAGGTTGTTTGAAATCGTACTTTTATTTCAGAGTCAAACTTATTAAAAATCTCATGACCCGCTCTTATAGATCTCTTATAAATTATAGGGAGAATTACACAAACACCCCCTGAGGTATGGGCTAATTACACAGACACCCCCTCATGTTTGAGAAATTACACAAACACCCCCTATAGTATGCATCTCATTACACAAACACCCTTTGTAGTGTGTTTTTTTTTAATCGAATATACACACTTATGGTGTTGGATCATAATTTCAATAATGATGTGATGACTAACTTACAAAATCTTTCGAAATATACCTTATTTTTAATGTTTTTTATTTTCTAAAACAGAATAAATGAGACTTATTTTCTATCGTTTTAGCAATTTTAGTTTATTTTTCATTGATTTTACAATATAAACGAGAGACGGAAATTTAAATTCAGCAAAACATAACAAATTGCGAAATTTTTTTTATCACAGGGGGTGTTTGTGTAATTTCCCAAACATGAGGGGGTGTCTGTGTAATTAGCCCATATCTCAGGGGGTGTTTGTGTAATTCTCCCTAAATTATAATTAGTTATAAATGGACAGCTTAATAACTAGCACAAGACAACAGTCCAATTTGTCAAATATAAATTTTCAAAATTGTCCCTTTGTATATATATTAATATTCTCCAAAAATGCACTTTTTATGAGGATAAAATTGTTATTTTGCTTGTAATAAGATATAACCCTTAAAGATATAATCAAGTGAACCAAACAAAATGAGCAAGAAACAAGCCCGTCCACACGACAAGAAACGAGATGACTATGGATTGGATATGGTGGGGAATTTCGCAACTTTAGTCCTTTAATGTGTATGGGTTCCAACTTTAGTCCTTTAATGTGCACTTTCTCTAATTTGGTCCTCTAATGTGCAACAATTACTAAGTTGGTCCTTTTTTGACTTAATCTTCAAATAATTAAGTGATAATTATACAAAGCACCCTTGAACTATGAGAAAATTACACAAACCACCCATCATGTTTAGAAAAAATATTTATATTTTTATTGTTATTTGTGAATTAGAATTGTTGCAGCCTTTATTTTTTAAATATATTTTTACAAAATTTGACAAGCTTTTTCAATTTTGTAATTAATTTATTAATAATTAAAAGGTCCCCAATTCACCCCACCCCCACCCCGCTGGTCTTCCCCAAATATGATTTAAATCTAACCATTTTTAAGTATACCTATGTCATCTTATGTTTTGTGAACATCATACATATGATAATAATATCACTCCATTCCTTATGTTTCTAAAACAAAAGCAAATAAAGAACGAAATCGGAGAACCACATACCAGGATTTAAGAAGAAACGTAAAAATCTGTTCTGTAGAGGGGTAATGAACATGAAATAAAAACCCTTTTAGACGTCTAACCCTGTAAGTAAATCCCCTATTTTCGCCTTTAAAAAAGACAAAAGCTCTCATCTTTTTGTCAAAAATAAATAAAAAAAGGAACAGAGAGCTTTTGCTCTGGTTTAATGGCGACGCTTGGATTCTTCAACGGCTTCATTTACTATTGAATTGGGGAAGACGAGTTGGGGTGGGGTGGGGTGAACTCGGAGTCGGGACCTTTTAATTTTTAAAAAGTTAATTGCAAATTTGAAAGAGTTTTTTAAATTTTGTAAAAATATACCAAAGAATTAAAGGCTGCAATAATTCTGATTCACAAATAATAATAAAAATATAATTATTTTACCAAACATGAGGGATAGTTTGTGTAATTTACTCATAGTTCAAGGGTACTTTGTGTAATTCTCACTTAATTATTTGAAGATTAAGCTAAAAATGACCAACTTAGGAATTGTTGCACATTTGAGGACCAAATTAGAGAAAGCGCACATTAAAGGACTAAAGTTGGAACCCATACACATTAAAGGACTAAAGTTGCGAAATTCCCGGATATGGTGTATTCAACATGCCAAATTCTAGCCAGTCCTACTTAGACACGTGAATTCAAACGAGGCCTTAGCTTGTATGTAGTGAATTTGTGACAAGTTAGAGGTTGATGAAGTCGGACGACCAATCGTTCTGATTTTGACCATGCTGGTTGTTGAATATATATATAGTTTTAAAATCCACAAAAAGATTCAAAATATTTCTAGATAAATATACAATACACGAATACGTCATTTTGTTCATGAAGAAAGCAGTTTATAATGTGATTTTTTATTCTGAATCAGCTTTAGTTATACAACTGAAAGATTTAATTGAACAATTGAAAAAACTGGTCACATGTCCTAGACCAGGCCGATGATGTATAAATGATCAACATTATGAAATTAAGCCAGAGCTTATTCTTAGTAATTATTCAGGCCATGATCCACGTTAGGGCAGCCAATATTGAAACCATCCCTGAGGTAGGTGTCGATGGGGACACGTAAACAGCAGCCGAAGGGCTAGGAGCACGGGGAGTCGGCTGGAGACGGCCCCTCGGCTGCAACGACGCTGATGACGAGCTTCATTCCTCTTGAACAATGGTCATTAATACTTGCAAATTATGTACCACTTCTTTCCCGGGGCTAAAAGGGTGATCGTATCAACTCCAGTAGCCAAAATGTTGCTAGCATTCGATGGCGTGCTACAATGTCTGAAGTTCTCTCCGCTCACCTTCGCAACATTGTTTCATTATATACGTATAAGGTAGTGATCTCTTGCGAGTGCCGTATCTCAAATGTGTAACTTGTGCAGCTGAAACACCAAAAGAACAGTAAAGTCTAACTTGTTTAACTTAATTTATTATTTATTCAATTATGTCTAAATCCAATATCATCATCAGACAGTAATCCCACACAAGAAAAAACATAAATCAAATATTATTATTTCGTCAACAAAATCATGAACCAGTGTTTTAAACCCTCAAATTAATACAAATAAATGACTAATCAACATAATGTAAGGTCGAAATCGGGAGACAGCAACAAATTAATTATTAATAAATCCTTAACCAATAAAAAATAAAAAATCAACATTAGTTTATGCATGACCAAATGTAAGGGCAGCGGCCAATGTTGCAAGCATCCACACACCGAATGTGGCTGGAGCGACATTCATAGCACCGGAAGTGCTCGGAGATCCGGGAGTCGGTTGAGGAGCGGGCCCCTCGACCGCAGCGACATTGATGACGAGCTTCATTCCCCTTGAGCAATGGTCATTAACACCACAAATGTACCACTTTTTGCCAGGGGCCAATAGGGTAATTGTGTCACTTCCACTCTTGAGAATGTTGCTTGTATTTGATGGCTTCGTACATTCTTTAAAGTCAGGTCCGCTCACTTTAGCAACATTGTGATTGTCCTTATTGTACATGAACGCTGCAACGAGAAAAGGAAGCCATGAAATTAGAGTTATTAAAATGTTATGACTTAGTTAATTATACGTTAAATAAGGAAACGCATAAAGAGATCGATTAAATGATTTTTGCAATATTACGACTTCCGTAGATTTCTTATTTTATTCTTTTGGTAGATAAGTATTCTTATGATATCAAAGTCTACTTTAAGCATATAAACAAGGTTTGAGTTTTCTAATATAGCATTCATTCCCTTTGCTCATATCATTTCAAAGTGATGAGATATATACTTCTCACTTAATTTTCCACCAGCTAGCCTATAACCCATATGTGTAAGAGGCAAAAATGTGGAATTCAAACCTCATTCGTTTTATGTAAGTGGCAAAAAGCTAAATAGGCATAAAACTGATCCCTCTAGTTTAAAATGAAAAATAAGAAATAGCGAGCTAATATTCTATCATCATCATAAGGAGCTTATTACAAAATTAAAGAAAATAAATAATATTCTAAGTGATCATAAGGACTAAAGAATTTCAATTCCAACTTGAAAATGGCATGCAATTAAGAAGAGTGTGAAAATTAGAGAAAACATAATACTAAAACGTACTTATTTTGTCTCCAACACGGAAGTCTTTTCCCTGAGCCCACGTGGTATAATTCACATTTAATTTCCAACCTTCATTATCTCCAACCATATACTCAGTTGCCAAAGCAGGAGCAACAATTGTTGCTAAGGTCATAGCAATCAAGAAAGCTTTGAAGGCCATTAGTTAATTTTGAGACTTGTACAAAAGCTTATTGATTGCTATTGGCCTAAGTTCAGGATGTTTCATTATCATTGATACCATAGTGCATATATAGTGTCTCGTATGTGATGAAGCCGGCTAATTAACTTAGTTTTATATGCTCTAAATATTCACCTCCCTAACAATGTAAAATGGCATTAATACCAGATATAGAGGGACTAGCCGACTAGGTATGCAAAAAACGACTTGGCCTGATATATGCAGGAGTCTTGGCTTATGTGCATTGGATTCGAACAAATTAGCGGCCGAAGTTGAGAAGGAAATGTCGGACTAAATTAAAAACCCGGAGAATTAACAATTGGAGAAATATAAACTCATTAACCAAAGTGATAGAGCACAAATTAACAACTAAAAAGAAAAAAGTCATAGAGCTAGCACATCGGTAGACTTTTACCATATTTTGATCAAATCATTGAAAAGCGTTATTTTTGCTTTAAAATAATTAAAGTTACTTTTGTCTCCAAGTCGCGAGCATTCGCAAACATTTTAATAGTGTTAATTGAATGTTGGCAATATATAATAGCGAGTATAGCCTTTTTTTTTTTTTTCAAAAACTTCATAAAATTTATAAGAGGGGTTTTAGAAGCGCATATACCCAATTTTTCTAGCTTATGCTTTTTCTGGTTTTTACTATATAAAAAAAAAATTAACGAACAAGAGTAAGAGATGCAAACACTTGTAACATGCTTACATGGCCCAAATAGCCAACAAATCATTTTTATAAGTATTAGCAAACACCATTTTAGTATTTATTTCCAATTATTCTGAAAGCAAATAGTCAATTGGCTCAAATGACTTGGATCACATTTAAACACACTTAAAAGCCCATATTAACGATGTATACATAATGTTGATGTGGTTTAATAGGTTGTTTGGAATTGTTGTTTAAATTTGACTTGGACAACGTTTAAAACAATTAAAAGCCCAATATCAAGGTTGTGTGTGTGTCTATATATATATATATATATATATATATATATATATATATATATATTAATTAACAGGTGGTTTGGAAATGTAAATTTTAACAAAAAATAAAACAATTCAAAGCCCATATTAAGGTCTATATATGATGTTAATCTGGCTTAGTAGGTTGTTTGGAATCATAGTTTTAATTCGTTTTAGATCACATTTAAAATATTTAAAGCCCGTATTGAGGTTGTTCATGATATAATGTTAATCTGGCTTAGCAGGTTGTTTGAAATCGTACTTTTTATCTCAGAGTTAGACTTATTAAAAATCTCATGACCCGCTCTTATAGATCTCTTATAAATTATAATTAGTTATAAATGGACAGCTTAATAACTAGCACAAGACAACAGTCCAATTCGTCAAATATAAATTGTCAAAATTGTCCCTTTGTATATATATTAATATTTTCCAAAAAAAAAGGCACTTTTATGGGGATAAAATTGTGATGTTACTTCTAATAAGATATAACCCTTAAGATATAATCACGTGAACCAAAAAAATGAGCTAGAAATAAGCCCATCCATACGACAAGAAACGAGATAATTATGTATTGGATATGGTGTATTAAACATGCCAAATTCTAGTCAGTCCAACTTAGACACGTGAATTCAAACGAGGCCTTAGCTTGTATGTGGTGAATTTGTGACAAGTGACAAGTTAGAGGTTGATTAAGTTGGACGACCAATCGTTCTGATTTTGACCATGCTGGTTGTTGAATATATATATAGTTGGAAAATCCACAAAAAGATTCAAAATATTTCTAGATAAATATATAATACACGAATACGTCATTTTGTTCATGAAGAAAGCAGTTTATAATGTGATCTTTTATTCTGAATTAGCTTTAGTTATACAACTGAAAGATTTAATTGAACAATTGAACAAACTGGTCACATGTCCTAGACCAGGTCAATGATATTTAAATCATGATCAACATTATGAAAGCCAGAGCTTATTCTTTGTAATTATTCAGGCCATGATCCACGTTAGGGCAACCAATATTCCAACCATCCCCGAGGTAGCTGTCGAAGGGGAGACGTAAACAGCAGCCGAAGGGCTTGGAGCACCGGGAGTCGGGGCTGGAGACGGCCCCTCGGCTGCAGCGACGTTGATGACGAGCTTCATTCCTCTTGAGCAATGGTCATTAATACTGCAAATGTACCACTTCTTTCCCGGGGCTAAAAGGGTGATGGTATCAGCTCCAGTAGCCAAAATGTTGCTAGCATTTGATGGCGTACTACAATGTCTAAAGTCGTCTCCGCTCACCTTCGCAACATTGTGATAGTCCTTGTTGTACATAAACACTGCAACAAGAAAAATAGATGAGTTAAGCTATAGAAAAAATCTTGTCTTGTGCATTCTACTTCAACTCTTCAAGTATATAGATTCTGTTATCGTTATTTTTTCTTCAGAATATTGTCTTAATTATTTTTGTATGTGTATATCATTTTTAACAATTCATATTTTATTTGCAGTATTCATGATCACTGCTCCAAAAATACTTGGGTAGACACTATAACTGCTAATATTAAGTACGTGAAATTGATTTAACTAACCACGAGTTTTAATGCATAAGACGATTATCGCACCAATGTATCTTCTGATTAAATATGATCACAAGGACATTATTGCAAGAAAACCCTATAAGTTGCAGCAGAAAGAATCATTGAAGAAAAAATATTCATACTAGGAAAATAGGCAAGAGGCCTGGATTTTAGAGGAGAGAATTAATCAATATTGAACGTACTTATTTTATCTCCGACGCGAAAATCTTTTCCTTGAGCCCAGGTAGTGTAATTCACATCTAATTTCCAACCATCGTCACCTCCAACCATATACTCAGTTGCCATAGCAGGAGCAACCACTGCTGCAATGACAATTACGACGAATAAAGTTTTGGAATCCATGAATTAATTAATTTTCAGAAATTTCTTGATGAATATTTGCTTGATTAACTCAGGGTCGTGTTTTGTGGCATTGATATGTTAGTGTATTTATATTCAGTTGTTACTGATAAAATTGCAGCCGGCTAACTTAGTTTTATGCTCCAAACGTTCAACTTCTCACAACGTAAAATGGTAATGATTGGATCGATAGGTACTAGAAAAGCAAAAGTTATCCACTTTTGGCTTATATGCATTGGACTTATCAACACGTTGGGAAAGTGAGAAGTTAAATTTACGGAGTAACTAATGGCATAAAACGAATCCCGAATGGTATCATTGTAAATTGTCTAATTTTTTTTATTTTTTTTTGTATTTAAATAAATTTTCATAAAAACCCCTTCGTCCCGTGTGGTTTGTAAATTGTCTAAAATTACCATGTAGTTTAAATAAATTTTGCATAAAATTCCCTTTGTACGTTGGAGCTAACTCTGTAAATTTTTTTCTTAAATAATTAAACTGCCATTACTTTCATTTTTATATATATAAACATTTTAGAAAAATAAAACTATTAAATTTCTTAAAATTTTTAAAACATAAGACTTTTTTGATTTATAAAAGACAATAAAATTAAATATACACATAAATCAAATAGAAATTTTGTTAGTGCAAGTTTGGCCAAATCAGAAAGGGGTTTTGTAGAGATTTTCAACTAGAAGAAGGTTTTATCCCAAGTCATAAAGGGTATAAAAGAGCATACAAGAATCAAGTCCACTCCCACGTAGAGCGAGTGAACACCACATCCTAATGAAGTTAAACGGAAAGGAGATTCAGTACAGAAATAAAACTACAAGTGGATTTCGTGTAGCGTTTCCAAAATCATAGTCAGAGGACGTCAGAGGCCATTGCATGCTGCACTACAACTCGTCGCTGCGGCCCTGGTATTTTTTTCTTTCTTTTTTTTTTTTTTATTGAAAGATTGTGCAACTCCTAAGTAAGGTTAGGCAGTGGAAGTTTTGAATGGTAGGAGATCAGACAGAAAAGAGTGTAAAAAATCTGTTTGTCTTACAATTTATCGTTTGTCCTCACTCGATTTTAATACAATGAACAATTAGGAAATAATTAATATAATTTATCGTTCACGTGTCCTCATTGCCCCAGCGATCTGATTAACGGAACCATCCATATTCTAGGCCTACTGAGCTCACTGTTCCACGCCAAAAGATACACAACAAAATGACAAAAACAGGATATTCTTAATTGAAATTCAAACATTACAAAGATGACAGCATTATATGGAATTCTCCCAGTCTGAACTATTAGCAAGTTGGTATTTGATCAGTCACTATTCATTTGCCCAACCCCCATGTCCATGCCATAGTTCAAATGCATAAGAAAACTGAATAAAACTAATTTATACAAACTACTACACAAAAATAAGATTCTTGGCAAGGGAATCTCCTAGCGGATAAACCTCTTCTATCGAGAGAAATTTTGAGTTATATACATATGAAACACCAAAAACACCAATGAATCACAAATTATCTTTAATTTTCTTTTTTTCGCCAAACAGTTCTCTTTCACCAAACAATATATGTGAACTAGATACCAGTTTCATTCGCAATTACATCCTGATGCCTTTTTCCTTCATCACATCTGCAAGAAACGAGCAGTCAATGATCATTAACGCTCGGCATTATAGATATAATTTCACCACACCCAGCTAAAATCAAAATCAAATATTACCGTAGCAATAACTCTTCTTCCATCTGCAGTTGTTTGAGCCTCCTTTTGGCATATAACGTGACTATCACAGTGGTTGTAACAGTAAGGCAAAAGCCAATAACATTGAAAATAATTTGAGGAGCCGACAGAGAACGTCGATCTTGTGAAGCATTAGCTAAAGTTTTTATGAAGATCCCACTGCAATTAACAAATACTGGATCAGTAAGAAAGGAAAGTAAACAATCTAGTCATAGTTCTACAGCCTAAAAATTATAAATCATCACATGTAATGCTAACGAAAGATCCAGCAACCGGCAAAGCGTCAAGATGCTGAACCTATAATAGGTTCGAAAGCAGTTAACAATCTTTAGCATATCACTACGACTGTAACCCCTTTACCTTTGGCTATTAGGCTGAAAGTCAACCCAAAATATGCTAAACACATGACAATATGAAAGAAAATAAAAGACGAAAGAAAGCAAAAAAAAGAGAAAAATTAGATGAAAGTAACTTCCGTATCTAGAATGTACACATACTTTTACACTCAACAAAAGTGTTACACTTATAGCAGCACCACATCATAACTACCATTAGATAGTCAATACTGATAATAAGGGTACTCACAGGGAGCCAACAAGCTAGGCAAGCATTTCTTGATTTTGATTAACATATCATTTCACTTTCTATGGCATCAGTCATTATCATAATGTATGTTGGTCTGACAAAACGGTATCCAAAAGAACTCTACATCCAAAAGAACGCTATCTTATTACTATTGATATCAGGAGTACACAGGACAATTATGTTAGAATCCTATAGCTCCTGATGCAAGAAATTCGTACCACATAAGACATTTAGAGAATCATCAAAAACAACCACAGAATAAAGTGAACTACAATAGTGAGCATCATCTAACAAGTAAAGAGGCAAAAGACCTTTTAGCTACAAGTTATCAAGCCCATGATTACTACAGCTGAATGATGCATACATGCACCCAGCAGGGTATATGCTCCAGCTTCCTATATTAACTATTGGGGATTATCCATGTGTCTTCTTGCAGAGGAAATCTTGTGTACTCTTTGTTTATTAACTACTGGGGATGTTTCTTGCATGTCACTATTTATTACATACATGATTCGACAGTACCAGACAGAGAAGGGGGGGGGGGGGGGGAGACAGAGTTCTCACGTGTATAATGCGACAAATACTTCTGGCACAATGCCTACCAGCGTTCCTAACAAATAGGGGCCATACTTCACATCTGTAGCCACAGCACAATAGTTATAAATGGCATAAGGAAAGGGAGAAATCCTGATCAAAGCAACAGCCCGGAACTGATTGAACCAATCTCCCTCCCCAGCGAGTTTTATAAGAGAAGCTTTCTTCGGATGTTTCTCTAACCATACCTACAGGTAACGACACAAATTATATTAATTACTTAACTAAAGGACAAGCAAAATATCATTATAAACAATTCGGAAGCTCATACATGGATTTTGTTGTAGAAAATTGAACCGATGAAATATGGAATAGAGACACCAACAGCCATTGCTCCAACAGTAATGAGAAACCCGTAACCATATCCAAATGTCATCCCAGCCACCCACATGGAGGGTGTCGAAGGTAAAAGAATAGATGGAAATATTGCTAGGGAACCAACAACTATAAGTGCTAGCATTGCTGTGCTGAATGTTTTCCGCTCCCAAATTATCACAGGGATGATTTCCTGGAAGAGTTACACATCAGTCTTAGTGACCAAATGGAAAAGGAAGTTGTCTAACAATAGAAGCGGTCCAGATGATATGATAATGAAAAAGCTCAAATGAATTCAAGGTCTTGAACAACCTATCTATCCTGAAGTTGCACAGATCAAAGACGATTATTTCAATAACAGCGTGACAGAATATGACAACATGACACGAAAAACATGATAATCTGAAAGGTAAAAACTTCTACAGAAGCCAGCTGAGCATAATCTGCAGCAATATATTTGACAACCATAAGCAGATCAGATAGCAGCTAGTCTCCAGACCTCCGAACCTCAACTGAGAAATCAACTTAAACATAAAATAGAGAGAAAGGGTCATTGTTTCATTAACTGCTCATACATAATTAACATATGTTTCAACTACTGATACATAAATGGTGCCTTTAATGGTTTGACAGCTGCTCGCATATCACTAAGATATGTTGACTAAGAACTTCAACTAAAATGAGAAGTGGCAACGATTAATTGACACATAGACAAAGTTTATGAAGAAGAAAGAAAGCATACAAGTATTGAAACTCTACATAGTCCAAAAACAAGCTCAGCTTGCAGGTACATTTGAGCCTCAGAAAAACAACTATCCCTATTCTTCAGCATAAATCTACAGAAATAAGAAACTAAACATTCCAAAATGATAAAAACCAAAGCAATGTAGCATAAACAAAAGATATATACATTAATCCTAAAACTGAAGAAGAGCTTATATCGGCATATGAGCATCAGACAATGATAACACTCTCACATAATGTGAATCTGACCAGTAAATAACCCAACACTCCAACTCATCAGAAGACATAGCAAAATACCCTAAACCCTCCACACCTCAAAACAGAGCATTTACTCCACAAAAAAGACAAGACAACATATAACACCCATCACCTCAATAAACTCAAAATCCATACCAATTAAAAAACTATCAAGCAAAATCACATAAAACCCCCAATTTTATTGAAGAAACAAAAAAACCCTAAAATTGAATGAACAAATTTGAACCTTATCCATGAAAAAAGGCCCGACCCATTTACAGAAAACCGCACCCAAACCCGCAACGAACAGCACCACCAGCACCAGCTTCGCCCACCACCACAACGACCACCCCCACCCCCCACCCGCACCCCCACAGGACGACGTCGTCTCAGCCTCACAGATGGGGGCCCCACAATCATCATCATCATCAACGCCTTCTTCTAGTTTCACGTAATCGCCCCCCAAATTGAGATCCTCATCATCGGTAGCATTGTAAGTCATCTCAATCGGGCGGATCAGATCGAATTGCAAAAATGATTTAACCTAATTTTGGAATTGAAATTGAAATATTTTGGGGGTTTCAGGTTTTATGGAGTAACAGTTGTAAAATATAGCCGTTTTTGATATGAGACGTGGATTAGAAGAGAAGGATAGAGGAAAATTAAAGTATATATGTGTGTGATTTTTGTATGTAATGGTGTATGTATATGTATAATGGGTATAACTTTATGTTTGTGTTTTGTTTGGTTGATGAAAAGAGGCAATCGACATGAATGAAGACAGCTGCTATTATTTTTTTAATTAAATTGTGAAAATATCTGTTAATCAGAATTTCTTGGAGCACGTACAAAAACGCTTTTGCCAGTCCTTTTGTTTTCAGAAGAAAAATATCCAAGTCCTTTTAACTTATTAGTTTCGTCTCCGCATAAAAATTGGTTTTTCTTTTATTTACTTTTTTAGTGACATCCTTTTCACCTTTGGTTGTAGGAATAGTATGTAATGTCATTCAAATGTATTTTCACCTTTTGAAACATTTAATATCCATTAATAATTCAAGTATTCGTTGGATCTATATTCAATACTACTAAATGGAAAAATCAAACAATTCAATTTTTTCTTAACTGGTTTTGTCACAAAAGTATAGAAATTACATTTACAACGAAATTCTTGTTGCAAGCTTTCTCTCTTGTTTGGGACGTTCGGCCTTAAGTCACTAGATATTGTGACTACTTTTTAAATGAAATTTACTTTGTATTACATAATTTCATTTTGGTTTTTTTTTTTTTTGAATAATTTAATTTACAATTATTGACACTAACAATCATCTTCTAGAATAGTACACGTTCTGGTACATATAAATGTTATGCTGCTCAAAAGAAAATATTTGTTATGAGTAAGATAAGTTAAATAAAATTTACAATATTGCTAACATCATGTTGTTAAGATCTAATCAAGGTTTAGAAATGACAAAATATTTGCGTAAAATACTGATACGTTACTGTCTAATATATTGCGCATAAAAATGTGGAAATTGGTGGAAAAAGAAAGCCCCAGGAGTGGAAAGATGAAATTTGGAGTGCCCAACAAAAAAAAAATCACGCTCCTCCACAGTTCCAATTTCAACGGAAAATCTGAAAAGCATATCGAGAAACGGTGCCGTTTAGTGTGGACTGTGAAAGAGCTGGTTTGTGGGACACGTGGCCAAATATGAGGTGCATAGACAATCACAATCGTGCATTCACCGTCACGCTGGACTTTCATTGAAAGCCTATACGAGAAATAATTGCGTGTGCGTGACGTCCACCGTAAGTATGGAACCAATGCCAGTGTTATGGATTTATTGCATACAACGTGATGTAATAAATATTTAATATTTAGAATATATAATTAGTACGAATTAGTATTATTATTATCTTATTTGATAGTTATGCAATCATGTTGATTTGACATTTAGAAGGTTTCTAATAATAATATATATTATATATAATAGTTTTTGAGTGTTAATATTAGTAAATACCACACTAGTTACGACTATAAATTTAATACTACATGAAATTTAAACACACAAAATCCAGATTGTAAGCTAACCGAAAAGGGATCGATACCATAATTACAAGCGATTAGATACCCCTTATTTGCACTTAGCGTTTGAAAATAATATAAATGTTATAATCTCATAGCATATTAGTATAATTTGTGTAACATCTTGTAATAATAAATAGCATAATGTTGGATATAGCTTATATTTTATGAGATGTTTATACAATTTATTGTCATTCATAAAGCTTACTTTTGATTGTTTTTACACTCTGAAGTATGATGTTAATATTTTAATTGCTTCTTGAGAATACGATACTAAATTTGTCAATATTAAAGGTCATTTAACTATGCGTATCTGAACACTAGCCATATTTTCTCTTTTAAGATAAATTTTTATTTCTATGGTCACTACTCAATGACATCAAGAACTACTTAATAAAGTATATCATGTGGAGTAACATCAAGAAATACTTCAACATGTATGTTGAGTAAATTAATAACAAACGCAATGTCCATAACTAAACATATGAATAAGTTGCAAACGTAATTAAACTACGATTTTACTCTTCTATCGTGAAAGCTATAGAAGTTACTTTTGTTGGATACTCGTGAGTCGTGAATACCTTTGTGTCATACAATGATATAAAGCCACTTTTGAAACTAGAACTGTAATTAATTCCGTGCAACAATGCTATTAGCTCAATTAGCATCCAAAGAAACACTAAATCTTTCTATTAAGTAAGAGAATGGCAAACTTAATATCTAAATATTTATTAAAGATTACTCCTCAAATAAAACTATATTTCTAATAATTCTAAAGTCAAAAATAAAACTTCATAATTAGTAAAGTCATATTTAAAGAAATGTGAGTTCAAAGCAATTACTTGCGGTACTTATTTTCCAACCATTTCTCGTTTGTTTAAATCCTGAAAACTTGTATATGTAATTATAATTTCATAATATGTACATATATATATATATATATATATATATATATATATATATATATGTATGTATCTTAAAGTTGAAAAAAGCTTTTTTATTATAAAAATAGCATTTCATTTTTGTTATATTTCTTGATTTAATATGCAATATATGTCGATGCATGTCTCGTTCTTATGTCCATGCGCCGCCTTCCAGCGAGGTCGACACCACCCTAATTAACCAACATAACTATAAATATGTGTACAAGATTACAAGTCATATATGCAATATAACTATTATTTTAATCCAATCATTTAGGAGAAATTAAAGAAATAACAAGATTAGGTGTTAATGAAGACAGAAATAGTGGTAGGTTGCAACTTTAGCAACAGTGGACCCTCTAACAAGTTTGGTTCCATAAAAGTCGATTATTTACGGGATGCCTTTTAACCAAGAAGAAGAAGTATGTGGTTCAAATTTTGGATTAAAGCTCAAATGCATGTTTGCTCTTTCTCTTTCTTTCTTTCTTTTTTTTTGTTTTTTGGGGGGGGCGAAGTGAAGGAACGTCGAATTAGCTTGCGATAATGAAGAGCAGTGGTTTCTCTGGCATGCAATTAGTTCTAATTGGAGAAGAGGTTACTTGCTTAGTTATAAGTTGATTTTTGACTTTATTGTAAATACGCGCGCCCGCATAAATCTTTGTTTCTTTGTCTATTTCTTACTTAATTCGATTTATTTCGCATTTTGAAAAAAAAAAAAAAAAAAAAAGAACTTCTACTCAGGTTCTAGTTCCGAATTGATACTTTTAATTAATTTTAATGCCTCAAATTAATTGGTTTAGTTATTACATTATTATAAACTATTACAATAAATATAGTTGAATTTAAAACAATAAATTAAGTTTGTAAACATAGTAACATTTTTAAATTTATTTAGAAATCAATACTGTCATTTTGGAAAATAAAGCTACCTCATATATTAAATCGTGGTGAGGTCTTTTAAGGTTCTCAATGAGTCAGTAAGCCATGTTTTGGCAGACTGCTGCGAGAATATTGGTAAAATAACTATAGTTATTTGATCTCCAATTAATCACGAGCAATAATGAATAAACTCTCTCGCGCCTATATTCTCGTGAATCAATAGTCTCACTACATAATCGAGCTTACCCAATTGTAGCTAATGAATCTCATATAAATACTTCAATACTATCGCAATTTTCAGGTATAAATCACATATTTTTTGTTGCGGTAATCAACAAACTATATAAGTCTCCATCAATAGTTTGCAAAGCACGGATTATCGTGTCTTTGGTTCATTATTAGTTGTGTTCGATTTATAAGTTCGCTTCACTTAAATTTCGATATATCAAATATTAAGAGGTTTTCGTTTTAAGACTTTTTCAATTATATGTTCTGAAATGAAATTCCTAAATATTATTGTTGAGTTGGATTTAGAAATATGTTTAGGTATATCATTTCTCATATGAATAAAAATGTTTTGCTACTTTTGCATGCGGAATGTATTTAAAGACATAGTCACTGAACAATCTAGCTAGTTATTACTTGCTTGTTGATCTTGTACTACGTACTGAAATCTCGGACATGACTATCCTATATATCATGATCTCTGCATACACTTCTAAAAAAATATGTTAATTAGACATGCATATAATGACACTTTAATTAAATTATAACTAAAGTACTTATAGTAACACCTACTAACAGCATAACATTAGACTTTAATGTATTTTAAGGCAAAAATGCAGAATCTGTTAACTTATCACTTTTCATGTTTCTACCCAGTTTTTGTTCGGGCCGGTAAAAAGTCCCTTAACTTTCCAAAAATCAAGCAATTTATGCCCATCTCAGGCCCGAATGGGCTTTTGTTCTCAAAGTGTGTGTCTCATGCTACGTGGCTGCCAAGTAGGACGTGACGTGTCAAAGTTGCAGAGCGTATTTTGCATTTAAAAATATAATTATTCTAAAAAAATAATTTATTCAATTTTAATATATAATTAATTAACTTATTTATTATTAAAAAACATTATTTTAATATTCAAGAATCTAATCGATGAATTACATGTACATATAGTGATGATATTAGGCGTCACAAAAACCTATAGTTACTACCACCTATATGACGCTTTAGGGAGGCGTCACTAAAAGAAAACCGTCACTAAAGCCAATTTTTAGTGACGCTTTTCAGCGTCACTATAGCTATTTTTTTTAGTAGTGATATGTTGTACTAATTAACCTATTGAGCCACATTAGGAAAATTGGAACCAGATTTGTTGTTAAACTTGCTCCATATAAGCAGAGCCAACTCCAATTGCACGAAACAGGCCGAGATTCGCCATATCATCTTATGAAGTCCGCAAATATTTTTTTTCTCTCTCTCTCTCTTTTTTATTTATTTATTATTATTATTAATGGACTTAGGCTGTAAGAGAGAAGTTTAACAGATGGGCTATATACCTTTTGAAGGACCCAAATTGAAATGCTGATTATATATTTTTTAATTTTTGGGTGGCTATTTTGCTTTACTATGTTTTAATAGGAGGCAAAAAAGAAAAGCTTATATTAAAAAGTAGTATTTCTCTAATATTCTTTATCAAGCGAAGTTAATTCAAATTTCTTTTTTTGTGGTAAGTTGATATAATAATTTAAGAACGCTTTATGCGGCTGATGAAACATACATTGAAATAGAAAGTTTGATATATATATCCGAGAAATGCAATCACATGAAACCTGCAAAAACTGATGGCAATGAAATAAATTGTTTATGAACAACAATAATAATGTATTAAATGATTTTTTCTTTAACTAAAAGTAGTATTAATTGTTATTACCCAGTGATTGCTGCTGAGAATGTGATCACAAACATTAGTGGCTCGTGGAGAATACTCTTATAAAAGTTACCATTGTAAATTGTAAAGCATTACTTCAGACGTTTTCTTACCAATCGAATATTACTATTATAAACCACTATAAGCATTATATATAGAACATACATTCCTGGCCACTTTTTGCAAAAAAATAATTATCTAAACTCTTGTGGCGCATTAAGTATTAAGCATTATTATAGAACATACATTACTGTTAAAGTTTTTTTTTTTGTTAAACTACATTACTGTTAAAGATTGATGCCGAAGAACAAGACATCTATGATTAAAAACGATGGATGCTTACAGAAGAACTTTCTGAAACAAGTTGATTAAAGGTAAACTGAAATATGAGAGAAGTAAGACAAAGCTCCCCATGTTCACCCTCTATTTTTCTCAGGTTCAAATCAATCAATTAATTTGTTTCTTCATAGTTCTACTTTGTTTTTCCTTTTGTTTCCCCTATTTTTGTTTGAGATAATAAGAAAAGATAATCTTGTGCGCATGCTTCATAACGAAATAACTTCTCTCTGAAGAAAAATGGGCAAACACATAACTTTCATTTTTATACGAGAATGCAACTCATTCACAAAGCAACAAAGATGAATATGAGTTTGTGTATGCAATATTAATTTCGCAAAAAATTTACATGCCCATCCAACTTACCATATTTGATTTTACTGGATTTGCCGAATAACATGTCAAGTTTACTGCCTAGGGTGGCCTTCTGATTTTAATCTAGGGTAGATACAAATTTCTATATTAGGTATACTCTTCATCAGCGCGCATTCCCTAATATTCATCGACTTTAATTTTTCATATAGGGTGGGTGTATCCTTATGTTAGTTTACAAAATTTGAGTTATTGGAGCAGTTGAATTTGTTACATTAAATTATTTAAAGAATTGTGTTCTCTATCACCTCTCGCGTTATTAGATATACTATTGAACCCTATTTTCCCAATAAACTATAGAGTGTAGATGTAGACATCATTTACGATAATTTAGTATTAGTTCGGTAAGTGACGTACGGAAAGAAACCAGCTTATAAAAGTTAACTCCATGCCACTTTATTTGTTAAAAACAATTCTACTAGTTCAAGTTTCTGCAGTAATTATTTAAACGAATAAATATATAAAGAAAAGAAAGAACTGGTCGGGTGAAATGCAAACTAAAATATTCATTATACAAAATATTTGCTGGATTAACCAATATGTTATTCAATAATCGATACTCTGCGAGCATAGGCGCCCCTTATTTTATTTTGTTTTATAAATCTATTTAATACTTTTTTGAAAAACTATAACATTCGGTTTTTATGCTCCAAAAATATTACACCTTTTCTTTTAATATTCTCAATTCTACCCCTTTACTTTTTCACTTCTCTCTTTTTTTTTTTAAACGAATAACAAATAGAAGATCCCTCACGTGAATTCAACATTTATATTTTCTTTCAATAAGATGAGATGATTTCTTCAAATCTTTGCAACCTCCAAATATGATTTTCCGAATGTAGGAATGAAGAAGATAACGTTATAATAAAACGTAAGGTAATTCTTATGCATATATAACGTACTTAATACATTAATTCCAAGTTCCAACAAAAGTATTAATGAAAGCTTTTTGATTAAATATGTTGAACTTGATGTTGAAAGAAAACATACGGGGTCGTCCTATATGTCATAGGCCACACTTTATAAATAACTTTCAAGATATAAATTATTAGTTGAAAATGCACTAATTCATTCAATTCCATTTAATTTCTCACCAATATTATCTTTCGTACACGACAGCAAAATTTGTAAAAATATATCCAAAACCCCAAAACAAAAACCCCATCTGCCACCATTAAATTGTTGGCTCAATAAGATACAAAACCAGATTCCGCCGGACTAGTGCGCCACAATTGACAACTACCACCAAACCCATCATTAAATTGATTTTCTAATAACAGAACATATCATCATCTCTTTATATTTAAATCTTGGATAGAGTAAACAAGTACACAACGAAAACAAAATCTTGATACTGACATTTTGTCAACTTTTGTACTCAAACTGCATTAGAGTTTAAAACCCATCTTTTTTAAGTTTCAGATATATCAGCAAAAGCTTCACTTTTTTGTTTTCCCAATAAAATCTGAAAAAAGTTTAATATAAAAAAAATGAGTGTCAATAGCCAGTTTCTTCTTCATCGACACCACTTCAATGGCCGCCGTTTTTGCTTTCGACCCGATAACACCCGGGTCAAACCCGCTCAAAATTTCCCGGGTAACCCAGATTTTATTTTACTGTTAATTACTTAAAGATTGAATCTTTTTTAGTTTTTTGTTATAGTTGAATTCAATTTCTGTTGCAGGGTTGCGTTCTTCGAACTCATTTCATCTGGGATCCGGTTAGTTTCTTTTTATTTTGTTTTTATATTTGTTGTTGTTGAAAAATTTGTAATTGCTTGTTGAATTTGAGAAATTATTAGCATTATTACAATGTACTTAATGGAGTTGACTGTTTGTGGTGTTCTATGTCTTCTGTTAGAATCGTGATAGAGGCTAGTTTGTTATTTTTGTTACTGTGTGATAGTTTGTTTTACCAATTTGTGTACTTAATGGAAGCTAATTGTAGGTGAGGTTTCTAGATTGAAATTAATCAGAAACTGCGCATCGGATGATCTGTTGTCAGAGAGCTCTTCCAATTATGCATCCGATCGGCCTAAGGTATCCGAAATACGTTTACTTGAACTTCATTCTGCAGTAGAGTTTGTTCGAAGAAATTGTATTGTTGTTGTTGACTTGTTGCGTTTGTCACTTTCATATGTATGTTTCTGGATAGTATTATGTATATTTATCGAGAGCTTAATGAAGAGTAGTCAACAAGAACTGTGCTCAATTTTATAAACCATGCATCGATAGACCAGCACGTGGTCATTAGGCTTTGATCATTTGCGTTGGAAAGGAAATAGGTGATTTTTGTTCTTCTACAGTCGATATATAGTACGGCATTAGCAGTGGGAGTATTTCCTGGATGATAGGATGACAATGCATACAATTTCGAAAAACTAGAAGATCTTCTGTTTAGTTTCAGGAATATCCCGATTCTAGGTCCGAGATCTACATCTATGAATTGAAAGGTTTGAATGATCAGCTCTAGAATCAATAGGTCTTCAAATTGTTCATTTGAAATAATGGGAACCCTTCTAATGTGTGACATTAAACAAGCTTTGATATAATGCGTGTCAATGGTTTTTGGACCAAGTTATCAGCTTAAAATAACTTTGCTTCATATAGTGATGTAGAAACAAAAGTAATGCTAGCTGTAATGCAAATTCAGTTACCTATATAATCCAGCTCAATTGCATGTGAGTCATTTCAAGTCTTTGGGACTGAGACATGGGTTGTTAGGAACAGAGCTTTCCTGTATTTGATCATGCTATGAGCTTCAGGCCTTGAATGTTGTGATTTAGAATGACTGTTGCGTAGTCCTCAATGTTTCTTCAAATGTAAACCTTTATGATCTGAGACTCTGAGTCTCTATGCTTTAAATTTTTTTCTTGCTACTGTCCAAGACTCATTGACTTCCTATGGCTATCCTCTGTTTTTCATCTCAATCAAACTTATGCTTCGCAGTTTCGTGGAAACTTGGTTGTATACGTCGGGTCAACTCTTCCGTAATGGTATTTCTTTAACATTTGAGTCACTTGACTCCAGTGTCAATGGAGTCAATGGCTCCCTTTTCATAAAAATAGGTTATCAGGAATAGAGTGTCATGTCCGATATCTCTGTTATGTAATACGAGAAGATATTCTTTAAACTATGTCGTTTCAAGCATGACAAGATGCTTACATATGCTTTTTGTTTAATTTTATATCAGATTCTCAACCAAGAGGATGTTTCATTTATGACCATTTTAAAGGGAGCAAACTCTTTCTTGCCTCAAGTAGTTCTTGCAAGTACAATTTTGGCTCTTATATACCCACCTTCATTCAAGTGGTTCACAAACAGGTTTTCCACTATTCTTTAGTTGGTTAAGCTGTTCTTAAATTTCATCAACTTGCTTTGTTGCATTCACTTGAGAGACTGTTATTACTTCCTTTTCAAATATAAATGCATGGGTTGATTTAGGAAATAAGCAATTGCAAAATATCGTGTTTGATGTCAATCATCAAATCCAAACGACAGAACATATGCACTACACCGACTTGATAATTTAACTTGTTTGCAAGCTTTGTTTTTCGAAACATGCTACTAACATGGTTTTAAACTGTAAAAGAAAGTTTCATTTTTAATCCAATCCAATACTTTCTTTTATGTTAACATTCAGGTATTATGCTCCAGCTTTAGGCTTTTTGATGTTTGCAGTTGGTGTTAACTCGAGCGAAAAAGACTTTCTTGAAGCATTTAGAAGACCAGCAGCCATATCTGTCGGCTATGCTGGACAGTTTATTGTCAAGCCCCTTTTAGGCTATCTATTCGGCACAATTGCAATGACTGTACTCGGTCTCCCATCTTCTTTAGGTAAATTTTATTTCATAATTTTAGTTCATATAAAATTTCGTAGGTTTTTAACTCATCATTTTTTATCAATCAGGTGCTGGGATCATATTGACTTCTTGCGTTAGTGGGGCTCAGCTTTCCAATTATGCAACTTTTCTTACAGATCCATCCATGGCCCCTCTTAGTATTGTCATGACTTCTCTATCCACTGCTACCGCGGTTTTTGTCACCCCATTTTTGTCCTTAATGCTTATCGGTAAAAAGCTACCAGTTGATGTAAAAGGAATGGTTTCTAGTATTTTGCAAATTGTCGTCACACCCATTGCAACAGGATTGCTTCTAAATAGGTACTTGTTTATTTGTGTCCATTTAATAGTACTAATGCCATTGTGTTACTCATATTATTTCATTGAACCTTCAGATTTTTTCCTAAAGTATGTGATACAATTCGACCACTTCTGCCACCACTTTCTGTTTTTGTGACGGCTCTTTGTGTTGGAGCTCCGCTTGCTCTCAATGTGGAGTCGGTAATGTCCCCTTCTGGGATATCTGTGCTTCTTCTGGTTTTTGCATTTCATTTGTCGGCATTCGTTTCTGGATTTACCATCACTGGTGTTGTCTTCCGGGATTCGCCTGATGTGAAAGCATTGCAAAGAACACTATCTTACGAGACAGGTACATATACCTCTTTTATATGTTTATTGGCTTGTGATCTTGCTGATTTAAACCCCCCCCCCCCCCCTCCTTGCAGGCATGCAGAGCAGTCTTCTGGCACTTGCCCTCGCAAATAAGTTTTTCCAAGATCCACTTGTCAGCATCCCGCCTGCTATTTCTGTAAGTCAATCACCTTTATCACATAGTGCATATTAACATTAGTTCTTCTGTGAATAAGATAAAGAGTACATCATGGTAATTAGCTGTTATTTTTAGGCGAACAACAATGACACCCAAAAGAATCAAAATATCATTTATATCATGTTTGCTTTGGCTACTACTACGATGAGTATACGGTTGCAAAGAGTGAACTTGCTTGGTGAAAATCTACGATGCATGTATCAAGCCTTGTGTATAAGTGACGAAATGGTCGATTACAAAGTATAATGATTCATTCTACCATTTTTAACCTTGTTTGCTGTATTGTTGATCTGATTGACTGGCATGGAGAAGGCAATACAAAGATATCTGATTACTTTGAGGTTTTCATTGTTTGCAGACTGTAATAATGTCATTGATGGGATTTTCACTTGTAATGTTGTGGGCTCAAAGAGAACAAACTGCTGCATAACGAGACGAAGAAACGATATCTACCATTGGGATTTGGTTTTCCTAGTTTCATGTGTTAGTTTGGAGAGTATATCTTAACGCGTCTGCCTTTGTGCAATATGTTATAGAACATATAAAGTGTAACATAGCAGAATTCATTAGTAGGATTTTTTTTTTCTTTTCTATTTCCTTCTTTTTTCGATTCTATTGGAGGACCTTATCTAGGTCAAGGGATAACAGTTTGTCCAAGGTAAAACATGTTTTCTGTTCTGATTAGTGTAAGGCAGACATTTGCCCTTAAGACCACACTTTGTGAACATACACTCCTTTCAAGAATCAATTTACTACTTCATGCTTAATAGACAAATTCATTTTTGTATTACCAATATTCATATATGACGAGGTAAGTATCCACAGTTGAATTTTTTTGCAAACTAGCTGGCCGTGGTTGAGCGTCCAGAGTCAGAGGCGTATGAGAATGTAAATTTTTTAACTTTGAGAAGTGAATTTTGCATGAATTGAATCACTGATCATGTTACCTTCTTACAAAATGAAGAAATAGATCACACGTACTACTTAGAGGAATTAAAACATTTTCAGCTTGACAATATCGCTAGAAATGTGAATTGTCAAGATATGCCAACGCTCATTCAATTGTGACAAGTATTGCTAAGACCTAAGAACAAAGAAGGCAAAGTGATATATTACAGTATGATGATTTCTTCTAAATTTCTTCTGCTTTGTACGTTAAGCAACTTTAATTTGTCTAAGAAAACAAGATTGTGGAGTTAGGTGAAAGATGACTTATTTATTTATTTATAATGCATGTTAATAGAGAAAGTATTCAATATTTTGATGTTAATTCAATTATTAACGATCGAGTTTCGTCTCCTTAATTAAAGATCGTACGGGACAACTTAGGACGTACGCCTAGTCGAAGATACTACACATGACTAGTGAAAGTTGTACGCTTTATCAATTTATGTTGTTAAGTTATGCAATATCTTACAATAGATGTTAGTTTTCTTTTTTTTTTTTTTTTTTTTTTTTTTTTTTTAATTTTTTATTTGGTGTTCTTTAGTGTTACCTCGCCTCCCTATTGCAACCACAATTTAATTCCGAACTTCCCGTTGACACAAAATTAAAAGGTCTTACAAATATACGCAATTAGATTTCTGCTTTTTAAATTTTTAACTCATAGCTTTAATTTGATTTTCCTAAAACATCCATGCTAATATAAAAAATTGATTGGGTCACAGATAAATTTGATAATAACGGCATATATGCATGGTGACTTGAAATGTATTTATTAAAATAAATTACAACTGCTAGGAGCATAGGTGATACGTAGTTTTATATTTCGGTATATATTTGAATATGTTTTGAGATATAACGCAGTAATAACAAAGCTAAAGTATAATTATTTTACAATCAAGTATGTGCTTTTCATAAGTTGACTTGTGTATTATTAGCGCTGAATTTTTTTCTTTCGTTCTGAATCAGAAAGAATTAGTTATAAAAAGATGGTCATGCGTACAAAATATATATAAAGGATTTTTGAAGATACTGCATAAGTTTATCTCTCCTTTTCGCCACTCTATGAGACTAGCTATGACCAATATATTGAATCAACATTTAGATTTCCATATCCTGATGATGGTTTAATTCGTCGGGATCTCCAAGAAGCATCGAGTTTCCAAAAAACAAAAGAATGAGGCTTTCTGATGATAATCTAATTATTCAAAGAGACTTAAATTTTAGCATTATAAGCTTACTCTTGCAAGAAATTAACTTATTATCCATCAATAATCGGTACACATATATATGATTAATGCATGAAAAAACTAAACTAGTTTTATCATGAATTCCTCGATCAGTCTACTAGCATCAAACACTAATGCTGCACCTTGCCAGCGAAACAAACTTTACGGCTGCAAAAGAAAATAAAATTGAGAAGTCAAATTGAAAATGTTTAAAACGGACTAAATCACGTAAATATTTAGATGCTAATCAACAAATATGTAGGCAACGAGAAATTGACTTACAAAATGCAGCAAAAAAGTGAGTTGTCTGCATTACATTTAGCCGCAAGTTCGAACGATGTCTTTTCATCAAGTCTATAGGGCAACTTCCACGGTGATTTTTCATAGCATCTGCATATAGAAACTGGAAGTGCAACGCTAAGCACATCGTTGAGACCATCACAACACTCTTTGCTAGGGTTTTCAGCTCCAAAATAGTAATCTCTACAACTATATAAATCTTTTACAGGAACTAACGAACAATCAAAGTTATAAGCATTTGCAACGAAACAAAGAAAGAATAAAACCAACAAAAATGAAAATGTGGAGCCGTTCTTCACTTTATGTCTGAATTTGTAATGTTTTCAAAGTTTTCGTAGAGTACTATTTTTATAGGGCATTGTGATACCAGTTTATTTATGGTAACTTCATTAATATTTTAATAATCATGTCATACAGCTCCCAGCATGAAATTCTAAAACTGAATACTTCCTATATCTCACTATTAGCTGTTATCAGCCAACCGTACATGAGCTAAATGTCTTAATTTGTTAGTTGCATGAATTCTTTTCTTAATTAGGTTATATATATTGCATTGCATGTTACTCAAATTCAGAGGCTCTTTAGTACTTAGATTCAAATTTTGATTCCATCGCAACTATTTTTCTTGTTATTACAACTATTTTCTAATTGCATCGTATGTGATAACTGACAAGTTCTATTCGAAATTGGCAATTACCAACAGTAATTTATATGTATTTGATTGTAACAACTCACCGCATTTAATGTGTGGACCACATCATGACTACGAAAATATATCGAAAAAACCTTCAAGGCAAAATGTGCTGATATCTGTGTCATCGGTGGATTTTGCCACTAATTACAAGAGTTTTATGCTACAAATTAAATTCGTAATTCTTTAACCACCTACCACCGCGTCTACAAAGATTCTAGAGTTTAGAGCGTATGTTAGTCAACAATAACAATGCATTTTTAATGTGTGGTTAATAAATTGGGACATAAATGAGTTGGAAGAAACCATCAACTCTTTAATAAATCTATTAATATTACTTCACCGGTTAAAACCTACCTCACTCCATCCAAAACTACAACAAATTTTTCCATTAGTGACATTTAAAAATGTTAGTAGAAGATTGTAATAGTGACATTTCACATATAATGACATTTTTTTTTTTGAAGTAACACTTTTAACTGTGTGACTAAAGATAGTAATGCCACTGAATTAATTAGTGGCATTAATAAATGCTACAGTAGCAATATATATTTTGGTTACATCGGAACGGGAAAACCCAAGAAGCTACTTAGAAATGCATCTAAAACTAATACCACCAACGATATTAAATAAAAGATAGTAGGCGATGGCCGACAAAGATAGGTTGAAGATCTCAATGCCGTAGTCCAAAGAACGGCCAAGATTAGCGAGACAATCAACAACAATATTTGTTTCTCTGTCCTCGTGTCGAATTTGATAATGAACGAATTCGGTCATGAGCGTTCGGCAAGAGTCGATCAAACCACGATAGGGATGAGTCTCGGGAGAAGGCGAACAATAGCAATATATAATGAGATTAAAGAATGCCACAAAACGTACATTAAATGACATATTAAAATGTCATTTAATCTAATTTTATCAATGCTTTAAGATGACACAACAGTGAAATATAATGACAACAATAAATGCCATTACAGATGCATAACTTGACTTGATAAAATGCCACTTAAAACTAAATTGGTGACATTTTGCAATGATACAAAAAGAAACAATAGTTTCATATAAAATGTCAATTATATTAGCATTTTTTCAATGACATATTTTTAAACAATCGTGGCACTCATCAATGCTACTACACATATTAGAAAAAACTAAAAAAATAAAATAAAAGAAAGACATGGGCTCCAAAACTTCAAGATTGATAAATATCAAATTGATATGTTTTCAAAATTAAAATTTACATATAATGCTATAAGATTTATCTGAAGAAACTAAATACAATGAAATTTAATATCTGTTATACAATGAAAGAACTCATAATTATGTCACACAATAACGTACAATTTAAAAAAAACATCATTGTCTTGAAATCTATACATCTAAAGTGATGAATTTCACTTGATGTTTCCGTTCTTGATAAGGTCTTGTACAAGCGCACATCAAACAAAAGAATTAAATCAACAAACTAATACATTTTTTTTAATAATATAAAATAAAAACATGTAGCTTATTCAAAATTACAACTAATTAAACTACACTTGGATCTCAGATATACTCAGTGAAAGTGAACGACAAATGGTTACCTTGTGGCGAGTTAACCAACTTTATGTAGAAAACAACTCCAGTAATCTATAAGTGATTGCATTGATTTATTTTTTTTTAAATAACTATATATCCAAGTCAGACACGATAAATAATTTGCGCTACAAGATACAAGTCCCTCCACATAAACTGGTATTGAATTCGGCTTCTTCCCAAAAAGTCTTCGAACGGTGTCATATTGATAAAAGAGTGCATCGTCGAATTGAACAACAGCGTAGATAGCACTCGAGTGTCCTGTTTACAACCTCACTTTGGCCGTCCGTCTGTGGATGATAAGCGCTGCTGAACTTTAACTTGGTACCTAACTGTTTGAACAATTCCTGCAAAAAATGACTAAGAAAAAGGGGGTCCCTATCTGATATTATTGATTTAGGCAACTCATGAATACTATAGACTTTATTTAGGAACACAGAAGCTAAATAAGCAGCATTATATCGGGGCGGTAAAGCTAGAAAACGAGCAAATTTAGATAGTCGATCAACAAGTACCCAAATAGTTGTCTTACCATTCGAATTAGGAAGATTAGTGAGAAAATCCATAGTTATATATTCCCATGTGTTTTGTGGAATTGGTAAGGGATTTAATAAGCCACAGGATTTACTTGTTTGATATTTTACCTGTTGACATACCTGACAATTTTTAAATTATATGCCCTTCAAAAGTTTATAAATTATAATTGATAGTTGGGCACCATATTGATACCGCGCGTGGCTTATCCATCTAAGTTCATCAAAAAAACAAAATAAAAGTTCTTAACTTCTCTAAGTTTCTTTTAGCTTATTATAACAATTGTTGCCCTTATTACTTTGGAGTTTGGACCAAACGATATAAAGTAATTGCACAATGCATGGATAGCTGGCTGGCATTCAAAAAGTTATTGTAGTTCATTCTTCCGAAAATATCTACCCAGTTAGACACCACAATATGCTACACAAGGGTAAAACATGAAAGCGGCGGAACCAATGTTACAGTATAGAATTCTTTTATGATGGAGCTCTAATGTGTAATGTTAATGAAAAAAAAAAGTCCATAAACATGCAAAAAATAGGGGGGGCATCGGATTATTTGGAGGGAGAAAAAAGTAAGTTCGCAACTGTACATGAGATATCGTGATTACAATTGGATGAGTTACATTTAAGACTCGAAACAATTTTGTTACTTACATCAGTATAATTCTTACAATAATCAAGTACATATGAATTATGATTACAACTAAATCAGTATTTACCATTTGCATCTATCCAATTCCATCCAATCCATGAATCTTATAAGAATCATAAATATTTGCATTTAACTTACGTATACTAATATATAATATTTTTTATAAGCTCGTTTTTTTTTTTTAAATGATAAATTATATGGCTCGTTCCGATCACCCAAGTAAGACCGCTGCTATTCTGAGTGGTGGCCCAAATAAGGATGTTTTGTTACATTCACTATAACCAAAAAAAAAAAAAAAAAAGCGATATTAAGATACTTTTTAGAAATATATTAATTAAGGGCCCCTGCATAATAGTTATAGCTAAAGCTTCATAAATTATTTGCCCCCGAAAATGCGTATAGTTTTCAACAACCAATTAATAAAGAGACTGACCACACTCCTATAAAAAGAAAAAAAAAAAAAAAAAAAAAAGGAAAGAAGAAGACCCACGCAGAATAAAGTGATTCTCTTTCAAGTGATAAATTTTTGACCTACTGATGTTACTATTACTGGAATATAAAAGTTGTCAAGGTTAATAAAAAAAAAAATATGGAGGAATAAAACATCCTTCCGATTCTATAAGTTTTTTTTGTTGTAGAAGTGGAATAAATAGGCATGCGTACAGATTACCATGTATATATGAAAATGCTTGCGATCTGTTGACTATGCTAGTAGAATCCTATTGTGAATATCAAATAATGATGTTACGTATTAGTCTTGATGGTTGTTTGATGACTCTGCTAAGTGAATGAATTCTTTTTTAAGAAATCAAAGTAATTCTTTTATTGATTATCTGCATCATTATTTTTGAATCAAAATATCAATAAGATAAAATATTTCACATATTGTGTACACATGATACTAAATCTTACTTGTAGTTACAACTTTTTTAAGCGTAGTTATTCACGCAGTGTCTACATGTCATACTATATCTAATTACTATTTCATAAACATGCAACTAGAGATGATCATTAATATGCTTTCATCTTAAAGTCTAAAGATCTTAGATTTAAATGACACGGACTAAAGACGCCTGCCTTTTTATTGAATGCCTGACAGTGAGCGAATGTCTAATGTTTGTTAGGATTTCACTTTCACTTGTTATATATTGTTAATTTGGATACTAGTTCTATTAAGCCTTCTCACCCAATCTAACCTAAAAAATCACCATGGTTTTTGTTCGCAAGTATAAACAGTCTAATGCACGGTTCTGTTTGGTTGCCGACAAGTAGAACAAAATAAGTAAAAAATGTATATCACGGGACCTTTTTATAATTAAAAAAATAAAAATAAAAAAAGAATCTCCTTCTTCTCCTTGTGGTTAACATCATTATCAATTGTGAGAAGAGATTTATCATACTTAAAGTTATGTATTAGCATCATTTTAACTTTTTCAACAATTACTAAACATATTTGGATAAAAGGAATATTGAATCTGCACATGATGAATAGCTGTGGTTCTAAAAGTGATTACAATTAATTCTTTTCTAAAATAACTGTCCCAGATGGACACAACACTTTACTATACAAGGATAAAAGGTTAACCATTATTCTAATAGAGGTTTTTTTTTTTATTTACGGAAGATTGAGTAATAATCAAATTCAGCGTCTACAACATGTTTAGCTTATTATAACAACTTCCGCTCTTATTATTTTGGATTAAACGTGGTGTGCGTTATTTTACTAACCAGGTTTGGATATAAAGTAATTGCATAATTAAGTGCGTTCTGAAAGTGATTAAATAATTTTAACAATCCCAGTTAGACACCAGCTTAACTGATTAATTTGCTATACAAGGGTAAAAGGTCAATGATTGAACCAATACAATATTATAATAGATGATTTTTTTATTTATGGAGTAGTAGTGAGTAATAATATGAAAGTTCTCCCAAAACATGCAAATATATTTTGCATTTATGAAAAAATTATAAAAATGTTTATTCGAAGTTGGAGTATTAGCAAAAGAAAATGAAAAAAGACATTAGGCTTACAAATACATAAGTACGTATTACTTTTGCGGCTTGAAATAAATCTAATGTAAAATTTATGACCTCTTTCATGCAATTTATATACTCTCGCATTAATCTGCTTTAATTTCCATAACTCATCGTGATTGCATGAAACATTCAGTAACTCTTTTTAACCGGACTTGTATATATTACTGAATGCAATCTTGATCAAAAAAATAAAATAATTAGTGAATGCAATGATACTAGTGAAATTTTCCATTTTCCATCTACTACAATTCAGGGCTCGGAAATGATATGGATATAACTTAATTAGTTTCATGACATAGATAAAAGGGATAACGAGCTGGGAACTCTCGGCGTGATCATGCAGTGGGCTTTGCACTTTAACTATATCATGAAAGCTAAAAAGTAATTAATAACCTTTTGTATTATTTATATATATATATATATATATATATATATATATATATATATATATATATATATATATATAGACACACGTGTGTGTTTATACTTTATAAGTGTACTTTATAACTTTTTGCCTATCAAAAAAAAATTACGAAAAGTTGAGTGCGTGACTGAATATGTGTATATAATAAAACGCTAAAGTTAATATTCAGAACAAAAACCGTTAAACTTAGAGTCTCAATTATAATTTTTATAAAGACCGATTTGGTAAAATAGGCAAGAGTTAGTACACGATTTTAAGTTAGTAAAATAAAAGAAATACATGAGAAATTGGTAGGGGCAGTGAACTAGTTGTTGAAAAATACACAATTTTTTTTTTTTTTTTTTGGGGGGGGGGGGGGGGGGGGGGGGGGCATAATACAAAGTCTATAAAAGGAGCACAAGCTCATGTGTTTAACCATTACGTAGCAACATTTTTTGAAACTCTGCAGAATTCATATCCCAAATCCTAATAATCCCTTAACCACTACTAGAATTCTATTTATTCCTAACCAAAAAACGTAGAACCGCAGTTCAATATTAATCCTAGCTAGTTGGAATTTTGTCTTTTGCGTTGCAGCTGGTGATCCATGCAGATGAGTTAATTTGTAAGTGTCCATTTCATATTTCATATTTCATATTTACTATTTATATGTACTCGTTAGGATGTTTCGTTACATTTTTCACGTACCAATAGTAAGAACTAAATTCTTTTTGTCTTATTTTCTCTCTTTATTACTAGGTCAAAACAATTCAGTGTGGGAAACGGAACTGCCCTTTCCTTTATCTCAGGCGTAAAACAAAAATCGGTATTTTCCCATGTCCTGTATATTAATTTCTCCTGCAAACTGTCTCATTTTATTTGTTTTTGTTTTGGATTTCTTAAATACCTTTTACTACTAGTTACATTATAAACTATTGAAATGCCTGCAATGAAACTAAAATTATTGAAGCTAAGATTTAGTTTATATTACTAAGCACGTATATAATAAAAAGTCTCATATCAAATATAAAATAACTAAAGCAGTGTAACTAAGCACGTGCGTTCATCTGGCGTGATGATGGAGAGAACGGGTTGGGGCAAGGGTCCGTTGCGTAGGTTTATTGTTTTTGAAATTTTCTAATATAAACAAAAATCATTTCTTATAAAATATTAATCAACATTCAGAAAACAGAAATTATAGGTTGAGAAGCCTCATAAGGTAATTTTTTAACTTATATGATACTTACAACAATTAATTAAATGTGATTATTTTCAAAAAGACTTATGAGACATATTTTGTATATATATACACTAATCAAGTACTTTATTTCAAATTAAACAAAAATAGCGAGAAGTAAAAGTTTGAATTGCTAGACTGTTCTCTTTCTAGATTTAACAGTCCTTATCTTCTTTACGATTAAGTAAATCTCATTAATTTTTGTTTTAATAAAATAGAAACAGAAAAGTGGTTTGAAGTCAAGATGACGTACAACCGTGCATATCCCCAAATAGAAACAAAAAAGAGAGTAGTTTGTCTTGTTCGGAGCTTTGGGGCCAAATTCAACAATTAAATCCCCAAATAGATTTATAATATGACTTAAATTTTGTGATTAATCAGTTTATAGCACTGAAACATAACAAAGCAATAACCTATAAGACCACTTCGAAAGCATTGCTATTGAAAGGAAGAAGTATCAAACAGTTGTGTACTAAATGACTAGCTTTGTAATAAATAAATAAAAAAAAGAGCTGCACATTGTTAATAGAAATAATAAATTAATACTGTGATTAGCAAGTCTTTCCATACATTAGAGTATAACGCCTAAGGACTGTATCATACCGACAGAAAAGCATTTTCTCTTGCAAAACTATGAAACCGGTTAACGTATCTTGTCAGGTTTTGTCACAATATACTACTGTACATTGCAACAACAAACTTCTTAATTTAGTGTCTTTTAAAAATACTTCACATATAGATCCTTAATTATTCATTGAAACGCTTCATCTTTTTCTTTTTCTTTTTTTAAATACTGGCAATACTTGTCCAAAATTATGCAGTGCTATCCTTGTACATTAATATTTAAGTTTCTATTTAGGAAAGTTTCCCAAAACGCTAATGATTACAGTACGTACGGAACATTATAAACTCAATATAGCCATTTCATATTCTATTTGGTGCAAGATGTAAAAGGTTCTGTTAGCATAGAGACCTCGAGCAAATCATCTTCTTGTTCTTTTTTATCTTGAAGATAACCGTTGAAACAAGACAAGTATTCTGAAAAAAAAAAAAAAAAGTAAGAAAGTAAGCTTACAAAAGTTACATGCTACAAAAATGAATTGTACAAGCATATTCGTTAATGCGGATAGAAATACTAAATTTGAGAATGAAGTAATTAATTGATCATCCGACATAGTTAATTTAATATAGAACTCAGAAATTGCAAGAAATATACAGTTGGACCAAATATATGCTGACCAATATGCATTAGCTAGAACAGTACGATATCAAGAATGATTATTTTTTAAGTACAGTAGAAAAATGATAGTATATATGTGTGGAACTATGTGTATACACGACATCTTTAGTTAAACTTTTAATCTCTCAAGTAGTAACTGAGACAAACAAAATGAACTGAAAATGTGATTATAAATCCATCAATCACATGATCATTTTGAGTAGCATATTTTCCGTTTTTTTTTTTTTTTTTTTTTGAGTGGCATATTTTACTTGAAAACCTTTAGGAAACATAGGTTTTCAAATACAAGTACTCATGTATACTATGTGCGGAATATTTACACATAAAAGAATTATTTATTCACATTTATACTAAGATTCGTAAATATAATGTTCACATTGAATATACACTCTTTTTTTTTTTACCGTTTTAATTAGTTTTAACACTTTACTAGTACGTGATAGAAGTTAGACTAATCCTAATAATCTTTTATACAGAGTTCAAACATGCTGGATAGTGTTGCCTTTCATAAATTATTTTATGGCCCAATAATTTCATGGTCAAACAAATCCTAAAAATAGGTTTAAAACTAGCCCAAGTTAAGCAATGCTCGGAAGAATATTAGCAACGAATGCGAATTATGAGTTCAAAGTCATTTAAAATAGTTACAGATATTTTGCTACAATATAGTGAATTTGGTTGGCATTGTCTTTAATTCGTATACGATGTAATCACACGGTAATATGTAAGATTAGCATTGGTTTATAAGCTCAATACAAACCGTCTTAAACCACCCTAAAGGAAGCATAATTTCTAAAGCTTTTTCATGTAATTAAAACTGCGGAATTAGTATAATTTTCTCTTTCTAACATCTATTCGCATTTTTTGCATGAGTCGTCTCTGTATAGACACGTACAAGCAGCTGCTTAATTTTTAGCTAACAATAGTTTCATTCATATTACAGGGCGTTTTCTCTCTAGAACCGACTTTCATTTTAACAAAACCTTAGAAAAATTGCCAGAATGTTTCTATTGGCCCTTTTTGCCCTCGTTTTGAATATAAATCTCTACCAAAACATCTCATTGGCCATGAGTCTAGAAACTTATATTGTCCATCTAACCGCTCCAGATGGACAAGTATTTGCACAACATAAAGATGTAGAAAATTTGTATTCCTCTTACATGCCCAACAACAATCGTTCACGGATATACAAGTGTGATTTTCGGGTTTTCTGCAAAGTTGAAGAATCGAAAGATATTGAAAAGAAAGAAGGAGTCTTGTACGCAAGGCCTGAAAAAATATACGAGCTACAAACGACTCATAGCCCAAATTTTTTGGGTTTATCTAAAGATGTCGGTGTGTGGCCCAATGTCGGAAATTATGGAAAGAGTGTGATTATCGGAGTTCTAGACTCAGGAATCACACCCGATCATTCATCATTCAATGATGATGGCATGTTGCCGCCACCTTCTAAGTGGAAAGGAAAATGTCGTTTCAACAACATAGGTTGTAACAACAAACTTATTGGTGCAAAGAATCTTTTGAATGATGAGTTGCCAATAGATGACAGTGGGCATGGCACTCACACTTCTAGTACTGCTGGTGGGAACTTCCTCCAAAATGCCAATATCTTTGGCCAGGCTAACGGCACTGCTTCTGGCGTGGCCCCTCATGCTTACATAGCCATGTACAAAGTATGCAATGCACAAGGTTGTAATGAAGGGGCTATACTTGCAGCCATGGATGCTGCCATAGAAGACGGAGTTGATATTTTGTCAATTTCACTTGCGAGTACAAAGGCTTCTCTTAATTTCTATGATCATACAATATTTATAGGTGCATTCGCAGCTACTAAAAAGGGGATTTTGGTGAGTTGTGCTGCCGGAAATTATGGCCCATTTGGTTCCACAGTGGACAATGGAGCACCTTGGATTCTCACTGTTGGTGCAAGCACAATTGATAGAAAAATATTAGCTGTTGCACAACTCGGAAACAGCAACGAGTTTGACGGGCAGACAATATTTCAGCCAAACAATTTTTCTTCCTCGTTATTTCCTCTAGTTGATGGCGGATTATGTGATACCGAATCACTTAATAAAATCGATTGTAGCGGGAAAATAGTTTTATGTGAAGGAAACGACTATTTCAAAGAAGAAGGAAAAAACGTGAAAGATGCAGGTGCTGCTGCAATGATTTTGATGAATAATGAGGATAATGGAGACAGCATTTCAGTTTACCTGCATGCACTACCAGCAACAAGGGTTGGTTATATCGCGGGAGAAAAAATTAAAGCATACATAAGTTCGACGCCAAGTGCTACTGCTGCTATCTTATTCAGAGGGACAACCATAGGAGATAAGACAGCTCCATCAGTTGCATCATTCTCTTCACGAGGACCTGGCGTGAACATTCTTGCAGCTTGGCATGAATCAATCGATGAATATCCGACAACTAAGAGGTCGGCCTTTTACATAGCTTCCGGCACTTCTATGGCTTGCCCTCACCTAAGTGGTGTAGCTGCTTTAATAAAATACGCCCATCCACTTTGGTCTCCAGCGATGATTAAGTCTGCAATCATGACATCTGCAATACAAGTTAATCTTAACCAAAATGGAATATTGGACGAGCATTCCCAAATAGCAAATGCCTTTGCTATTGGTGCAGGACATGTGAACCCCTCAAAAGCATTAGATCCTGGACTTGTTTACGATGATCAAAAGAAGAGTACATTTCTTATCTTTGTTTTCTATATAATGATAAGCAAGTGTCCGTCATTACTAGCGAGAATATCAATTGCCATGGATCTACGTATGAGAGGACACCGGAAGCCCAACTAAACTATCCCTCACTTGGGCATGGAAGCCGTGTATATTCAAGGACAGTGACTAATGCGGGACTGTTAAGGTTGAAGGCCTTCCTGGCGTTGATGTGGTTGTCGATCCAAAAACACTTTCTTTCACTATGTTAAACCAGAAGCTGACATACAAAGTTAACTTTACCAGGAAAGATTTCACGGCAAATGAATCTTACGTACAAGGATCCATTGCTTGGATTTCTGACAAATACTTTGTCCGGATACCAATATCTGTGAAGTTACCTGCACAGGGAGAGAATGAAGAGGTACATGTGGGAACAGTTACACATCCCAAACCCCCCATTAATTCTTTACTAATATGTATTTGTGCAAGTGTCTTTTTAATGTTTTATTAATTTTTTAACTTTTGTAGTTGTCCCTTACGCATTTCTGCTACGTACATCAGACAAATAATTAAATTCGTGTATTTCTAGTAATTGTTATAGAAAAAGACTGTATTTAACTTTGTAAATTATAAAATAATGAGTCAAAGTTGTTCGCGACGTTACAACGGTTTAGCATGTCAAGTGCACGACTAAGATGTTTAAATCGTTTTAGCATGTCAAGTGTAAGACTAAGATGTTTAAGCTGTATGGACGGAATGCCGATAAAATTTAAACGTTTATCATTATAAAACTTACAAAAATGTAACAAAAATATAGGAGTTAGAGTTATATTAGTACAAATAGTAAAATATTAAATTCATATCATGATCAAGTATTTGTGCAAAATCTTAAATAGAGAGAAAAGAACAATAACAAAAACTAATTATTTAAAATGGAAGATGATCTATAAGAGCAAAATCCCTCAATGTAGAGTATTGCATTGTTTCTCATTTTTACCATTTCTAATTAACAAATTAAGTAATTAATTCTCTTTCTATTTTGATTTCTTAATTTCTCATATTTATAACCACCTAAAAGTCAAATCTTCTCCTAAACTAAATGACTAAGATTTCCTTTCTCAAAATAGAAACATAACAATCAAAGGCGACAATCTCTATCTTCAAAAAATTTGAAAATACTTTTTAAATCAATATTGAGTACAATAATGTCAGAAAAAATAATTCTTCATACTACTTTGTGAAAAAAACTTTTTTCAACAAAAACCCTGAAAAATTCACTGCACGAATTAATAGGATTATATTGTGAATATACATAGCTAGTACATATATGCAATTTGTTGCGTTGTACATACTATCATTTATTCCAATATTCTACAACTTATATTTTGTTACTTATTGGCATTAAAGTCTCTAAATATTGCACGCCATATTTTCTTGGCTATAATTTACATTTTTACTGCTTTCCAAATATTGCACTCGATTATTTCACTGCAAATAATCAAAGTTATACAAGTTATTTGCTTTCCACAAAATATATTTACTATAGATCAAAAATAATATGAGACACTTCTTCAAATTTTCCACTTGAGTTATAATTTTGTGTGCAATTACGAGAAAAATATTGCATAATGTGACAAAAAAGTAAGTTGATGTAGAAATTGTTATTCTTTCATTCTATATTCTTACCAAATATTTTAAACGTTTCTAAGTTATGTTATTGCCCTTTGTAATTATTCTAAATATTTATCTGCATCTCAAGTACGTACGTGTACTGCCTTTTGTACTTTTAGTTTTAAACTGCGAGCGAATTATTTTCGTTCCTTTGATGGTACCTCGCAAGTCGCAACACCTGAATTATCAAAAAAAAAAAAAAGAAAGAAAGAAAGTCGCAACACCTGAATGTATAATTTACGTTTTTCTTTAATTCAATGAAAGTATAGAGCCGTAGAATTGTAGTAAATCTAGATTCCTATTTAGGTCATAATGCCCAATAACGCCTAAATTTTGAAATAAATCTTTTGGAGCTCTAGCTAGGAATCACTTATTTGAGATATGACCAATTAAAATATTAAAGAAACTTCTTATTAGATATACGTATCCAGTTGATGATTTAACTCGTCCTCGTCGAGATCTGGATAAGCTAGCATTCACTAGATGGTTTTGAATTTCAAAAGAACAGGGAATTAGTTTATTAGATGGTACGTACTCTAATTATTCATTTTAGAATTAATTTTAACATACATTTAGTCACGCTAATATTTAAATATATTATTCTGGAGTAATCGGCATACAATTTGAAGCATGGAAGAACAACAATAGCTTTATCATATATTCCTTGATCGGTACTCTACTTGCCTCAAGCATTAATTTGCCACCTTGCCAGCGACACAAGTTTTGTTGCTGTAAAAAGGAAAACAAAATTGGGAAGTCATAAAATGGCTAAACACACAGTAAATCATTTAAAATATGTAAAACTGCAAATTTGCAAAGTATTTTTAAATCAAGTTCAAGATGATAAAGTTAGAATTAACTTACAATATGCAGCAAAAAGCTGTTGCATCTGGAAAGCCACATTTCTGTAAAAGGTTGAACGTTGTTCTTTCATCAAGTCTGTAGGGCAATTTCCACGGCGATTTTTCATAGCATTTGCATATAGAATAAGGAAGTGCAACACCAAGAACATTGCCAACACCTTCGCAACACTCATCGCTAGGGTTTTCAGCACCCAAATAGTAATCTCTACAACTATATAAATCTTTTACTGGAATTAGTGAACAATTAAATTCAGCATTTGCAACCAAACAAAAAAAGATTAAACCCAACAGACATGTAAATATGGAGTTAGTCTTCATCTTTATGTCTATGTTGAGAGATGTTAATTTCCAGAATTGTTGCAATATTGCTCCTTTTATAGGGCATTGCGTATCGATTTATTTATGGTAATACATTAATAAGTTTTTCTATAATCGTATTACACAGCTACCGATGTGACAATACTTACTATATCTCACTATAAGCTATAATCAGGCAACTATCCATGAGTGAAATGTCTTAATTTGTCAGCACTACATGAATTCTTTTCTTAGTTAGGTTAAATACATACACAATATATATATACAAGTATGTTACTAAAATTTAAAATACGTCCTTTTAGAGCTTTATATTCCAAGTTTACTATTATTTCCTCTTTTTAGTTTAATAGAACTATTTTGTAAGTAATTGCGTCGTTGGTGATAAGTTACGAGTTTGATTTAAAATTGACAATTACACAGTTAACAAATAACTCATAAATAATAAGTACTATTGGACTGTACGTAACAACTCACCGCATTTAAAGTGTTGATTACGTACGACATGACTATAAAAAATTATATCCCTTGAGGTTTTCGCACATAGCAGATATCCCCTAAAGTTTATATTTTTGATAGTATATATGATTGATAATTTTATTTCAATTTATTTATTTACTTAAAATAATATTAAAGTCATATATTAATTTCCATAATTTAAATATCCGAATAAGCTATATATGTTTTATATTTTTAATAATGTCGGTTTAATTGCAACTTTAAAATTGTAATAATTTAAAATAATTAGAAAATAGAATCTCCTCTAATAATTTGATTGAACTAAAAGTTACCAAACAAATTACTACATTATATGATTCCTGTGTATTACGTCATAAATGGAAATTTTGAAATTCATATTTTACAGATGTAGAAATCAAAAGTAAATACTAACTATATCTCAATATTAGCTGTAAACGGTCAAGGAATCATGAGCAGAATGTCTTAATTTGTCTGCGTCACATGATTTTTTTCTTATTAATTTGGTTATACATGCACTTCGAGTTACTAAATCGAAAGCTTTTTAGTAGCTGATTCAGACTTTGATTTCATCATAACTATTATTCCCTATTATTACAACTATTATATAATTGCATTGTATGTAACAACTGATTTGTCCTATTCAAAGTTGATAATCACGCAACACAAAATCCGCAAGTAGTTGACTCGACCTTAACAACTCACCGCATTTAATTATGCAATATACCCGAACTATAAATAAAGTTACATGACGAATAACTTTTAGTGCATGCAACAAGCCATTAGTGTTGCGAATAATCTGTAACACTGTCAAATTTAACTCTATCCCGCCGTATGCAATATTGATCATTCTCATGTTGGATACTTCTGCTACTTAGTACATTAATATTACAACATGCATCAAAGTAAACTACTCCGTAAATGATATTCTTCTAGTCAGTGAAGCATTCTTTGTTATTTTCTCATTATTTTTGAAGAGAAATGATTTTGCTGTCCTCTCGAGTTTGATTGTTGGGTGTTGAACATATTATTTTTTTTCATAGCTTCGGGTTTTATTGTTAATTAGGTTTCACTCAACCGTGGTTTTTTTTTTTTTGGGTGCTGGCAAAGAAACCAGCTTTTTGGGCGAAGCGTTAATGAAGAAACTTACATTAAAAGCGTCAGTAAAAAGTCCAAAAGCTAGCGGCTCTTTTTGCATTGCAGGCATGCTTGTCAAAAGCGTGGCTAACCTTTCACCCACCTAATTACCATCCTTACTTTTGTTGGAAATAATACTAAAAACAATCGTATTGTACCCATCTTCTTCATCTGTGTGTCATCTTCTATATATTAAAAAGAGATTCCACTGCAGTTTATTGATGATATATGGAGCCAAACTTTATTGCCTTTTTTTAACCAATTTTTACCAAGCCTGGCCTCTTTATCAATAAACTGAGCAAGCTTTCTTTTTTCGTACGTCATCCTGAATTGATCTCATCTCGTGGGGGGTGGGGACCAAGATCAAGGTCGTGTTCCGTCAAATTTCTTTTTGGCTCATGCAATTTACCAATTTACTTATGTTAAATGATTAGCCATTGTTATTCTATTAAATAGAAAACAAACGTAACCATATATATCCGTTTATGATTAGCCGCCGATCAAAAACAAATCCGGTTATGATTAGTTTAGAGCATTTTATATATTATGTTTAATTAGACCAAGTTTATATATATTATTAGGATTCTTTTTTCACTTAGTTACAAAATTAGGAGTTCACTGTAATTTATATTGATAGATCACGAATTCTAAATCTAAACTGATCCTTTTTCTGGTGAAGATCAACACCCTAAATTTAAGAAACAAACTTTATTTTTATTCATTCGTATCTTTCTGATAGTAATTACATTTATAGAGATAATTTGGATGAACTTCCAATAACTACATTATTGATAAACTAAAATAACTAACTACTACATATTATCTACTCACATAATAATAATAACAACAACAACAACAACAACAACAACAACAACAACAACAACAACAACAACAACAACAACAACAGCAACAACAATAACAACAACAACAACAACAACAATTATAATAATAATCATATTTTAGTTAACTACATAATAATCAGATCCTTAACAAAAGACAAGAGCAAAAGGAACTTAATAGGTTTCATTAATAAACAAGTAAGGGGGATTGGTATTAATTTTCAATAAAAGTTTGTAACCAATAATTTTCAGAAGAGGATCTTTCATGAATTAAATCATCAGTGATCGATAGTCCCATTAAAAAGTTACTTCTACATAAAAATTGAAGAATTTTAAGTTTTATAAGAATATCAATTTAATTTCAAGACGTCAACACTCTCTTAGTTACTAAGAATAAGAAAGTCAAATAGATTACTATAAGTAGATTTCACCTCTTTAAATTCATCGTGCTTCTTCCTACAACATCTGAATATGTAAATTTGTCCAAAAACTTTGTAAATCCGAGAACATAGAGTAAGATGAAAGAAGATTTTTTGTTAACAATGTATATTGAAAAAGAAATTACTACATAACACGAGTTGACCGCAGCCATGCAACACTTGTGTGAAAGTCAGTACCATTATATTAAGGGTGAGTTTTGTTGTGCATATGTCAATTGCTAATAAGGTTCTATGCGTTATTCTTCGGCAATTATTTTTTGATTTTTTATTCTTGGGCATAACTTTTGGGCTCTCTGTTCCATGTCGCTTCTGAATCACGCAGTCCATATTTGTTATATCTTTGGTCGGTGGTTAGCCTGAAGCTGGACAGTTGAGTTGGGCTTTTCACTATCCAGGTCTATTTTTTTGTGTTGTGGGCTTGTGTAACGTTTTTCTAACTGGATTCTAGCTGGCCCAACTGCAATCATTTTCGGCCCTGGAAAAGGCTCATTAAACCCCCTAGTACTTGGGCCACGACCGACCGTTTCATTTCTTATTCGCTCAATTTTTTCGGCCCAAATATTGCTTCCTTATGTTATGGGCCTGGTTGATATCCAACAAAATTGGCCCAACTTGAACTCTTAAAATTCCTCACGCGACTTCTCTACCTCCCGAACATTGTTTTTATAAGGTGAGTGTAAATCATAAACCCTTGTAAGGCCTGATAATGTCTAAAAGACGTGTGATTAGACAATGAAAAAAAAAAAAAAAAACATTTTATAATGTTTGTTAAAAGTTGAGTCTTTTAATTTCTTCAACTATATTTTCACAGTTGTACGAACCTTCTGACAAATGAGTTATTCTTTGACTTATTTGTGAGGCCTTATTATGTGATACAACAATCATAAACTTTATATTTTGGAAATAAAATAACTATCATTTTTACGTGAAAGGTCGAATGGCATGTATATAGCAATTAAGATTTTTCTTGATCCAAATCTACCCTCGAGCTTGTATGATTCGAGCGCCGAATTTACGTTTAGTTTGTAAACTTTATGTATTTGAATATAGTGAAATCGAATTGGAGATGTGTTGGAAATTATTTCATGCTAATGAATGAATTTGAGCTTCAGCATATTCATTTCTCCTTCTTTTCATCTAAATAAGGTTTTTAGGGGACAATGAGGAGGCTCCCTCTATTTCTATAAAAAGCAACTAAGTATGTAAATTTATTTCCTTAATTACGGATCTTTCAGCAAACTTTATAAAACCATGTAACGATTATAGACTGCTGGTAATTTAATTTAAGAAGGTCAATATAAAAATTTGGTATATGTTCAGTTGACCATGGTCTTTAATGGCAAACTTATCAGTATAAAGATTAATTAATTTTATGTGTTAAATTTTAACTCGTGTTTTTCATGTGATTTAGAGGTGGGTGGAATGGAGTATTGTAGGGTAGCAATGGGGTGGATGTGCGGGATGAGGGTAGGTTGGGTAGGTAGAATTATAGGTAGGTTAATATTAAATGGGTTGTTAAAGATTGATGGATTTTTTCAACCCATTGACTATGTGGTCAACTGTTGTTATAAAACCAATTTAGATCTACTCATTTCTGGTCCCGCCAACTAGATTCACGTGTACTACATAATTGTTAAGTCCAATTTTCATTTGTCAAATAGTGTGATACTTTTATATGTCACCCTTAAATTTATCTCATTTACAAATAACTCGTGGTGAAATTCTTCGCTCTTTTATAAGATCCTTGTCTGACAATTAAAAAAACTCTGGTGCTAAAATTTTAATGTGGTGGTAGGTATTTAGAATTGAATAGGAATTTAAATATTTACCTTATAATTCTTATAAATCAAATTCGACCAATAGCAGAGAGAGTGGCACTATTTTGGTTCGAAGATTTTCTGTGATAATTTTGTATAGTCATGGCGTAGCATATTAAATGTGGTGAGTTGTTATACTTATAACCATACACTTACTTATGTGTTGTGTAATTGACAAATTTTAATTAAACCTTATCAGTTATCACGTAGGCGGTACAGTGCAATAATAAAGTAGTTGTAATAATAGAAAATAATAGTTGTGTCTTATGATGAAATCAAAATTTTGAATTTAGACATGCTTTTGAATATTAGTAACATATAACACCTAATTAAGAAAATAATTTATGTTATGCTAATAAATTAAGACTTTCCGCTCATGTATGGTTTGGCTGATTGGGTAATAGTAGGATGTGGTAAGTATTCGTTATTAAGATTCCATATCGGACTGTATAATTTTTCATTTTTTTTTTTGATCAGCCAAAAAAGTTTTATTAAAAAAAAAAAAAAAAGGACTGTGTATAACGATATGGACTTATTTATTTATGAGGTTACCAAAGATAATTACCAGGCATTGCCCTATAAAAATAGTACCATTGCGACAACTATGAAATCATCAGTACTAGATTACAAATTGAGACATAAAGATGTAGTCCAACACCATACTTTCATTTGCTTTGGGTTTAATCTGTTTTTGTTTCGTTGCAAATGGTGATTTTAATTGTTTACTAATTCCAGAACAAGATTTATCTAGGGATTACTATTTTGGAGTTGAAAAACCTAATGATGCGTGTTGCGAGGCCGTAGCCTTTGTGATTGGTTCTACAAGTCCTCTTAATATATGTCGATGCTATAGAAATCGCCGTGGAAGTTGCCCTTTATACTTGACGAAAACAAAACGCTAGGACTTCCCTTTAAGTGTGGCATTCAAGATAATGAAGCTTTTTGCTGCATATTGTAAGTCAAATCTCACTTCCCTACTTTTATCTTCTTGAATTTGATCTTGAAATTTTACGGGATTTTGGCATTTTTAAATATTTTAATTGATTAAATCCGTGATTAACAATTTTTTTGACTTTTTAATTTCATTTCCTTTTGCAGCAACAAACCTTGTGTGGCCGGCAAGCTGGAAAACTAAGGTTTGGGACGAGTAGACCGATCAAGATATATAGTTCTTTCGTGCTTCAAATTATGTGTACCGTACCGATTACTTTGAATAATAAAGTTAAATTCTCTTTTCAATACAATTTTATCAGTTCAATTTGTGTTCAGTTACCCACATCATTTACTCAATCCCAATTGTAAATTCACACGTACCGCGCGTGCATACATCAAATTGTTAGTATAGCTTTCATTAATAAACAAAAAGTTTTTTTTTTTGTAGAGCTAGCGCATAATTAATTTTTTTATTATTTATAAAAAGTTTAAAAAGCTGTTTAAGATTTTCCTTTCAACTATTCTTAAAATTTAAAATCTATGTTTTAATCTTTAAGAATCAGATTTGCAGTTTAATTATTAGATTACGAAAAACATCACATGATACATACATTTTAAATTGTTTTCTCCTACTTTAGCGTATTTCAAGATTTTTCAATGTTGCAGCTTTGTCGCGTGGGGCAAATCCATTTACTATATATCATATTGTAGAAAATGACATCTACTTTTTATAATAAAAGTAAATTAACAATGACTTGCATGATCTGCAATATTACAGATGCAAGATTGTGGAAAACGCCAAATGGTTGATGGACAACTTACTCGAAATTGGGCGCACTTATTGCTCTTTCTTGACTTTATAAAAACTTAAAATAGTTAGTAGTATTATGGCATGCAATTTGAGGAAAGGCACAAACAAAAATTCAGACTAAAGCTCTATGGCCGTCGCTATAGTTCCTCCATTTCCCGTGCCACTTTATTGAACCAACGAATCTCGAGACATCAAGAATAAGAATCGCGACGTCATTATTCAATTCGGTACAAAAAAGTAATTCCGTTTATCGTCGTGCGTGCACTTGTGTTATCCTACTTTTGATTCTTCGTTATGATAAAACTAACTTTTCCAATTAATTCCTATATATATCTTGCTTTTTCATCGCTAACTTTAATTGCAAATCTATTGTTATTTGCCATTTGAGATTATTTTTTGACATGCCTTATCTTGATTGTCTTTTGAGATGATTGTTGGCATGCCTTACCTTGATAGTTTTTTGTGCCGATTTTATCGCGTCATTCCAAAATTGTTGGCATGGTTACTAGCTGATGTTTAGCTTTAGTTAAAGTTGGATAGGTGCTAAATATACAGCATATGGCATTTGTAATGTAATGTTCTTGATTATGAAAATTCTTCTATATATGGTTGTGCTGAAAATCGTGGTTGATATATGTTCTTTTGCTATGAATTTTCCGCATACAAAAATACAATAGGCCAAAAGGACGCAACAAGCAAAAGCAGATCCTCAACGTCTAATGTGGATTTTGAGGAACCAAAAATGGTTATGATCAAGTCCATCCTAAAAGATATTAATTAAGTGGGGTACAATAATTCACTTTATATTTATGTTACACCAATTTATTGGTGTTCTATATACTATGGAATATTAATATGCGGTTCTTTTAGAGGGTGTTTTTCCTCTTACTTCCACATTGAGCACTTATTCTTGGATTTGTAGCACCCGCTATATATCTCATATAATGAAACTGTTTAGACTAGTATCCAAATTAACGATAACACGTGATAGTGAAATCTTAATTAACAAAACTTATTACAAATTAAAAGGAAAAGAGAAAAGAATTTCTAACCATCGGTAGACATTTCACCTCACAATCACATGCATTGGCAGACGTTCAATAAAATTGTAGGCGTATTTAGTCCGTGTCATTTAAACCAAAGATATCTTTGAACTTTAAGACAAAAACATTACTGTTAATGATCATCTCTTATTATTTACAAAATAGTTATATTTAGTATAACATGTAGATACTCGTGAATAACTACGCTACAAAGCTGAGCTACAAGTTAGATTTAGTATCACATGTAGACAATATGTGAAATATTTGATGTTGTTGATCATATAATATATCCAAACAGAAGAATGATGCGGACAATCAATAAAAAGAGAATAATTGCAATTAGAATGAAAAAGAAAAGACATATATATATGACTTTGCGGTATGGTTATTCGTGGTTATGTATTACTTTGTTAAGTTCCAGCATTACAAATCATCACGTGAACATTTAATTAGATAGGTAACTTTAACCGATTGCATTGAACTTCTGAATTGTCCTGTTATTCTCGTACTAATGGAAATGATATATTCTAATTAACGTAGGTGCCTGAACATGTCTAAGGCTAACAATTCTTTAATTTTAATTTTTCTCGTGTTTTGGTTATGTACACTAATAAAATTAAAAGAAATATAGGTGATAAATAAATATAACGTATATATCGTAAAAGAGAGCACATGTGGTGCACTTAGCCCATTTCAAAGAACAAGAAGTTACAAAAGAAAAAAGAAAACATATCGTAATCTTCACTTTGTACTTTATTTCCTCTGCTGCATGCCCTCATTATAATTACAGATGTTTCACTAATAGCTTGCCGGTTCAAACTTATTGTACCTGATGAGTACTTTTAAAAACATTCATTTGATCACGTTGTTTAAACTTTCTGAGCAAAGCCAATTATCAGACACCGAGACTGAAGGTATGGTTCTCTAAATTTATAACTGATCATGTGTTCTTCTTTTTGGGGGGATAATTACATTTACATCCCTTGAGTTTGACCTAATTATAGAAACATCTCCAGGAGTTTAATTTGAATACTTGGAAACATGAATTACTTTTAGAGGCTTTTTTGATGATAGATCTTCCATGTTTTCTTCTATGCCTTGGTAGTTCGATGCATGTCGAGCTTCACATTCGGGTATGTGATCAGAACACAATAAGTATTTTCTTATTTGGTAAACGAATGTCACTCCAATGACTTCTATTAATTAAACTTCTCGTTGTTCAAGCCCAACATTTAGCTAGCAGCTTTTATTTGTATCTCAGGGAGGACCCGCGTTGATGGAAAGGAATTCTTCCGACAAGTGAGGTACTCATTGTAATTAGAATATAAATATGGAAAATAAAAAGTTAAGATAGTACAAATCTAAAAATAAAGATGAAGGAAAACTAATTTAAAGAGCTATTTAGTGAATATAAAAAATCTGTCAAGTGTCAAACTTAGGATGCAGATTGGAGACGAGACCAAAGATTTAATTTCAAAATGCAAAATTGATAGACACTAAGAGAAAATTTTAACGAGAAATAATACTAAAGAGAAAAAATCAAAATAATGAATTAAATTAAAGAGATCTATTTAACTATGTGTGTTAAGTTTTTGGGTTCCTTGAGTGTTTGATCAGAAAATTTACAATTTTTCATGAATTGTATTTCTTCCAAAATTTAATTAAAGCACAAAATCATGTTAGCTTTTTCTCTTTTAAAGTTTAGGTTTTTTCTATTTAATGTTGATGAATTAGGGGAATACTTAATTCATAAAAGAATGGTTGATCATGTTTTGTTACATCAAGAATATAAGTTATGAAACTTTTGTTCAGGGAATATATTGTTTATCGTCTAAATCCCGTTTGTAAGCCGACAGTCCAGGAAAACATTTTTTGTGTGTAACAGAATACTAGATCCTCTGTTAAATTTGAAATGCATTCTGATTGCAGCACTTGAGTTTTGTTTCACATCTTTTTAATTTGCTATAGTATATTAACCCCCAATATATATGATCACTTTTGATTATGTGCCACTGTAAAACTAGTTTGCTTATCAATGAATTAAAATTTTGAGAAATCAAGCAACAAAAATCCAAAATAAAATTTTATCAATAAAATGTCTATATGAATCTTCTTTGACGTAAACAGGTCAGTAGAAAATTTCAATTGTATAGGGGTACGTATAGATGTCTTCTAAAAAAAAATAATGTACTTACATATTCGTTTTGAATAACATAATAAATTTATTATCTTAAAGTTTTATCTAAGTTGTTTGTTTATTGGATTCATTTTTAAAAGGACTCGTAATTAATTCCTATTAATATATCATTATTTCTTTTACAAATAATATTTATAGTTTACAACGTATGTGACTTAATTTGGAAACTCACTGTTAACGCAAGGAAACAGAAAATGCTTCTCAATAATTTTATGAAGTGATATTTTTTTTTTTTTTTTTTGAAAGATTATGAAGTGATATTAAGAATATTATAATTGAACATATATAATCTTGACGGTTGTGCGAAACATGTAAAGAAATTTACTTTAAGTACTATATTATTAAAAATGCTCTTCGCTTGAAAAGAATTTTTTTTTATTTGTTATCTAGACAAAAGATTGGAAATTGTAAAATATCAAGCACTTTACCATGCTTAATGTGCTGGAGTGTGAGTACCCAAATTTGTTGCCCAACCCTATATACCATAAACTTTTAAATGTAGAACCACGTAAACTATTACTATATAGATATGAATTTCCCACTATAATTAGTTTAGTAGACTAGTAGAATTTATAGTTTTCTTTGTTTTAACTTTTGACGGCCGATCCTTCATGTCCTCGGTGCACTTGGCGTAATGAATCTCTTCTTCATCTTCTTCGTGATTGTCCTTCCAGCCGAGCAATATGGGCAGGCCTTCTTCCCCCCGCTGAACTCCGCTCCTTTTTCCAGCCTCAACTCCATGATTGGTTGTGCACAAACCTCCGCCAAAAAAATAGCTTGAATGCACAGGAGACTCCTTGGGCCATTACATTCGCGACGGCATGTTGGAAGCTTTGGAGTTGGCGATGCAAGAAGGTTTTTGACAATGTGGATCTTGTACCTAACCGTATCATCCCTTGGATTCGGCAATCTGCTCACTCGGACTTTCTTGCTTGGAATAAAATCACTGCACTTCAAAATCCAGGTCGCTCACGTATTATCCGTCAATTAAGTTGGACAGGACCTCCTCCGGGATTTATTAAAATCAATGTTGATGGAAGTGCTCACGGTAATCCGGGTCTTATTGCTTGTGGTGGCGTTGCTCGAGATAGTGCTGGTAATTGGCTCTTCGGGTTCTCAGCCAACCTTGGCTTTGGTAGCATCACCACAGCCGAGCTTTGGGGCATCTTCTATGGCCTTTCCTTTGCTGTTTCTCATGGTTTTCGTGACATTCTTCTTGCGTGCGACTCAAAGGCTGTTGTTCGTCTCCTTACTGTTCAGTTGCAAGATTCACACCCGCATAAATATCTAGTTGCTTCGTGTCAAAGCTTTATGGCGCAGTTCAACTCTTGTTCGATAAACCACGAGTACCGGGAAACTAACTTTGTCGCGGATAAGCTTGCTAACTTCGGCCACAACTTCCCCTATGGCGTGCATCCTTTTAGTAGCCCTCCTAGTATTGTTTCTTCGACTCTTTTGTTTGATGTTGTTGGTGGTTTTAGTTATCGTACCACCACGGTCTAGCTAAGACACCTTTCGGGGTCTCCCCCTTCCGATGTATCAAAAAAAAAAAAAAAACTTTTGGCATGGAAATAACTATACCAGTTATGTAAAATATGGTGGCAGAGCATAGAAACATATTATGGAGAACAAGTAATTACAATAGTGCAATATATTTTGTGATCAAATGGTGCAGGCGTGTTTCCGTTTTGGTATATAAGAAATTATATACCAGAATGTAAATACCCCTGCACCAGTTGAACACAAAATATATTGCTAATAACAAGTAATTACCATAGTGCAGAAAACGTAAACTAGATAAACTTCTATTTGCTTAGCAAATTTTGTTGATAAATCAGACGAGAGAAGAGTTGGACCTTTTCCCCTTAAGTTCAACTTGTCCAGCGTATTGCTTCAAGCCATCAAAAGACAATGAACTCCAAGGTACAACGTCTATCGCGTGGAACAACTTTGAAGACCGAGTTATTCCTTCTGTTCGAACTTAGTGATATTTGCAGAACTCTAAAAGATGCTTATGAATGCAAAGAAAATTGTTTTGTTTTTTGGATGCTTATTTCCCTGGCTAGAGGCCTCTATTTCTAGGCAGGGAATTGAGAAAATTTCCAATTGTTTGGGTAGGATGGGTATTTGGGTAGTTTTGGGTGGGTACCCAATTGTTTGGGTACCAAAAACTGTTACCCAGTACCCACCAAAAATAATAAGTACCCAATGAGTTGGGTATCCAAAACTTGTGGGTACCCAGAAATTACGTACCCACCAAATCTTAAAAAAGGTAAAAATACCCAAACTTGAAGGATTTTTTTGCCAGAGATGTGCTCAAAACAAGGGTTTTCTACCCTCCTTTTTATGCATGTAAAAGACTAAAGTATTGTTTCATAATAGAAAACGTGTTAGAAAATCATAATAGAGCAACCGTTTTGTTTTTCTTTAATAACCCAATTGGTACCCAAACCTCAAATGGGTTGCATTCACCTACCCGCTATCCACCCGCAATATCTAAATTGGTATCGGGTACCCACCCGTTTGGCAATTACACCCAATTGGGTGGCCCAATTGGGGAATACCCGATTGGGTCGGGTGGGTACTCAACTATCCGACCCAAATTCTCACCCCTATTCACACACACTTATTATTATTTTGGACTCAATTTCAAAATTATGCAACGTCAGCACCATTATTTTTTACCTTGGGAACTCGGTGTTCAAGAGGGTTTGAAGCTATACGCCGGGCATAACGAGCTTAAGGGGAAGGGGTTGACCTCTGACTCGTCCATAGTCATCAAACTCTTTGCAATTCACTTGAGGTTTTCCTATTTACATTTTTCTGTAATTGGTACTTCAGTTTCAAGCTTAAGTTATATGTTTATGTGTATTGTATTTATGATTGAATCTGGATTTATGCTGGTTATTCTTCTTGTTTAAACACATATCTTCAATACAACAAGACAAAGGATGGCAACTGGTTCAGTTAAGTTAAACTCTAATCCTTTTTTGTTTATAACGAATAACTCTAAGTTTAATTGATTTCTTTCTTTCTCTCTTTGTATTTTTTGAGGGGACAAAGCTTCAAAGTATGCGGCGTGGACGGAAATGAAGACCACGGAGGAGGAAGAAGTTAAGGAGGTAACTTAATTATTTTGTTTCTTTTCTAATTAATACGGATTATTCTTGTTAACCAATTGAAAACGGACGAGTAGTTCTCTTAATATGGCTTCTTTTGAGGTCAATATCCAGCACAATGTATATACTCTTAGCCCAGGGCATGTAGATCAAAGATCCCACATCAAGGAACATGAAATTAAGTCAAATCAACTTAATAATATTTTAGCGCCTAACAAAAATCCACTTTTCTAGTCCAACTATAAGGCAATTTGAGCTGAATCATGACCCGGGCATGTATGGTTTGCCTTTTAATAAGGAGTTTAATTAGTGTGGGTCAAAGAAACTAATTTCTGAAACTGCTCCATTATAAACTTATAATAATGAGAACGAACGTTTTTTTTTTCTTTTGCTTAAGGCAAGCCAAGCCTATTTCAAAATTTTCAGAAAATTAGAACCCACTTCTTGCTTCCAAAAAAAGAAAATATTCTCTCTAGCATCAAATTTGAAAAGTTTTCTTAATATAGCTTGTTGGTGGATTTATGGGATTCTTATGTTATCTGAATCATTTGTGTTGTGAGAACTTGATTATATATAGAGTAGAAATTTCTTCCAGGGAAAGATTAAGAATTTATGAAAATTGCTGTGATCAATTTCTAGAGAATTTAACTAGATCTGCTACAGCATAGTGCTATTAAATCTCCATGATATACAATGTCATTTTGATGTACTCTTCATCAGGTGTCTCATGAGGATCAAACATATCATCATGATAAGGGTTGAAGATATTGAACAGAGTTTCATGGTTATTTCTAAATATTTATAAATTTTTGGAAGTTCCTAAAGAAACTGACTGTAGCATACTGACACTTCCTCATGAATATTTTATGGGTATTTTTTTGTGTCGGCGAATATTTTTGTGGGTATGAACACTGGTTGTCTGAATTTTGATTGTTGCATTATGCTTTAGGTGTCAAGTTGTTAGTACATTATGAACGAAGCGTAAATTGTTTGTACTTGGGTTTGAGAAATTGATTTCATCAACACAGTTCGTGGTTTGATTGGATAAATAGTTTTCAAATATCAAGATTATATGATTGTGTAAATTAATAGTACTTGAGTTTGAGAAGTTGATTTCATCAAAAAAGATTGTGGTTTGATTGGATAAATGGTTTAAATATCAGATTTTATGATTGTAGTGTTAATATTCTATGCACGATGATGATGTATTCGTGTCAACGCAATTTTAATTTTTTGGCACTAACAGTAACAGAGAGTCTTGCTTACAAAGTATCTATATAAGTTTTTTTAAAGAAAATATTTAAAGAAATGTAGCAGTTACATTTCCCAGGGCTTCTAGGAAAAGTTTTGGCCCAATGCCTCTTGGGTACTTTCTCAAGCGCTCATAATGTGGTGGGATTTTGTAGCGTAACCTTAACTAGCGCGGATTGTGCCAGCACTTTTAGGAGCACTGGAACAATTTCGCACAGCACATAACCGTTGGGATATACCCAAAAGCGCTGGCAAATAACTTGTTTGTACAGTGTAGACTCGATAGTTACTATCTTGGAGCAATACTTTTTTGGTATTTGCTCTGTTTTGTCACGTTCTCAAGGAAAGTTGTTTAGCCTTTAAAAGGAAAAAAAAAAAAAAAAAAAGGTTGACCTTTGCGCTACTGGTGATAATTACTTCTTCCATAATGATTAAAAAATAATTAATAATGTGTTTATGCTTAAATTATAATGATTAATTTTTCAAGAGACATAAGTCTACTGTTATTTCAGCCACTTATATACGACCATTAAATATTGAAACAACCTCTTATATTTACAAATCCAGTTGATGAGTTAAGTCGTCGAGATCTGGATAAGCATTCACTAAAATTAAAATCTGTAGTTTCAGCAAACTAGTTCAGTAGTTCACTACCGATTCACTAAAATCACTGCACCTGCTCAAACCATGATGCAGGCCCAGAGTGCAGACTACTACTCTTTATGTTGGACTACCCGTAAAAGCCCTATTCGGAAGATACCTCACGGCCCGTTTGGATGTGTTTGGGCTAAGTTCTTTTTTTTTTTTTTTAATACGTGAATGTAACCGAGGAAGTTTTTGAAACAAGTGCAAGAAATCTGAAAAGAAAAAAATGTAGTGATGAACTTTGAAATTTATTTCGAGATTGTAATATTATCCAGAAATGATTTAATGGGTGAGTTTTTACATTGAAAATACAATTTGGAAACTGATCGAAGTAAGATAAATAGGTTTACAGGTGTAACATCATATTTATTAAATGTGTTCGAAAAATATCTATCAAAAGTAGTGATTGAAGTGCAACTTTTAAATATTTGAATATACTAGCTACATATATGCATCTAATATGCTAGGCTCTATTTCATTGTGTATTGAGAGTTAGTACTTAGTACTTCTTGTACTTCGTTCTCTTCTGTTTAGTAAAATCTTTTTTGCCGATCAAACAAAAAGAAATTAAATGAGACATCATGAGATGATATGCGCATATAAATATTGATAGATTGAATTTTATTTGGAAACTTATCAAATTCTAATCAAGACGTAACCCATAGTATAATTTTAGCTAAATTCGGATCGATCTCAGTTCTATTGCATTGTTGATTTGAGTTCATTACCGTTAGATTCAGCATTTACCTAATGGCTCTTCTGATTACTGTCTAATAACAAGAACATAAATATATATTTTAGTTATTTCTTGTATGTTCCGTAAATCAATAATGGTTAAATTATTTTCTTGTGCATAATAACAAAGTTAGCTATCTGGGGATTCAAAACAAAACTAAAAAAAAAAAGAAATTGTCATAAAAAAACCATGCTGTAATACCCTAGTGCATGGTTCATATATAAATGCATGAGCTATTTTACCCTTTAACGATTAGAAAATACAATTTAACTTGGTCTGAGAATTCATTTAAAGTTTGATATTCTTGATTCTCTTGATGATAATAAGAAGGAAATGGTACAATGTTACAACACTAGGGAATACGAGAAAATATGAACTAAAGATTGAAAAACCTCTACTTAAGCTGGTAGCTAAAGTGAATTACTAGTATATATCATGTTTATACTCAAATTGACGATGGAGGTAAAGGTCTAAAGCTCTCGATATAGCATAATGTCAGTGACACTCCTTGAATTTGGAGCGATATCATTAGATATCAATAAGGTAAATCATACATCACCGCAATTAAACAACTGAAGACTTTCATTTCTAGCTGTTTTTTTTTTTTCAGATTAATATATGTAACATATTTAGGGTTCTCATTGAAAGTGAACTAATATAAACTTAAGGCTGACGATATTGCCAAAGCAAAAAATGTTGCTACCAAAGCAATTTTTTTAAAATCTCTACTTTACCCTTCTTTATAAATCAATATGCAATTCAAATGTCAAACTTTCCATGATATCTTGTTATCATAATTGGAATTAATTACACCAACTAAATCTTCTCTTATATTGACTAGCTGCCATAAATTTAACTGCATCTTATTAAAAAGTAAATAAATTATGAAGAATTTAAGATGGACTTGTACCATCACAGTATCTTGTCAGTATTTAAATGAAAAAGCATGTGAGGTAGCCGTAATTCCAATTCAGACCAGATTCGACCTGCAAATATATGGATCAAAACAATATTGGTTTCACGTAAATAAGTTTGTTGTGGAATAAATTTGATGCACAACGTATGAGCCATGAAGAAGCTTAAGTTTATGCGAATATTAGATAAGGTAATTCATTTTTTAGGATCTAGCAACGGAAAATAAGCACTAATATTACAAGAAGTTTTAGTCTTAAACGTTTAATTATGTAGTATACGTATATGATGATTGATGAATCAAGCTGCACCGACAGATAATTAATGAGAACATAATATAAGAATAACTCATGCTATACATGACAAACACTTCAAATAAGTCAATGACACTAATAATAATGGTCAACGTAGACGCTTTCCAGCAAAAATTTGAAGTTTCATTAACTGAAATAAAACATTTTAATCAATGAAGCCTAAATCGCCGCTGGGAAATTCATCTGCTCAATTTTATTTTTTTTACCGACAAACCATAAGTAAAGTTAAGGGATAATATCAGTGACACCCCCTGAGATTTGGTATAATATCACTCACACCCCTTGAGGTTTGAATAATATTAGTGACACCCCCTGAGGTTTAATGTCTAGGGGGTGTCACTTTTAAAAGGACACATGTACCCTTTAATTTAGTATTACCAAATACTCTTCAACAATTAAAAGACACTAGTACCCTTTATTGTAATAATAGAATCAAATTAGAATATAATAAATTAAAACAATTCATGCATATAATTATAAGAAGGAAAAAAAGGTCCCACCCACCCAAGGGCGTATGCTTGGGGGGGCTATAGGCCTATAGCCCTCCCAAGATATTTCTGCCTATTTATTGCTATATATATCCTCAATATATGTAAAGATATATGTTAAGAACGGACAGAAAGATAGAAACAACTATAACTAAAACTTTTGAGGCTTGTAAACTAAGATTTTAAATAAAATCCAACAATAAATCTCAACTGATGAAAAATCTTATTCTCTTCAAAATTCAATACAAAATCCTTTCTCTTAGATAAAAGGTTAAAAAAAAGTAGTAAGTATTTCACTCTCTTTAGAAAAGAAAAAAGGTAAGTAATCAAAATTTTTCATGTAGTTTATAGTCCAAAAAATATCTTCAATCAAGAGGTATTTAAATAGTATAGTGTAAAAAAAAAATTATTTATATAAATCCATATATATTATTTTAATTTATACAAGATGACCAACTATATTCTTGTTTAATTTTATTATTTGAACAATAAAGGGTACTTGTGTCTTTTATTTTTGAGTTTTAGCTAATATTAAACTAAATGGTACAAATGTCATTTTAAAAGTGACACCCCCTGAAAATCAAACTTCAGGGAGGTGTCACTGATATTATTCAAACCTTAGGGGATGTGAGTGATATTACACCAAACCTCAGAGGATGTCACTGATACCATTCAGTTTAACATCGAAAAAGTTCTAGATTTTTTTTTCTTTCCAAATTGTTATATAAATCACGTCCAAAAGTATTTTGGAAAGTGATATATAGTAACTCTTACGCTCTTAAACCTTGTTCCTAAACCCTCCCATTCAATCTTATATAACATGTAGAAACATATAAATAGAAATAATATCACCTTAGAAGAAAAGAAAAAAGCTAAGCTTATTTACATATATTGTTCCAAGAATGGATAAGCTTGTAAGTCGTTACCTAAGCATATGGGCTGTTTCACGAAAAGGAACAAAGAGTTTGAAAGTATTTAAAGTGTTTGCTTCAGTTCAAAGAATCTGATTGGATTATTTGTACAAGATCTACAAATTTAAATCTTGGAATTCTTACTCTATCCCTCCAGCTCCCATCAAAATAATTAAATAAAAATGAACCTCGTAAATCACAAGAAAATCCGGAAATAACGCTCAAGGCACTTTGTCCATGCTGGTTATTTGCCTTTACAGTCTAAGTTTTATGTACTTTGCCTCGAAAAAGAGCTTCTTCTCACAACTCTGCACGTGTAGCCAAGTATCTAAGCATCTCCATGTTTACTAAAAAAGAAAAATATTAATGACGAAGCCCATCACTCTTTGCATCTCGTAAAATGTTTTGCCACCAACCGCTATCATGAACCCTTAAATGGCTTTGAACCAATCTTTTCTTCTATTTGTATATGCATGAAATTTATTGTGTTTCTGTAATCTTACTCAGTACAAGGAAAACAATATTAGGGTTCTAAAACTTAATAATTTTGACACAACTATATATACTCTCCTTCACATGTACAAATCAAGTTAAGTGAAAAGCTTAGCCTAAAAAATGTAAACTGGAGCTCATGAAAAAAGAGACTATTTCATGTAACCGCTCCATAATGTGATGCATACGCTCGATTGTCAGACACATGATTTATAGAGAGATTATTCTCTAGAAAATATATTAATTCGTTGATTGCACCATACAGTTTATCAATTTTGCAGTTGCATAAAATAATTTGTCTTCGAGAAGAGATAATCACATCAAGACCTCCAAACTTTCACAAAGTAATGTACAATCATTCGCTATTATCTCATAATTGTCACACTAACATGAGAAAAAAAGTAAGTAAAGGAATCCAAATGAACACGAACTCATGAAGTACTAAAAAAAGGGAATGATCAAGCGTAAACCACCAATAACTGATTAAAAGAAATTAAACAACCACAAGTAACTTAATCTAACCCCATTCAAACCTCAGCAAGTTAATAACTTTTGATAATGTGAAACTAATAAAACAGTAAAATTGAAAGCATAAGAAAAACAGTTACCCTTCCAACTAAAAAGGTGGTCTTCCAGTGGCCCAAAACGCCTCATTTGGCATCTGGATAGAGTTCAATAGGTTTGGCGGCATTCCTTGAAACAAAGAAGGATCTCCCACCATTTGCTGATTCTGCGGTGGCTGCCCGGACACGCCCCCAGGTGGCGATCCCAATCCACTTCCCTGAACTTGAACCGCCGCAGTTTCATCTTCATCTAACGGCAATCTTTCGTAGGCCGCATTGCTGAAAGAAGCCGCCATTACTATCACTGGCCCTGAGGCGAGCAACTGCCCGACAACGCTTCCTCCCACCACCTGCCCCTGCCCACCGGCCAAGTAGATTGTGAGACCGGTGGCAGCAGGCGGAGCTGGAGGTGGAAGAAACGATCCCGACAATGACAAAATCTCGAACCTCCCATGTAATGTGACGACTGCTCCTGGTGTTGGAAAAAACACATACAAAAAATATAAATGTCTAGTCTTGATACAAACTTGAGTTTTTGTACGAGACAATTATTTAATATGGTACATAGCCATAGCCAGATCGAGAAGAGTTTGCGTTGGTAGTCATATCCAGAATCAAGAAAATAAGAATGTCGAATCTCTCTAAAAACTCAAACTTGTGTACGAGAGAACTCTCTCTATCTGATATGATATAAGATCAATTCAAAAAGAGTTTTTGCGTTCGTATTATATATTTCAAAAATATATATATATATAAATGTTTAACCTCTCTATAAACTTAAGAAGTAAAACGATTGAATACCTGGTGACGCGGGTTGCTTTAGGGTTACATTCGTCACGTTGCCACTTCCACTCATGATGCAAACCCCTCTTTGGCGTCGGCGCGCAAAGCTCGCGACGCTTTCCATAACGTCGCAACCATCGGATACTTCCATGACGTGTGTTCTCAAGGCGTTTGCGCTGTCGCGGCTGATGATAATTGGTGGTTTAGGCTTGTTTTTAGATCCAGCGGGGCGTCCTCTCGGCCTTCTACTCCCCGAATTCTCTCCATCTCCGGAGAAAGCGCCGCCCCCTCCTTTGCTAGGGGAATCGCTATTGCCCTCGTCGCGGTTGCGCTTAGAGGACATGTTGAGGCCGCTGGTCTCGCTTTGCTCGTCCTCCGAGTTCTGGTGAAATTGGTGCTGCAAATTGAAATCCCTTGTGTGGAACGGTGGTGGAAGTGAATGATTATCCATTTTTTTCTTAAGGTTTAATTTTGCGGAAAAGATGGTTAATGAAGAATGATAAAGGGGGTACTAATGATTCAAAAAGATTGATTAGTGGAATGAAATTTCTTTTTCTTTATCTCCCTTTTCTTTACCTTTTCTCCTTAGCTTTTGTAGCTCGCCCTTGGAGTTGTTTAATGAACAATCTCAAAGGTGTTGATAATCTTCACCAAATAAAGATGGAATTATGAGAAGTGTAGCTTTGGGTGTTTGACACCAAATTCTTAGCTGAATCCAACATCTCTCCAAGATATAAGATAAATAGCTTACTGTAGAGGGTTTTCAGATGTAGTGATGAAGTTGGATCTCAGCTAGATTTAGTTTCTCTCCTGGGATTTGAAAAAGGTTCCTTTTTTGGATTAGGGTTGGATTTTTTTTCTTTTTCTTTTCTATGTAGACTTTGTTTATAAATTAATTAGCTATGTCATGACCTCTCTCTCTCTCTATCTCTCTCTCTCTCACACACACTCACACACTCAAATTTGTGTGTATTAATTTTCACCTAACAACTTGTTTTGAACATATTATATTAATCACGCAACTCAAAGGCCTTCTCAAAATTCAACTTCTCTTGTCTATATGTCTCATAAGGTCACGATAATTGTATTGTCAACTAATTAAAAAAAGTAAAGGAGCTTGAACTACTGAGAGTTCATTGGTTTAAATTAATCAGTATTTGTATAATTGCTCAATGAATTAGATCGGTATAGAACAGTATTATTGCTCATAATATTATTTATTTCGGCAGTAGTTGTAAAGATAACATTGTTAATTTAACCAGCTTTGTTTTTTTGACCGTGTTTTTTGAACCTTTTTCGGGCAACTGATTATTAACTACTTTAGTACCACATGATTGACGAGGTAAGAAGATAGTTAAATTAAAAATTCACGTAATGCACGAACTATTATTTACTCACTTTCCTCTCATGCATATTGTTTTTCTAGATCTTGGAAATCTGTAGTTGATAAAATCGTATGTTATAAAAAACATAATTAAATCACGAGGCTAATTAATCTACTTTAGTTTTCCTTACATCTCAACTGCTGCGATAATTCGTAATAGGTAATTTTTGATATTGTGAAAGTATAATAATCGGAAAACCTTCCATGTGCATATTAAACTATGGCATGTTACCACTTACCACGAAAAATCTTAAGCTAGTTTTCTTCTTTCTCTTTGTTTTTTCCTTTTTCTTTCTCAGTCAATTTTTGGTATTTTAGGGCTTATTAGTATTGTGAATGTGCAAGACGGTGGCATTTCAGTTTAGAAAAAGAAAACATTATTAAAAGTCAGGAAGGTAGTAGCACTGTCAATAAATTCACTGAGAGATTTGCGGCTTCATTCAAGTGATCAGATTTGTTGCCCATCTCAGCTGAGGATTTCGACATAAATAATATAAAAAAGTATCAAACAACCCTTGTATAATTTTGATTTACCACAAAATATCCTTCTGTATAGGTTTACTCGTGAGAAAAGTGATAGTGAGGATGAATATTGCTTGAAAGGAAATTAATAAAGTTGTAAATGTTTTTGTTATATTAAACTTGAGAGTAGAAAAAGATATTAATAGAATCAAATCCCAAATTACGCTTGTAGCGTGAATATATTTATATATTTAAAATTACTATTATGAACCAAGGGAGTTTTTGTCATTACGAAAAACAAATACACATAAGGTGGAACAAGGGAAGACCTTTTTCTTTTTAAGTGAAATCAGATGAGGCTAATTAACTAATCTTTGTTTCAAAGAAGGTAAGACACTTTTTATGAAATAAAACAAAGTGGGTTAGTAGCCATTAAATATTTATATAGTTCTCGAAAGAGAGTCAATAATTAGTTCATGTAAATATTAATGAACCCTAGAGAACATGGAAAAACAAAATTATGTTGGTATTAGTTTAATGGTTTTAGTTGGCTGAAATTATCCTATGTAATAATAATGTCAGCATTTATCCTCTTGCATAACATGCAATCTTCCAACGCGATACTAACATTGTGCATTGGTGCCAATCAATAGTTTAAATATTTTTGAATACCTTAAGATCATAACAAATATAAAAATAATGAGTCATCATCTTGGACCAATGTATATACACAAAATTAGAGCAGATTTGTACATATCTGGGTGTTGTAATTACCAGCCTATATTTAGATACACACGTACAGATGCACATGTTGTGTACCTTTTATTGCATATGAAGGTTTTATTCAGAGTAATGATCTACTAAGACTAAGAAGGACAATAATTTTAATTATCAAAACAAAAGGACAATGATTTTCATAATGGTGTAAATATAAGATGCCTGGAGCTAGGTGCGAAAATAGCAATAAATTAGGAGAATTATATGGGGCAATTAAATGGGCCAGGCAGCTGTACGAAGGGGCACAAAATTGGAGTATGAAGATGGGCCGGGCGGGTGTACGAAGGGGCACAAAAATGGAGTATCACACGTGTCATCGCCCCCGCGCTATGCGGGTGTCTCTCCTAGGTTAATGGTCCGCACCTGTTCAGCTCATGAATATCGATATTTTAAAGGGGTTTTTCTCTTTATCGTCTTTTCTCTCCTTTTCTTTGTGTTTATAATAATATATTACGCTTGTTCTCGTCTGTTGTTCTTTTAAGTTCAGTTTCAAGTTTTGTGAAAAAGTAGGGCAGGGACCATATGCGCAGATTGCAGAGTCAGAGAACACTGAACACCCCACCCCCCCACTGGTTATCAACACAGGGACACACCGGATTACAGGCCCAGCTTTGTTGGGCTCACTTTTGTTATTTGGCTACTGGGCCTCGAGTTGGGCATTAGTAGGCCTGTTCCGGGTTCTTACCACGGGCTGATGGAGGCCTTGGGTCGTGCTGGCTGTTTCGGGCCTAGGTCGGTCTTTTCCCGTAATGGGCTGTGCTGACGCGGCCCAACTAGGCCCAGATGTCGTCTTCAATTGGATACAGTATAATTTATATTTTTGCAAAAATGGTCATCTAACTTGTTCTTTATGCAACAATCGATCCATAATTTAAGTTTGTCAATGTTGGTCACTTAACTGAATTTTTTTGCGACTTTAGTCCTCTGTTAGCAGAAACCGAATATTCCATTAACAAATGACTAAAATTGCGAATAATTTTAATTAAAGGACTAATATCGACAAATTTAAGTTATTCAACGGTTAATCTAGTATCTAAATAATATATATAACGTCAAATTGTATGAAAAATAAGGGACCTAACAAAAGCATATTCAACTCTAACTTAGCTAGTGACGTTCACTAATTATCCGCGCCACAGGCCACCGTTATTAACATTCATCAATTTTAGAAATTCGTTCATTGTATTTAATTTCGACTTTTACAAAATCACGTTATGTATGCACGAGAAAGTCAAGATTGGCACCTGCGGCTGCAAGTGAGATAACTCAACTAATTAATTATTCAAACTCTGTTGGGTATATCATGGAAGAATATTAAAGTATTTTAAGTAGAGCAAAGGTAAGTATATTTTTATTATTATATTATATATATTGTACATAATGTATACAATAGCTAGTCAACGTACCTACAGATCTCTTCCATCAATTCCCAAACCAAACCCGAGCAAAGAACAAAATTATCACTCGTAGAATCTATCTATGGCTGCTTCATCCAGTTCCTGTATGAATATCAGCCTAAATCTCAACAACAAATCTCAGTTAGCAACAACAACAACTCACAAACATGTAAATTGTTTTTTCCTACGAGGTGATCGTGATCTACAAAGAGATGCAAGAACAAAAACAAACAAGCAAAGGAACACGTGAGCAGCTTTTGATTCATCATTAATTTTGTTAGAGTAACATGTGTAATTGGTAACTTGATTGGTGCAGGCGGCATTTGGTTGTAAGAAACGCTACACCTGAAGCCGCAGGAGATCTGCTCTCTTCTACTATGTCACTCCCAGGGCTTTCTTTCCCTGGAGACAACCCGTGGTTAGTCACATTTTTAATTATATTTAAGCTTTATTTTGTTTTGCTTTAGTTTTTTAAGTAGGCTTTTTATGATTTTTGGCTTATATCTTTATTGAGAGTTAAAATAATTTTTGCCCACACATGATCTTTTAATGTTCAAGAAAATTTGTTAATCATGCAATAAAATTAGTATATATTGAGATAGTGATGTTTGAATGGTGGTGGCGTAATAGTACTGATGAGTAAATAGATGATAGTGGAGGTTTAGTTATTTTAGTTTGCGATGTTAGTGGATATTAATATTGGCTATAATTTCTGTATAACCTACATTTTGCTTTTATTTAAAAAATAGATAGGAATGCAATCCATTTTTTTTGCCATTCTCCTTTTGCTCAATATTCAGTTTATTGTATTCAGTTAATAATATTTGTTGTCGCAGGATAGCTGCCGTCGCGGGATTGTTAATAGGCGTGCCCCTCCTGATCCAAAGGCTAGTAACATTGTCAAGTAAAGTTCCATCTTCTTGAGGGTTTATTGAGTTTTATTATATTGAATAAAAAGTATTCTCAACTAATTTAATTGCACTAATGTAGAGGAGGTTGATGCGGCGGCACAAACGGTGGAGAAGATAGCGGATGCGGTAGGCAAGGTGGCGGAACAAGTGGATAAGGCGGCGGAAGATATCGTGGAGTCTCTTCCTGAGGGAGGACTCAAAAAAATGGTAGAATTTGTTGAAGACATTGCTGAAGAAACAGTTAAGGATGCTCAAATGGTCGAAGATTTGATGGACAAGGTTTTCATTATCATACCTTACATAATTTGTTCAATAAGCTAATTAATTTTATGAATATACTTCAAACTTGGTAGCAAGGGAAAACTAATTAAAAAAAAAAAAAAAAAAAAAAAAAACTAGTTTACTATGGACATGTACACCAACTTATTAATTAAGACAATATGCAAGTGTCCATGTGACTGATTTTCTCATTGGAGTATGAATGAATTTAGATGAAGATTGAGTATGGGTTATTAAATGAAAAAGATTTTTCACGAACAAAAGATAACATTTTATATATATTAAATGTATAATCATAGACAAGTGGGGCTGCATTATTAATCAATTTGTGAAGTAGTTGGAGATTACGCCCACGTGAAACCTTACTCGTTTTGAGTAATAATCCGATCCTATAGTCCCAGTCAACATTATGCATCTTTGAGAAACATAATCTGCATAATTTATTCGTGATATATTTTAGTAACTTATCTAACTGTTAAAACTTCTTCATGTATAATTAGTCAAGTTATAGAAACATTTTTTTCTCTAAAAATAATATAAAGAGCTCTATTCTCAAGACCGTGTTTTAACTAAAATTAATTATATTATTATAGTTCTGATATTTTGATTTGAGCACTCTAATTATATGATATTGTTTTTATTCAATAGAAAGTCGAGTTATATGCAATCAATGCCATTTCGAATTATCATTGCAGGTGGAAGAACTGGACGACAAATTGGATGCATTTTTAAACAAGCAACCAAAAGGACCTGGTACAGCGTGAAATTTTATCCTGAATAATGCGACGCAAAAAGTAAGAATCAATTTGTTGAAGGCAGTTTAGAGATTGATCCAATTCTTTATAAACCATATGTATCTTTCATTCTTCCTCTATGTGTTCAACTTAATTATTTATGCTAGCCTGTAGCTTGGGTTCGCAAAAGATGCAAATCATCCGGAATATTGATGAAGAACTATTTGGCTTCTCTTTTTATTATTATGTTTTTGTAGACATATAGAATATTAAAGAGTTGCATAATTTAAGTAGAGGAATTAAAAATCTATTTGACGTAAAAATTCATGAGTAATGTATATTATTTCGTGTTTATAACCCTTTAACGTTTTTCTAAGGAAAAAAAAATGAGTTGCATAAAGTGTAATGTTTTTCATAAGGTTAGTGTTATTGCCAAAGCAAAAATTGTTGGGGACAGAGCAATTTTTTAGTTATCTCTTATTTACCCCTCCTAAGTAAGGAATATTAAATTTATTTCCTTAAATCTATAATCTGTTTATCAAATTAGTATCCCTTAATTATAGCAACTAAATTTTATTATTAGGAAAACTCTTATCGGTTTTTCTAATTAATATCCCTAAATTATAGCAACTAATTTCTTTACTCAACTAGTTCATTATGTAAATTTGTTTCTCCGCAAAAACTTTTGTATTAATTTCTTTACTCAATTAGTTCATTATGTAAATTTGTTTCAATAATTTTTGTATGAAGAAAAATATCGTTCAGCTATTACTTAGCACAAGTTGTTTAAATTAAAATTCTAATTAAGTCTCAATTTCAAATGTTACATTATATGACAAATAAATTATTCATTAATTTGCTAAATTCACAGTACATATACAATAACCTAACTTCAGTCTCTCTTGATATTATTTTAGTTCTTATCTAAATTAAAGAAATATGTTAAGATTTCATCATTATTCCATTAGAAATATTGAATAATATGAAGTACTAATCTTAAATTTTATAGTAAATGGCTCTGAAAAGAAACACATAAATATTTATTTTCTGTTAACTTTGATATAAAAATTTAAATGTTCTTGAAAAATCATTTTTATAATGTTAAACGTATTAATCATCTAAATAGGGAGTCAAGAATATCATACCATATGATTTATCAAATCCTTATATAGATAATAACAATTTATATAAAGACGTCTTAATTGAGAGAGAGGAACTGCTATTTTTAAGGAGTACTAATTAAGAAAATAAAGCATTTAAAAATGTTGATTCTCATATTCCTTAATTAAGAAGAGTAAATTAGAGATATGTAAAAATTTGCTCTCACTCCAACAATTTTTGCTCTGTCAATATCGCTAGCCATTCTATAATTTATACGAAAACATCGCTAGCCATTCTATAATTTATACGAAAACACTCTTTAATGAGCTATTGATACCAGCCAAGTTGGATTATATCATTATTGATGCCATCTTATTTTCCCACTCGTTATCTTTTTAGTGGGAAAGCGTGCAGCAGACCAATTCTTATTAAATGGTAGTAGTTGAACTGTTTGATGATTAAAATAATATCTACATGTATTATTGGTTAGTTGTTGTCTCAAGTGAGAAATCTTAATCTTGAAAAGGTAGGGAATTTTATTTATTTATTTTGCAGATGTGCTTTATCTTATCTTAGTACTTAATTATGTCGTCAAGTTATATGTACAAATTTGAATAGAAGACTTAAGACAAAAGTAATGTGTTCCATAGTGTTGTAATCGATGTTTTTCACAGTCCGAATCGAACTGGTCAGTCCAACTAGGTTCACCAATGAAATTAAAGCTCATTGTTTGGTGCGGAACACTTTAACAAAACCATTGTCTTGCAATATCCAGGTTATACCACTGAAAATCGGTCAAAAAGTAGTGAGGCGGCCCGCCTATAAGAACCGGTGGTTTGCCCGCCCCCCAAAAAAATAAACACTTCAAAAGAAAATTTGCGCTCATTTGAGTCTTTTGTAACAAAGCGTTATAACAAACATGGATCAAAATTCTCATACATTTTTTGAAAAACTATTGAAATGTTTTTTGTTTTTGTTTTTGACTTTGTCAAGACGAAACCTGAAAGCTTTTTTTAATTTTATTACAACTCTATTGCAACGAATTGTGTCATAGCTAATGAAATTAAAAAAATGATAATAGATCAATGATAATGGTATATTGCAACGAATTGTGTCATTGCGAATAAAAGTTTTGCATTTATTTCCAAAAACCAAAGAAAATCAAGTAATATATGAATCAATTTAAACATTTCTGAATATGCATGAAATCATCTAACCATCTTCCTCTCTTTTCAAATATGCATGAAATCATCTTCCATGGAACAGAAATCAATTTCGAAGCATCAAGAATATAATCCAGAAGGAGTTATACGAAGTTGCTAAGTTTTTCACTGGATCCGAATCAAAATTGGATGAGGCTTCAAAATTGGAATTGTAATTGGGCCTGTATAGCGGAGGCCCAACTTTTTGAATATGTGGAAGATTTCGTGAATGATTTTTATGGTCTTTGAAGTTGCATATTTGGTTCCTCCTTGATGCAGAGGATTCATGATAATCTTGAAGTTAAGTAATAGAATCTATGACACTCGTTTATTTTTTTAGTGAATAACTAATCGTTGTACATCTTTAAATTATAAGAATTGGAGTATATGATATGACAAGCCATTCTTTAATTTGGATTTTTTTTTGAATGTTTTACTGTTTTGTGCAGTTCTGATTTATTGCTATTCGTCTCAAATGAATAGATTTTATGGTTATAGTAAGAAATATTTGTTGTTATTCTTACAAATATATACTAGAAAGAAACTGAGCAACAACGACGCCCGTTTTTAATAAAATTTTACCTTTCACTAAAGAAAATAAAAATTGTCGATAAAGTCTTAATTGTCGTCGTAAAATCCATGGTTGTTGCTCAATTTTTTTGTTAATGTCTCATATATGCAATTTTTATTGGCCTTGCATGTTGTTAATGTTGGTGTTATGAGTGACACTCCAAACGGGCACTAAATAATTATTAAATGACATTTCGAAATGTAATTACTGGTCGTATTTTTGGTAATATGAAATGCCACAATAAATTTTTCATGGCATTCTTTAATATGCAGCTATCTTATATATGGGATGTCATGATCAGTATAAAGAGTTGAGAACCAAACTATAATTGATTCTTGCATGTGTCAAACTATGAAATTTTTGTGGGTTTATATTGTCATTATACTTATATTACATCTTATAAAGATACTTATACTTGTAGCAACATCGCTACAAATATGTAACACTTATTGAGAATACCATGATAGTTAAAAATGTCACTGAAATAATATGTGTGATTTCTTTTAATGCCCTTAAAACTAATTTTGTTGTAGTGCCTTAGTACAAAAGATCACACCTAACTCCCTGAAGTTCATTTCTTGTCTCTGCGAAGAAAAAAATCATATAAATTGTTAAATTATGACGTATGCATATAATATTTCTTAAATCATAAAAATGGCTCTTTTTTTTTTTTTATCATATATTGCAAAAAAACATCACATTGGATGCACCGTGTCATTATACAACATTAGTAGTAATAATACTCATTAGTAAACTATGATTTTATAGGTACGTGTGATAGTTTATATATCAACTAATAAAAGATATAACTTTACCCATAAGTAAGATATTGAGAACCGATAATTAGCTCAACTTGCATTTCAGATGAGGAATCATGAGTTACCCATAAGTTAATATATATCTCCCTAATCGCAAAGATTGTTATTCTCTCTCAATTTCACCGTTCATCTCTCTATTTACTGCATATAAGCTGTGTAACATTTAAAATATCGCGTCGCAGAGGGTGATGAATCGATAAATGCAGCCATCTTATTGGAGGTGAATCAATTAAATGTAGCTTCCTTATTTAAGAACCGCTGTAATTTTCTCCCTATCCAAATTCCCATTTTTGTATGGAAGTTAGGCCCTACATGCTATACTTGCTACACGAATTAATTGTTAGGCATTGCACATAAAATTCACATGTCGCGTGAAATTTATTCAAATACAAGTAAATCTTATCAGTTCATGTGACCTAATTCCCCCGTTTGTTATAAATGTCACTTGATGTCATTTTCTTTGTTTTTATTGCCTATATAACATGCCACAATATAAACCAAACTGATACTTCTATAAAAGTAGAGAGAGCCGAATTTCTAATCTAATTGTTATAAATATCAAATCTTAGAAAAGATATCGTTAGCATGCAATCAATAATTATTTGTTTATTGAACCATTATTGATGAGCATAGGGAAATTTATAGAGGACTAGCATCAGAAGGCTAATAATCCAAAGAAGTAAACTTTAGAGTAGATGGTAATAAACCTTATGTTACATAATGTGCAATACATTCGTAATTATGGAAAATTAACTTTTATATATTAGACATAATATGAATATAATTATATATAACAATATGATTTTATTATATCTAAAATGTTAATACACTTTATTAGTCAACCACCTTAATTAAGACATCTACTTTCACTATCATAGGACTCAGTTTCATTTTCCAAACTTCTCATCAAACTTTCCAAATTTTGATAAATGAAAGCTCATATAACTAATATAGAATCTGAACATGCAGTGTGTATTTCTCATTCTCTATATTGGTTTTCTCTCAAAAAATAATTTTACATATTTCTCAGTTTCTCTACGTATATGAAGCTGAAGCTCTAATGAAAGAGATCTATATATAGATACCATATAACTTTAAAAAGCAGTTGAATAACTGGAGTAATTGGAGAATTGAATGAATAACTTCGTACATAATATACGTCCTTCTATATATGTGTTCACAGTTCACGTACTGTCGTACTCGTACATATATCTAGCTCAGACTGCAGCATACTAAAACGGGTTGGGTGGTTGACAAATTGTTTTCATGCACCAACTTATTTCAAAAATCTCAACATTTTCCAGCTTTGTCACGTGGGGACCTAAACATTTTCAGTAATATATTTCATTACTATATAGTACTATAGAGTTAATGACATCTATTTTCATATGAAAATACAAATTAAACGGCTTCCAATGTCTCAATCATATTCAAGCAACAAACCTGTTTTGATAGTGATCACTCGTGTTTGACCAGGTTATATACATTTAACATTTTTAGTTTTATTCTTTTGTTGCAAGGTAATAGTGCTTAGGACTACAAATTAATCTATGAGGCTTATGTTCAAACCATAAAACTTAGTTTATTTCGAATATCAGCTATATTATGATTTTTGGGGTGACTTGTCGATTTGGTGTATTACAACATGAAAATTGCCAATTGCCGAGTACTACATCTCACTTATATATTGCACGATTTCTTAGATTATATAATAGTTAAATTCTCAAGTTCACATCTTAATTATGTAGGATAATAAATGATTAAATGTCTTTGCTACAGTATCATCATAGAGCACATCAACTTCATGAAATAATTACTAGTGGCGTGTGTGCATTTGAGCAAGGGGCAAATAAAACTTGGAAGGCAAGCTATAGCTGTCATTGCCTTCTTCGTACGATTTTGAACCCAATTTTTGGTTACCATATAAACGCTGTGTCTCCCCACAAGAAAAAATCATGAGGCACGTGCCATCTTCACTAACATATTACACATATCTGCCACAAATGCTAAATATTTTAATATAATTATCTGAAATTCGCTATCTCTTATCTGCAAATTTTCATTGCCAAGCTAAGAGAATCGTCATAGAAAGTTTTAGCCTCAAAAGACATGCTATTAATTAAAGTTTCTGTTGTACCTAGCTAAAGAGAATGATTTCGAGGTATGGTTATTCGTAATGGCATTTTAGTTGTACTAGATGGCGTCCTTTAATTTATATATCTAACTTAAAAATAAAAATGAAATGTATTTAAGAATTCTAAGCCAAAAGTACTGTTGATATATAATGGATCAAACTCAACTTCAAAGGTTATCTCGAATCCTAAATAGATAGACCCGTTTAAATGTTTTTCGACAAAAACAAGAAAATAAAATGATCTAGCCCACCCCCTCCACAAGAATTATCAGGCGCAACAAAACCAATGCCCCTAAAGAATGCGGACAAGCGTCTTTCAAAATCACCACACATTAGATTTACGTTACATGCGGTGATAATAAAGAAAATTAATAATTTGTATATTTCAATATTTCATGTACATGTGATATATAAATTTGAAAAGATATATCTGATATAAGTTATCATTTGACAAAAAGGGATTTGAACCACTTATAACTAGAATTGGCAACAGAATCTAAATCCGAAACGTCAGGCGTCGTCAGCAACTAGTGGCAAAGGGCCACTATGACAAAGCACTTGTAGTGTACCGCCCTTTGGTTCCAAACCAAGTGCAGCAAGGCCACCGCTCTATTCTCCAACTAGTGGAGGAGATCCGCCGCCCCTTCGTCTCTAACTAGAGGCAATTTATTCTCTTTTCTAATTGTAACTTAAATCATAGATTCAAAGTAAAATTTATACGGCGCGGTGTACGACATGTATCGGAGATAGGTATTGATCATCGTATACATATCGAACCCAATTTAATAATTAAAAATATTATAGATATCGTGTTGGATATCTATCGGTCATGTGTCCGGCCTTCTTCAAGACATTGTAAACTTGTACGCCAAACGCGTAGAACTCTCTTAATTTAACTTGGAATAACTTTTCTCACTGTTTTATTATAAACTTTTCTTCTTGAATATTTCTATACATTACTTTGTCTATTATAACGGTAGGGTGAGTAATATTATTTTTGATTGAGCTGAAATATGAATACTTCTAGATTTTTTGATAAAATATAGAAACAACCCAACTATTAGACATTTGAATCCTATTTATACATAGTAAGCTTAATGAGATTTTGGAAGTTACAAATTTATTAGCAAATTTCGTTGAATATTCATCAACTTGGCCTCATCTTTTCTTTTTTAACAAGAATTAGTCAGGTAAAGATTATTGAAAATAAATTATCGAATAAAAAAATACGTAAAGATCCATGTACTCTTCCTTGGTAGGACCAATATCAGACGTGTCGTCTAATCGTGCAAAAGTTTGGATATAAAGAAGAAGAATATTAATTCTAGAGCAACCAAGATTTGCAAGGAATAGATTTTCGCTAAACATCTCTAATCACGATCAAATAAACATGCTCAAATTGTCTTTTGGAGTGATACTATTTCCACAATGCCACGGCACTAAACCGACAAATTATGTTCCTCCCGTAACACCGAAAGTAGGGTTCTATTCTATCTTAAGGCTGTAATGTGCAATGATAGGATTAGTATACTATTAATCTTTATCATCAAAATTATACTCAAAAATAGTACAACGAAAACAACTATTCGTCTATGAGAATTGAGAAGGCCAAAAATATGTTGCACGACACGATAAGGCTCGGAACATGACTTTTTTAGAATGTCAATTTTCAGATTAATATTATGCATATTAACATAAATAATTTAATTGACATTACTTCAAATTTTAAACTAAACAAATATTCGTGCAACTAAAACTTATAAAAGTATGGAAGTATATGATATGTGAAATAACAAGAGAGTTTCTGCAATGTCCTTGAAACATATGTCAAAAACGTAATTCATGTGAAGAGAATATATAGGATTAGATAATAACATTAGTTTGTATAGGTAAAACCGTAAACAACATTTAGCTGAAGAGTGGTGATTAGTATTCCGCTCTTTACATTTAAACTATTTTCGGCTTATTTCAATAGTCAAATAGTCTAATTACGATTTTAAGGACTTACGACTACAAATGGAAGAGCAATTTAGGAAATATTAATACTTGTGAATAGATATTAACATTCGTACTACCAACTTTGTCGGTATTGAGGATTAAAATTAATCTAGTAATAAAACTTTTTTCTCCTAGTTATAGTAAAATATCTTATATAGTAAATAGTAGTGCTATTCATTCCTATCTCCCTCCAAAAGGGAATTTGGCGCCAGGTTTAAAATGGTCAAAAAGCAAAATAGGAATTTACTGAAAAGGTAGAGGTGGAAAGTAACTGGTTGGTTTGTCGAAGAAATCCAAAAAAGGAACAGCCACTGAATTCAAACTAAGTAGCTGTCATCCACGTTTTCCAACCACGTAAATTATGAAAAACATTATAATTTGTGCGCTAAAATAACTCCAAATATAAATTCTCATGTAAATACATCTGCAGTACGTTCAACAGCATAAACCTAAATATATATACATCATACGAAAACTAGATATAGATGATATCAAAACAGAAACTAGTTATTACAAATTAGCACGAAGAAATCATTTCTGTTTTATTTTCCTTGTCGTTGCCTCTTCACCTCTTCAAAGGACAACAACATTTTGAAAATTAATTAATTGATAAAAGAAAAAAAGGAAAATTCTATAGGTGGTGAAAAGAACTTAGTATCACGTCCGAATAAATCCGGGCCCCATATTTGGTGATGATGTTCCCTCGGCCGTCAGATTTAGCGGGAATATGAGTAATGCCTCCCGCCGAACCCTAGGAACAAAAGTCAACCGTTTTAACGGCCAAATATAGGCTTAATTAATTTACTGCGGAGCACGTCGAATTAAATAAAATTGGGATCCAAGTAGTAGTAGTAACATGATGAGGCATGACGAAATCGTGAAACAAATACTGCAGGGATCGTGGATAGAGGAATTGAAGTCGCATTCAATGTATATTCATGGCTCGAAGTGTTTGCTAGGATCGTGGGGTGGGGCATTGAAGACGCATTTATTGTGGAATTTATTGGCTTTTCGAGTTGGATAATTTTGAGCAGTTACAATAGTTACATAGTAGGTTCACAAATTATTATCATTGTAGAAAAATCTTACATATTTCATAAATGCTACTTTGTGAGAAAAATAAAGCTTTGAACTTAAGCCTTCATAGTACATACTTTTGTCATTTCACGAATCTTAAAACTTAAGCGTTTTCTAATTTTTTTAAATAAAGTTGTTGGAGTAATTTAATGTAAAATATAATAGTCCACTACAAGGTAGAACGTAACAAGGAAAATATCAGGGTTGTAGTGAAAACGAACACGTGTCCCGAACATGATAAACTGGTGTACTTGTTTTTACATGTACTTAATATGAAATGCACAAAACTTCGTAAAGAAGTCTGTCATCTAGGTACTTCACTTTCGAAAAAAGGATCTAGTTAAGAATTCAAAGATAGTAACAATCTGATTCTACTGAAGAAGACGATTCAACTTTATTGAATAATATTGTGTCTTAGTAAGACAATTAGGTACAAGGGTAGAACAGGTTGCAAGTTGTAACTAGTAGATGTATAATTTGTTGAGATTCACCTAATATCTTCCTTCTTTATTGAGAAGAGGTAATTAAGTACTAATGGCTACAACATGAAATATTTGTTTCTCTTAATCTTTTCAGTGCACGAATGCACGATAGATATTTAAAATGTTATACAAGATTCATATCAAACATATCTGTGCATAAACTGGAAATTGTTAACTCAAAATAGTTAGTCATCTTTTTTTATAATACTTTTCCAAACCATTGTCTATAAATTTCGGTACGTACTCGCTAAGTACAGTAGTCACTTAATTGTCACAAATACATTACATATCTCATCATGATAACATTATAATATAATTATATTTATAATATAATAATGTATGAGATAAAATTTGTCGGCGTCGGCATAAGGTGCGGTGGTTACGGTGGGGGTGGGTGGCGGAGACAATCGGTCAACAAGGGAACGTGTTTTCGTGAAGGCATGCATGTGAATGTCAGAACTAAAGGGTCCAGTTTTGAATTAAAGATCGTGCTTTAGCGTGTAAACCTTAAGCCGCATATTTAATCTTAAAGCACTATACTTAAATAATAAAAAATAGTTAAAAAGGAAGAACATATATCCGATCTTAGGTAGCGTGGTTCCACGACTGTTTAGTGTCTATAATACTCCAGATCATGCGGTTTTAGTTGTTTGCCATGACTTGCATTGACTACACCCACTCCTTAAGCATAAGGCATGCAGTTCTAGAAATCATCACCTAGTTTAATTATATTATATATGGATATATTGGCACTATTTATTATATTGGCTAATGGTAATAGTTTTTATTAAATTTTTTATGTCGTGAAAATGTGCGATAATTATTTTAGGATATCCATGGGGAATCTTCGGCTACACCTATTAGCTTGTAACAACACAACTGAGAAAATTTGCAAACTTAATGTGACAATCACAAACTTAGAAGTCACATTATTTGATAATTAAATTTATTTCTAGTGTAGATCAAAATTGACTCTAGAAGGCATAGTAAGTGTTAGTGTGAGTGGATTTGGGGTTCAATTTACAGCTTAGACTTTGGTGAGAATTATATTTGCATTGTGAATTCAATTAAAAGGGTGCTTTTTTATATCGTGTTAATTTATTGTATTTCATGGATTAAAAAATAAAAAATTATTGTATTTCAAATCAACACAAGTTTCATTCATTTATTTCATCAGCACACTATTTTAAATTACATGATGTGATCATGAAGTTTATGACTCGCCTAGCTAAAGATGCGATTTTAAAGTGTTTCAAACAAAAAATTGATCATCATATAGGAGATAGAGCGGCTCCAGCTAAGTATTTTTTTTTCCGCATCTGCAAACAATTAAATTAAATATGTTTTTCCAATTATGATTCTGACCTAAAATTTCAGAAAACTCATTTTCACTAAGATATACAGTATAAGATTGTGTCTGTCAAAATTATATACCAATCAGACCGGCGATGTATCTCATCCAATTAATTATCCATTTATAAAGCAGTCAAAAATAATAAAAGGATATCAATAAAAGTATTGCAAGCATATGGCATAGATGTTAATCATCCAATAATTTAGTGATTTCTTAAAATTGTCCAACATTATTAGTTAAATTTAAAATATCCATGTATTCTTGAACATTTATGTCATTCTGCGATTGATTAATTTTATTACAAGCAATCAACAAACTACTTAAAATGATTATGGCAGGTCCCGGTTAATGGTTGGTTACTTGGTTAATCACATAATTTGGTTAATTAGACTTTACGTCAAAGTTGGCATAATTAGAAAATATTACGAATAGGTCCTTAATATATATGGCAGCATACTATGAAATGAGAGGAACCTAATTAATTATCCTATTTTCCCCTCTATAAAATACGTAATTTAATTGCCTCCAACTAACACGAATGTATTAACAGGAAACTTAATTGTGCCATCTTTCGTTCAAATAGTAACTAAATTAATTTATCCAATTAGACATTAGCATTTCAGTCGTGTGACGAAATAATTTCAAGAAACTAAGAATTTGTAGCGTGTAAAACGAAGGTAATTCTTTTTTTAAAAGCTTCATCTATCTATTGTATATATTTCCTAAAATAAAATAAAAAATTCAACATATGTAAGCTATAATAAGTTCAAATTTATCCAATTGTCATGATAAAGTCATTTGAATGCTTCATTTATGCTCGTATATATTTCCTAAAAGAAAGAATGGAGCGATATTTGTAAACTAAAATAGACAAGATCGCTTCCGAATTAATGATCTGCTTAACATTTTTATTACAATTAAACATCGAAAGTGGCATTAATATTTATAATTTATGGATTAAAATTTCTAATCGTTTTCTCAAAAAATAATGCATGTTTCTATTTTTCAATTGTGTGAAAACAGAACATATATGTATTTTTTATGTCAATTGTAACAATATTTTTGTACGATTTTTGAAATATGTCGGGAATATCTCGAAACACGTCTGAAAAAATTTAAGAACATAACAAAAAAAGTGTAATATTTAGCAAACGAAAAACATATACTCCAATCGAAACTATAAAACGACTTGTTTTCGAGTCTGCAATCCCAGTACGAGAGTGTATTTTTACCTCGTTGTCTCACTGGGATTTGCAATGCCAATAGAAAAAGTACAACTGCATAAAACGATTCAAGTTGAAACAAAATTAAGAATATGTGTATTCCAATTCATTTAATAAAAGAAAGAGGTTTAATAGAAGAACTATATTAATAAATATAAATATCACACTAACTGCCATAGTAATGAACAAAAAGTTGTGCAGGGACAGAAGTAGATTAAACAAAATTAAAAAATAGAAGTCCGTTATAAGCAAGTGCATTTATCGTAATTAGTGGTGTGTATATGCAAACGAGAAATACAAGAAAATCCGGCCGAAAACAAGGACAAGAGAAAAGCCGATGGATGCTGTCATCATCATATAATTTCATAATTGGTCGGCAGATCCTGGCTTAATCTCCAAGATACCCCTCCATTACCGCCATAATTTACTGACCCTACCATGCCACACGGATTGACCCCCCAATTCTTTTTTTTTTTCTTTTTTTTTTTAAATTTACTATTGAAACTTTTTGCACTTGCACTCTACTCTTATTCTAATAAAAGAATATATTATTCCATAAAGAAGTTACTTCCACTTTATTTCCTTGAATCGGACACTGATATATTGATCTCAAATAATTTGCACTTTTAAACACTCAAAACATTTTCACCTTCCTTATTTAACCAAACATCACATATAGTAAATAAACACATTGTTTTAGTACACGAAAATGGAGAGTAGCGTCTTCGAATACAACCCATAAAACATCGTAAGGCAAAAAAGATACAGCACAATTCGAACAAACATCATAGAAATGTGAGACTGTAATATACTGGAGTCTTTGAAATTTTGTTGTAACTTCTGTGTATTCGATTATAATTAATTCTAAGAAATTGAAGAACCAACAATTTCAGTACCACTAGAAAAAAACACCAAATTTTATTCACCGTGTCATTCAACATAATTCATTGATAACACGAGTTGGAAGAAAAGAAAATAGACGATAGATTGTTGCTGACAAAACAAAACTCTAGATATTTTTTCAAACAAAAACATTTCATATGCTCATAAAAATTATACTTTTATTTTAACTAATGCAGAATCAAGAGCCAATGAAATTTTATTTGTTCATCGATCCCCAACAGTTTGTATTTTAATTCTTAAAACATAGATAAAATGTCATTACAGTTCAATCACTATATGGCGCATCACTGTAATTTTATTCTCTTATAAAGGAGTTGGTGGAACCTTTCCCAATTTGTCTCTCTAAAATGTTCTCAATTGTTTCTACTTTTACTTTTACCCTAACTTTTCTCCTATTGACACTTTAGATTTTCACGTTTTGTAGCATGTATCACAGACCTGCTAAAGTACAAGAACAAAATGATTCTTTTTGCAAATACATATTCGGTTTCAATATTGTTATTATTCACAATCATGTATGTATTTGGATCTTCCGTATATAAGTGATCACATTAGTTTAAAATCTATTATTTTCGGTGTAAGTAATATAATTGTAATAAATTTTATAAAATAACCGTAAAGCGTACATAAATCTACTCCAAATGGATCTTTTTCTCTCAATAAATCTTTATAGAGTACGATACACGCAAAGCACAAAAACTCCCCATCAAACGTGGCGTCCACGCTGGCACTCCTAACAACCGGCCCAGCTCAACAAACACGTGTCAAACCGGGGGCGCATTATTTACTTACTGGTCTGACTTAAAACTAAAGGCAACAAAAAGTAATGCGTTCCCAAAGAAAAAGGAAAAATCTTTAAACAAAGGAAACAAAATTTCGAATTACAAATTAAAAAAGGAAAGTTATAACAAAAATTGATTTTGTCGAAAATCCGGTCAGCCCGGGCAGCTTCGTACGTGCCGGTCAGCCATGTGATAGGTCTATGCTAAACGCGAGCATGTTCTATTTAATTAAATTAACAAAAAGGCATATATAAATATAACACTCTCCTCTCTCCCCCCTTAAGCATTCAGTATTCTGTCAGTGTGTTCTAGAGAGAGAAAATTAACAACAAAAGCGCTCCCAACCGATTTTAGAGAGAGAAAAAACGAGATTTGAATTGAGAGGTACGGACAGTGAAAAACACAGACACACAGAGTTGAAATCTTTGTTGTTATTAAAAGGTGTGGAAATAGCAATTATGGAGTGGCCAACGTATTTGGATGAATATGAGAAACTCATGATTCGAATGGCTACACCGAGGTTAGTTTTGTGTTCTTCTCTCTTTTTGTTTCACTGTGTGTTGTGTGTGTTTTTTTTAGAAAATTTAGTCAATTTTTTCCTCATAAAACTCCGTGATAATCGGGTTTTTTAATAGTTTTGTTCCGACAATTAATTAGGGATTATGTATGGTGTTCGTTAATTTTAAACAGTTTAATTACAAATTGAAAACCATTATTGTGAGGATTTTAGCATGACTGAGGATTTTCAACCGTTCGATCGATCTTCATCTTAATTTCAAAATTAAGTCACAAAACAATCACTGTGATTTTTCTTGTCTTTTCAATTACGTTACTGTTTTAATTTTTTCTAGTCTTTTCCAAATTGACTTTCCAATGACCCCTCACTAATTTGAATTTTCAACACGCTAAGCGTGTCGAATTTCCAATTATACCCTCCTCTGACCCGTTCTCCTCCTCCAATTTTCCAGGGTCATGATTGACAATGCCGGTTGTTCCAACGCCACGCGACTCATGGTATGTTTTATTTCGTAATTAAATAATCACAAGTCTTAAGTCTCCAACTATTTTTATTTAATTAATACTTTAGACTTTTTTAATTATTTCTTTTTTTAATTTTGCAGATAGATAGTGGGAGGAAGCATGGTTTTCTTCTAGAGGCAGTTCAGATTTTGACTGATTTGAACCTTTCAATTAAGAAGGCGTACATATCCTCCGATGGGCGGTGGTTCATGGACGGTGAGTCTCTCTTAAATGCGCCGCTTGTGCGCACGTTAGCAAGTGTTCTTATTATTAATATTTAATTGTAACCGTTTTCATTATTTTGTTGCAGTTTTTCATGTGACTGACTTGAATGGCAACAAATTAACTGAGGAGAGCGTCTTCGGATATATTGAGGAGGTAATTAATTATTAGTACCGCGTGGAATTTTCAGTTTATGGCAAAAGATACTATAGAATAAAATTTAATCCAGCTGTAAATTTTTATGGTAAAGCTGTAAAATGTTCTATTTTAGTACTAAGTAGTAACATAATAATATTTAGTAATTTTTGAAACGTGACAGTATAATTTGTTACTAATCTTGGTTTTGTTCTTGAATTGCAGTCACTCATGACAGTTCACTATGGCAAATCGAAAACCATTGAAGGCCTAACGGCTTTAGAATTAACGGGTACGGATCGAGTCGGCCTACTGTCCGAGGTTTTCGCTGTGCTGTCGGATTTGCAGTGTAATGTGGTTGAGTCGAAAGTATGGACGCACAACGGTCGGATTGCGTCGTTGATTTATTTGAAAGACAACGATTCTGGCTGCCCTATTGAGGATGCGCGTAAGCTAGAGATGATGGAGGCGATGTTGAGGAACGTGCTTAAAGGGGATAACGACATTCGGTCTGCTAAAACCTCGGTGTCGTTGGCTGTCACGCACACTGAGAGAAGGCTTCATCAGATGATGTTTGCTGATAGAGATTATGAGAGAAAGCCGATCATCAATACCTGCGACGAGTGTCCTGATGTCTTGGTTGAGAATTACTTGGAGAAGGATTACTCTGTTGTTAATATTCATTGCAAGGATCGCAATAAGCTTCTTTTTGATATCGTTTGCACTCTGACGGACATGGATTATGTTGTTTTTCACGCTACCGTCGACACTTCGGGAGATAGGGCATCCTTGGTACGTATCTCTTACATTTGGTTTAGTTTTGAAGTTTTTGCTAAGTTTATGTCTATGATTTTTGAGTTTTAATGTTTTATTTATGTGTTGCTTTAATGTTTTTCAGGAGTTTTTCATCAGACACAAGGATGGAACCCCGATTAGTTCTGAAGCTGAAAAACAAAGAGTGATTCTATGTTTGCAAGCAGCAATTGAAAGGAGGGCATCTCAGGTATTGTTTTGTTTCATTACAATATGTGAATAGAATCTTTTAAGTTCAACATGTGATTATGTTCTTTTCTTATATTCTAGTCATGTTAACTGAATGGAATTCTTTTGGTTCGAATCACAGGGTGTTAGGCTTGAGCTTCGCACAACTGACAGAAAAGGTCTTCTAGCAGACGTTACACGAACTTTCCGTGAAAACGGGCTAAATGTCACGAGGGCCGAGATCTCAACCACAGAGGAAACAGCGTTAAACGTATTCTACGTGACCGATGCCATAGGAAATCCAGCTGATTCCAAGATCATCGAATCTGTACGAGAAAATATCGGTTTGAGTAACTTGAAAGTGAAGGAATTGCCTTTGATTTACCACCAAAATGTGGAACGGAATGGCCCCACGATGAGCGGAACCGGTGGAGGTGGAGGGGCGTTGTTGTTGTCACTTGGGAGCCTAGTGAGAAGGAATCTATACAGTTTGGGATTGATCAAATCTTATTCTTGATTGAACAAGGAATCAATACAACCTTAAAGTGTTTGGTGGGCATATTCTTTGCTTAAGGAATGGTGTTATGAGCTGTGGGGAGTTGTACATAGTAAATGGAATTTTACACAAGATTTGGTGATATGGTAGTTGAATTGTAGTTGGGTTTGGTTAGCTGGATAGGTAGATACTAGATACACATACACAGGGTGGGTGCTATGGGGTCCACCCCCCCACCCCCACCCTCCCAATTCACCATATTTTCTTGTGACATGTTCCACAAGAAGGGGATTTGAATGTGAAAGTATGTTGGTGGGTAAGTAGTGGTCATAAATTAGTACTTATGTCGGGTTGCTCTAGAAGATTAGGTAGTGATATTAGTAAAAGTATTAGTAGATTTGGAAGATTAGGTTTCCACACAGGAGATATATCTTTTGTACATAAATTTTTCTTCAAGCATTATTCTTTTTCTTAGTTCTGATGTTTGACTTTGAATTTTCCAACGTTGTTGCTTTCTGTTTCTTTCCGTCATTTCTTGCTTAATTTGATGCGTCACAAATGACATATGGCTTGATCCCCAAGACAATTGGAGGATTTAAAAAGAAATATTCAAGAGTGTAGTGTGACATATTACAATTTTGACAGTGATGTTGGGGTGTGAATAAGATTTTTTTGACACTTGGCGTGGTGGATATAACTGAAATTGACAGCATCCCTGCTGCCTGTTTACAATAAGTAGAATTTACAATGTCAAAAGACTTTAGAGCTGCAAATGCTTATTTAATAATAAAGTTCCATTTAGTTTTGCAACTACCACTCAGTGTTCATTGTGATTAACGTGTACTCCACCCCCCCCCCCCCCCCCCATTAAAAGAAACATCAAGAGCAACTTTGCATATATACATATGTATGTATTAATAACTAAATTGAAATAGTTAAATTTAAGTGAGATATACTATATCTTGTACATGTACATAAATTAGTTGATCTCTCAAAATATGTTAAGTCACTCTGGTCTTGGTCTTCTTGGACTCTTTAATGGGCGAATGTCCTAGTCTCCTAGATTATAAAACAATTGTTCAAGCTAGCGCGTTATTACACTCTTCAAATATGGGAGATCCTACGGTGAGTTACTTGCCACAAAGTTCATAAAACTCTTATAAATATCAATCACTTATGATTATCTTTCAAAAATTTAACGGCTTATTTTTACTGACTTGAGCATCAGAGTAATCTTGTAGGATACCATCCGACAAGCTCATGTTGAGTGTAGGTTTTCTGACTAACTTGAAGATCTACTATCTCTAAGCACCAAATGAAATATTTCTAGATCTGACGTGAAGTGTCTAAAAATCAATAAAGACAACTTCCATCGAAGATATAATACTAACCTCAATCTACAAACCATCTTAGTCATAACTTTAATTGGCATGATAAACATTAGATCAATGTAAAGCAATTTTCACTATAATGAATTCTCCACATGTTCTAAAACATTTCATTAATCATCCCACCTTTAAAGTTTATTCCTCTCTGCGGAGAAATTCCAAACGTGTATTCTGTAAACCAAAAATGTTAAAAGAACTAACAAAGTGGTAGCTTGGCTAGGCGGTATCTAGCTCTAACTTTTTAAGATTTTATTGCATATCAAATGTTCCATTCCATCTCTTTCGAATATTATGTCTTCTACTATGTCAAGACATTTTATTAATAATAAAAATAAAAAAGGAATGACCCCCCGAAAAAAGAAAAGGACAAAAAGCCCTTTGAAATAGTTGGATACTTTTCTTTATTCATCTTATATTCTTGTTTTTTCCAAGACACTTGGGCGTTAATTAGCTAGTGTCAACTGTTAACATCTGAGGCACGCTAGTGAATTGGCATGGGATCTTTTAATATAATACCAATTTAAGTCACGGTTATAGAAAAATTACAAAGGGCCAGCTGTATTTTCATCTAGTTTTTATCAATATATCTATTCTCGATGGAAAAGCCAGGATTAAAGACATTAAAAGTCGGCCCCATGTTAACTAATTAGTTTAAGTATGTTGCTTATTGCTTTGAACTAGGATCCCACTCCTTATTTTTTTCGATTTTTTGTATTTACTTTCTTCCTATGACATTGATAACTGCTACTTTAAAGTAGACAGGAGAAGATTTTTACTGGATATTTTTTAGATTTTGACGACAAAAGTCTTAGTCGTTAATTAGTAGGTAACTTGACCAGAAATCTGTGTTCATATGAAAACGTAGGACTGCAGAGCTGCTGTTTTCTTCCCATTGTATTGATGTATTCTATGTCGTTATTGAAATTTTTAGTATATGATAATAAAACAATGAGGTGGGAACTTATGGTACTTTTCGTCCTTCTGCTAATTAGGCGGGTGTTCTTAAGTTTTCCTAGTAAAATTTCAGGGTTAACTAAATAAATTTTATATTAATGCTATCCGAATCAAGTCAAATCTACATTATATATTGTAATGTATTTATTTTAGGGATAATATCACTCACACCCCCTGAGGTTTGATGAAATATCAGTAACACCCTCTGAGGTTTCAATAATATCAGTGACACCCCCTGAGGTTTGATTTTCAGGGGGGTGTCGCTTATAAAATGACACTTGTACCCTTTAGTTTAATATTACAAAATACCCTTCAATAATTAAAAGACATAAGTACCCTTTATTGTTCAAGTAATAAAATCAAACAATAATATAATTAAAAGACACAAGTACTTTTTTTTTTGTTCTTTACATTTTTTGTTAAATCGTTTATTTTCTTGTTAAATCAAAAATCTTAGTTCTGTTATTAGTAAAAGAAATAACATTTTGATTTGAATACTAACGTATCCCAGTCAAAATTAATTTGTTTTAATTCATAACTACGAAACTATTTTTGTAGATATAATGATGTTAACTTTATAATAATTAAAAGTATTTGTTTATAATTATTGAAGGGTATTTTGTAATATTAAACTAAAGGGTACAAGTGTCATTTTATAAGTGACACCCCCTGAAAATCAAACCTCAGGGGGTGTCACTGATATTATTGAAACCTCAGGGGGTGTTACTGATATTTCATTAAACCTCATGGGGTGTGAGTGATATTATCCCTTTATTTTATTCTATAAAAGTGTGTAATATTCATGACCAATGAGAAATAATCAGTTGTTGTCCCTAATGTGTCCTAAAAGTAAATGTTTTAATCACAACTCATCAATTAAACTATAGCATTAATGCCTACACCTAGAATTGTTATCAAAATTTAGTTTTTCGTGATCACAGTTTCTTGAATATGTAATGATAAAACTATTTCATTGAGATTCATAAATATGGTTATAAACATAATTTAAGCAAAAATGAATTTAGTGCCAAGGAGACATTAGAAATTGAGAGAACTAAACATCAAAAGTTAAATTGTAAGGCCACAAAAGGGTCATCTAAACCACAAAGATTGACTATGACATTTTGTTTTCCATATAATTATGCACTCTTCGTATAAGCTCATACTAGTATCTCATAAGATTAATGTCAGATTCAAGTCTAATATCTTACAACCCTTTTAAGAAATACACACACACACACACACACATACACACACATATATATATAAATATATATATATATATTTTGCAACTAGAATTATAACAATTCACCATACTCCATGTAGAATGTCTATGTACTAGCTTAACCATCTCTAGATGAAAAATGCGATACCGACGTCACCACCCGTGTTGTACGAACATAACTACGAGGTGGTTGTGGATACCTTTAATATCAAATCAATTGATCCAACATTCATAAAGAACTCTAACCTTAAAAACTAGCTAGTTGTTAACATGAAGAGCCAAATTATACGAACCTAGCTAATAGTCTCACAATAACATAATTAATTCATCGTATAAGTGATCGACTTACCTGAGATATTATTGTTTATATTCCTCGAACATGTGAATATTACGTGCGTACAAGTTACTCTTTAAGTCAAACTTATATTTCCTGATGTCGTGGAATCCGCTTTGACGAAAGCCACAGATGTGCAGCCTGTCAAGTACTATTTTGTTATTAGAATTCAAAATATAGCACCTTAAATCACATGTACTCAAAGAAAAAACAAACAATTATAATCCAATTTGAGTGGTGCTAATTCAAATTCCCAAGAACGTGTCGGCAATTACGCCGGACGTCGCGTGCCACGAGCTTGGACAAAAATAACCAGCTAGGCTAACAAAAACAAGAAAAGAAGAGTCAAATATTTCTCTAATTTTTGTTCCCCTTTTCATATGCATGCATACACACACGCTTGTCTCGAGGACTTTTACAAAGAAGACGGTGATTGGTAATGTTCTTAATAATCTGCTCCAATTCCTCAGAATAGTTTTCCACCTGTTTTTAACACACACACACACGCACACACACACAATATATATATATATATATATATATATATATATATATATATATATATATATATATATATATATATATATATATATCATAGATGTATATGCATATATAATTAATTAACAAGTATGTTCTACATTCAAAAATAATCCTAAAGACATTTTTTTTTTTGTAATTAAGTTTTCCATATGCACGTGGATTTATTTAAGAAGATATGTATATATTATATATATATGAGAGTGTTACTAACTTACTATACAAACTCGGTCAGATTTAAACAATAGAAATTAGGAGAAATTGTTGGGATTCTACTTCTAGAAGTATTTGAGTTCTCTTTATTCATTTGAGGTGGAACGCGTGTGAATATAATATATACACGCAACAATCATGTGTAAAATGATATATAGTTAAAATTACCGGTAGAGATCAGCATATATTCTGTTATACTGATTAATATTGTATGTTTCATAGAAAAGGAATAATATTGCATGTATTAAGTTGTTGGAGAATAAAACGAACCTCCAATCCATAGTTCAGTACTCTCAACACTTATCATTTTTCGACCTAATTAATGTGGCATATTCTCCTGATTTTTGCCCTCTGATTAAGTTGAATAGGCATTCATAGCAAGTGAAATTATGAGGGACTATAAACTAAGTTTTGTGGAACCTTTGGTTATCTGAAAACAAGCTTTAAGGTAGGAATAAGTTTGGTTTCCTGTTTAAATCGTATTTGATAAAATGTGGTGTGAAGGGTGCGAGTTCCTTCAATTCCTATTTCACCCTAAATAGTAGATTAATATAAGTTGATATATGTACTTGGAAATATATTTTTTCACTTTCTATTAAAAAAAGTTACAAAAGGATAAATAACCTATTCAGTGATTCTTAATTTAAACGTGAGGTGACTCTAAGTGGATCTAAAAAATCCCTGAAACAACTAATATTAATAAGTATATATTAACTAAATGTTTCTACATGCGTCCTATTTTTAGCGGTGTAGTCGACATTTGCTTCCGTGTTAAGTTATGCAGATATGCTTCACCGAGTAGTTTATAATAATGTGTGCTAAATCTTTCCACCAACTTTGCGCAAGAAAAGCACTCGAATCTCGCTAGCACAAATTAAAGACTCTTTGGGAAATCATGCCTATATTCTACGGTTGAAATTATTATTTTTTCTTAAAAAATATTGCTTGAATGAGTGGTCGTACGTAGTAGAGTTCACTATGGTGAATTGGTTGATATAATAAGCTTGGGAGGCGTATATAATCCTTACATAAATCAGGTGTGTACACTTTGTCGCCACAATTTAATTCATGTATTGAAATTTATGCCCATAATTGTTTGATGTAATTATTATTACAAATTTTGATGTTGTAGCACTATTATAACCATATGATTTATAAACCTGATCTATATTAGTATTATCTACCTTCTAACATTCCCTTCTAATTAGTTGCTATTCCATGTGAATATATGGCTAGAACTTCACTCTCCTTCATCCGGTTTCTTTCCCATGAAATAATACTAACAATAGCTTTGCCAGTGAGAATCAAGACTTAGCATGCTTTGTAGTTTTCCATTATTAATTCGATGCTACGAGAAATCATTAGAATAAAATCTTATTAGGTCGAGTTAATTAGGAGCCGAGGATCGATACAAATTAATTATATGTGCTCCAAAAGTGTATCTTTGTCCTCTTGAATTAATGGATGGTTGCTAGCTAGCCCAAATATTCGTTCAACAACACAGTTTTCCAAGTTAGTAGACATATATATCATGCACTAATATATATATATATATGGGATATAAAAAAATTAAACTCACACAATGTGGCATGCGCTATTATATGTATAAAAAAGTATTGTTCAAAAAGTGTTTCCATGTCCATTAGCGTTACGACTAATATATTGTAGATGCTCATTACTTTTTTGTTTGTTCTGCGCGCCATTCACATCTGCTTTTCTTAATGATTAAATGGGTAATGGTAATTTATATATCTAGGTTTATAATTCTGAACTGGGGTGGAGTCTCGACAACGACACAACTTATCCAAATTACTTTTCTATGTCTAGTCACCTGATGAAGTGTTTAATTAAGAACTGTTAAATTATTGAACATGTAAATTAATCAATTATGAAACTCAGCAACAGTAAAATTTTGGCAATTAATTTGGTAATTTCAGTATTAAATTTTCTGGCGTCAAATGCTCCACATCGTCTCTTTCGAACTTATGCATTCTTATATATGGTATATATATGAAGATCATACTAATTAACAATTAATTAAAAATTGTCGAAAAACCATTTAGTTCCAAGCATACGTGGAGTCCTGTACCAATTACGTGTAAAGTATAAAATCGCAAACTGGTTTTGGCTTGGCTGCTTGGCATATACCTTTTGTTCTAAAATACATGGAGTCTAGCTTAGCTATGAAGAATCTTTTAATCTAAATAAATTATTAGTTTGTTAGTTGTTACAAGAGATAACTAAGATTAGCTGTATCTTGTTTTTAACAATATCTCGATAGAAAAAGCCAATACTTGAGACATTAAATGTCGATAGCCACCATGTTAACTAATTACCGGTTGGATTTATCGACTGCGCCTTATTTTTATCAAAATTTTGTCCTTTGTTTCGTTTGTCACTTAATTTTGTGTATATATAATTAAGTCTTTGGCGACAAAAGTGTGAATCATCAACAGTTTATGTTTGATAATAAATTTGTAAGCACGGGAGATGTTAGACCACGGAACATAAATTAAAATTTTGAGTGTTTTCTCGAGAAGCAACGAAATGATTTGACTTTATGAAAATAGAACCTATATTATTTTTCGAGTTCATTAGTAATTAATTTTATGACGGTTTTTAAAATGTCGAAAAACCAGTTGAAAAATTTATAATATTTAAAGGATCGAAATATACACATAAATTGAAACTTCAATCCATACCTCAGAAATCATTGTCAATTACGCTAAGCTTAATTTCTTCCCATATATAGTTTTCTATGTCAACATGGAAGTTTTAGTTCAATTCCCTACTTACTTGTCTGAATCACTGCAACTCCGCCTCGTAGTGTTAAAATCATAGGAACACCAATATCACTCCACTTCTTTTTATTTATTCAATTTTGCCGTCTTTGATTGTATGATGATTTCTAGATAAATGATCCTACAATATATATGATTAATTCTACCTACTAGATTATATTAATATCAACAAATTAATTTAGTATAGTGCGCCTTAAAGTAGTAAGTACTGCAAAAAGCGTTTTAGTGTCCTTTAGCGCTACTAAGTTATATATCATGCCAAATCTCTTTTGTTTGTTGTTCGTTTACTTATGCATTTATTTCAATTTATTTACTGATGTCTGGGTCTTTTGATTGTGAAATTAAATTTGAGGAACGTCGACAAAGACACAACTCATCTCGACTCAGCAACATAGCCGAAACATACTTATATTTAGAAAAGAAAATTATAAAAGAGGCAAAGCCAAACCTTAATACCAATAATTAATTTAGCCGCCAGAGTTCAAACACGAGATGAGACAAATGGAACTCGTTGCAGCAATCTTGGAATTTACCCGAATGGAATCTAGCTTAGTGATGATGAACACTACTTCAATTTTGAAATTATTAGTAATTCTATCTTTTTTTTATAGTTAAAGTCGATTACCAAAAAAAAAAAAAGTTAAAGTCTATTCATTAATTAATAATCTATTTAACACCATACAACAAATATAGTGGGTGATGCAAAGTAGAAATCTGGAGTATCTTTTTGGCGAATATTCCAAAACAGCTCCTAAGTCCCGTTAATTAAAAAGCATAGAATAAAAATCTCAAATACTGGCCTTTATATAAAAAGATTCTAGAATTAGTATCTTTCGTATGTTACATATTCGGCACATGTTATTCCTTTTGTCTTAGTTTCCAATACTGGATATCAAACTAATCTCATGACAAATTGTAAAATACGCTGCTTTAACAATATTATGGGCTTAGTTAAGTTATTGTTTATATTTTCTGTATACTTATGTACTATTTTATTGGTAAAATAGAGACCCGTCAGTATTTGATTATTTAAATAGACTAGTGTGCAAGTTGAACGTGGATTGTGCTGGCAATGAGACATCACCTAAATGTTAAAGTTGTATTTTCTTTTTCTTTCTTTCTTTCCAAGTGGGCATGAGGATGGCCTTAAAAATTATGGAGATTTCAGTAATATAAAGTTATTGACCTATATTGACTATCCGTATTTATCAACAAAATGTATGCTTTACAATATTATGATTGTTCCGAATTAATAGTTTTTTTATATATATATATCTTGATACAATAAATAATATAATCCACCAAAAAGCATACCTTTAAGAAGCTGCACATGCATTAGTATTACAATCATACCCAACGAATATGCAAATCGTGACATTATACATAAAGTTAACTTTTATTTCTAAAGGGAAAACATACGCATTGCGTTAACCTGTTAAGGGTACATGCAGACATCTATTGTTGCCACATAACCCCTGAAATTTAGCTTGTCGGTAGGAAGCTTTTGATTCGCTGATTGCTATCTTACTTTTATCATATAAGGGATGACACTCAATAGCTCTACTATGCTCACTTCAACACCACTCCTTCTATGAGATTGAAAATAAAGGCTTAATTAGAGGTCCTTTTTCCTCTTGTGAGTCACTATGGAATTGATTCTTTCGACGAGGCTTTCGCTAATTGCCATCTTACTTTTATGATATACTATCTAAAACCGGACTCGTAGAGAAAATCGCTTCCACCTATAAATTCTAGAGTAATCCATAACTTTATTAACTCAATATTATTAGTCATCGTCCCAAAAGAACAATAAAATAAGACACTGAACAACACCATTGCGTTGGACAAATAAAGATTTAATAGTTTGATCAGTTATTTCGCAATCTAAGAATATTTGAGCATAATTTAGTTACAACTTCTAACACTAAGTAATGTTATTTCAAAACGGTGAACACTGCAAATAACTTTGGTTCGCTTGCTTACTTTTTAGTTTTTATTATTAATTCTTTTACACGTCCAGAACCTCATTTTCATTTATCAGTAAATATAAATAACATAATCTCAAATTCTGGACCTCATAATTGTGGACATTAGTCATAAAAGCTATCTTTCGAAGACCTGAATTGAGGCTCTCATTCTTCTTATCAGTTCAGGATATCAGTTCTAAATCCAATTTCATTTTTTTAAAGAAAAAAATTAGTACCTGAAATGTACATGTTAAGCAGACAAATAAAACTATATATTTTTAAAAGTTTAATTATAATTAAGGATGAGAAACAATTTAATCCTTTTTTAAATAAAAAAAATAATCAACCAAGATTATGGGAAAACTAAAACTAAATAGTTCATACTCATATAGAATTAAAATTTGACTCGAAACACTGATGATGGTACTTAACATAGGCAATATCGTCCAAGCATTGTAAAATGCATATACTGACGATTAATATACCTTGCAATTAGGAGCCGCAACATAATTATGAAACCATGTATAGATCTTAATGGAGTCCAAATTTATTGGATAAAAGATGTGGACTTTTCATGTCCATATTTCTCACTCTTAAGAGCCGAATCACTACGCAAGCAACCATTCTTCCAACCAACTTTGTGTTGGCCCAATTTGACATGAACCCCATTTACAGGCCTAGTTGAGGTTATGTTTGATACTTGAATTTGATCTGCACCTTAGAGCTAACTTGGATTAAATATTTTAGACAGCAGCTGCCCGAATTTTTTTAGAAAAAAGTTTAAGGCAACTTACAGACATCAGCCAGAAACTCGAAATCCTAAGTAGCAGGCCAAAAAAAATAATGCATAAGCACCCTACATCTGAAGCATTATACATCTAAGCATCCTACAACACCACCCACATAAAAATAAAAAGCACACTCACTAAGCTACTGCACAAACTCGCATTGCATGCGTGCCAAAACTACATTAATCCGAAAAAAAACATACGTCTATCTGATACTCCTGACCCTGAGCTGGTCCTGAGTCTCCTGACGGTTGTTTCTATATCCATTGATTCCTGGATCACTAATATACGACTCTTACGGAACATCTATCTGGTCATTTGGATCAGGATTGCAGATTAGCCGGGTAAAGTTACATTGATATCAGTCGGGTTATTTCTAGAGTTCTGGGGTATCGCAGACCAGCTATCACCTTGAAAAGTAGAGGAAATGGGATGCATGTCGTCTGATGTCGGTGTACTACTGGAGATTGGGATAGCAGCAGTCGGTCTGCTAATAGTCGGCATGGGCTCGGGTTTGTATTTCTTTATCTTCTGGTCGTGCTGGTTACTACCCAGAAAACTTCCAACCACGATCTGGTAACCAGCGTAAGTATCAGAGAACTAGATGAGCAAAAAGTAAAATGACCTAAAGATTATAGAATCAACTGTGGTAACATCTTTCGACTAATTGGGTGAAATTACAAGTCCCAAGAAAAGGATTAATTGATGCCTTCTCTTACTGATTAAGTTGTTTCTCATTTTCAACAACTGAATGTAGAAAAGCAGATGATAATGTCGTAATTGTCATTAGCGTTAGCAAACATATGTTTACACATGTGGTATATTGAAAATTTTGAAACTTGAGTGTTGTAACTAACTAAATTTCCAGAGGTGTCAATTTAATTTATACAAGATGAATTACTGGTTAAAAAGATCAGTTTCCCAGTTTTATTGTCTGAATGCCGAAAGAAAAAAAACACAAGAAGGGGTTAGTCATACCTGCATCGGACCAGCAGCGACCAATAACCCAGCAACTCCACCTCCCACAACACGTCCATCAGGACCAGCCAAAGAAACACTCATACCGCCAGATCGGTTTCTCATTCCTCCACTCTCAGAAGGCATAAATGATCCAGTCAACGACAGAATCTCAAACAGACCCTAAACGACAAAACAGTACGACATCAAATACATTAGCCAAGAAAATACACCTTTGCACGTGTTATAAAAGAAATGAACCAGCTTCAAGAAATTTAAACAAGTATCATGTCCATTTATCAGAACAAAGAAGCATCATATAAATGAACATAATCCGAGCAGTAGTATGAACTTGAACATATTTTAGTATTTTATAAAGATCACAACTGGTTCGCCATACTGCAACCAAGAAATGTGGACCTAAGGAAGCGCCATGCCTGAAGACAGGAGAAAACCTAAGAAAAGCATATGACCAGATGAACTTATAATGCTAAAAAGTAAAAATAGCAAACCATAGCACAGCAGAGAAAGGCGCATTTTTACATCTATCTTGAAATACATAATTATTGAAAGTTAAAGAGACGTTAAGATGATTGCAGCACCTCATATGTCAATGTACCACCAGAAGAATCAGGCTGACGAAGAGTTACACTTGAGATTACACCATTAGCCGAGAGAATGCATATTGCCCGTGGACCTTGTTGAGAGAAAGATATAATCTTCATCATGACATCCTAAAACCAACAAGTGTAATTTTTTAATTTCCCGATTTTCAACTTTCACTCACCACGCTCTCAAAACAAAAATGAATTGTTGACGTATTATATTGAAAGTGTATATTAGCTTCAACTGGAGAAAAATACAGCCTGTAGCTGATACAGGTCAATGGGATAAATCTTAAATTGGGAAAAAGAAAATCAAAATTTCAGAATATTTATAAAGCCTTACCTCTCCAGCATTGACAGAGATAATATGCGGTATAAAACTAGCACCAATAGAACTTGAAACCCAGTCATCTGAAAAAGAAATGCCACAGATCAGCAATAAAATCAGGTATGGGAAAACCGTTGATGAGATATAAAATGGAGCACAACTTGTAAATGTTAACCAAAAAAGCTCAATGCAAATTCATACGACTATGATGTGAAACTAGTCTGGTGCCAGGAAAAACCTTATACTAACAGAAAAATAAATACTCATTAAGTTGAACAGAGTGCAATTTTTGTTACAATCTGGGGTAAGTGCATATATGTTTCATTTGATAACGTATCATCACCTAGTATTTTAGACAAAAAGACCATAACCCTACTGGCTTTCAAGCTTATGTTCCATTAAACAATGCAAGCGTACATACTTCATATCTGATTCCCAGACAAACACCCGTAATTTTGTCACAAGTTTAAAAGGTCAATTCCTCTAGAATACAAACCTTGATAAGTGCCTTTGTTTGACACCTACGACCAAAATCATGTAAACAATTCAACAAAATAGGTAAATATTACAAGAAACAGACAACATTGCCAGTAGTCTAATGTATCAAGAAAAACTCATATAGGACTAAAATCCAATTTAACAAAACTTAACAGAAGCGCCAGTCACATAGCAAGAAAAGCAACAAAATTCTTCAAAAAGAGATCTGGAAGGTAAGTAGAGAATAAGTAAGCAATTACTATTTATTAACGAGCAACGACAACAACAAGCAACTCTCAACCAAAAATACCTAAGAACATCCATAATTTCGAGAACACCCCCCCCCCCCCCCCCCCAACAATAGATCGCTTGTGCCACTCGATGTGCCATATAACCATCCACCCTCTTTATATAAAGATCTTAGACACGCGTAATCACAACTAAATTAGCATATAGGGTGTTGCATAAAGTGGCACAAACGATCCTTACAACACCACACCAACCAAAAAAACTCAAATTACACCTATAGTCTCAAAAACAGAACCACTCATTTGCAAGAAAAATCTTAATTGGCACATTCATCCACAGGCCCCACTACTTCACTACAATCCACCTCAAAATTAGCAAACCTCAAACACCAAACACATAACAAAAATATCAAGTACATGCATGCAAACAAAACTGAAAAAATGCAATAACCATTACTATTAATTCCATTGCTCAAACTCTCAGTCTCCACTCTAGCCTGCTGCTGATGCAACTTAGCACCGTACGCGACGGACCGCACTTTCCCTCTCTTCTCCACAGCCACACCGGCCGAGAAATCGATAACCGACGACGGCGGAGGAGGTGGAGCAGATGATGAAATAGGCTTGGGTGACACAACACCAACATGAGCCACTGATCCATCAGGAGCATATTTTCTAGGCCTACCCCTCTTCTTCTTCAATGACTCAGTGACCAAATTTTGAGGTGGATTTTCTGTTCTGGGTGCCACGTGGTACTCCGATGGAGCATCTGATCCTACTACAGTCACTGCAGTGCTACTGCTACTCAAAGTGTTCATATTATTACTACTACCTTCCATTTTTCTTCAAGCTCCAAGATAAACTAAAGTTTTGTTATGCAAACTTTTGCCTCAAAAATCAAAACCCACTAGCTAATGATCAAAACAAACAAAACCCAGTTGCTGAAAGTTAAAAAGATTCAAACTTTCTTACAAATTTTTACAGAGCTACAAAAAATACAATTAAAAAAGATATCTTGTTTTGTTCATTAATTGGAGCTGAAAACAAAAGAAACAGGGGTTGGTTATCAGGGGGGGATGAATGATCACTGGGTTTTTGGGAAAAAGATGTGATTTTGGAGATTTTTATTTTTTTTGTTGTTGTTGATTTACAAGAAAAAATATAATATTTTTTTGGGTTTGGTGGGTGATGAGAAAATGGGGTTTATGGGAGATAAAAAGCCAATTTAGGTAACCTGACTTTTCTCGATTTGTCCTGACGGGAATTTAATAATATGGCAAATTAGAGGAAGAATGTATTAAATATTGAGACATTTATTTCTTAATTATTTGAATTCAAGAAAATTATGTATTTTGGTTCATAAAAAGGTTGGAGTCCGGTGGGAAAAGAAAAATTAGAAGAAAAATAATTGTGGTTGGAAAAGTGAAATTAGGTTGGCCAAGGCATGAAGACAACCATCACTGTCCTTTTTAAATAAGAATATTAATAATATATACATACTTGCATAAAATATATATTAAATTACATGTGAACAGGTTTATTAATTACACGGAGCACCAATTACAGCCAAAAAGTAGAGAAATGGAAACAGAATAAAATAAGATAAACCATAAGAAGATGTTGCTATGTCTATGTGCCTTATCTTGTTGCAATTTAATATTCAACAGCTTTTGTGTTACGTTTCTACCCAAAATATAGGAAATTATGATTTTGATTGAATTGACGGTTTAAAATGTGGTTTCTTTTACATTTACATGAATTTACAATAAATGAATGTAATTATATTATTTAAGGTGCATTTAAAAGCTATTTCTTATTGGCTTTATAAGCGTCTATATTTGTATACGTTCCTTTTCATTTTTAGCTTTTTAAATAATTTTTTCAAGAATTTTATAAATGATTATAACTTTTAGTTAACAAAAATTTAGTAATATTTTGAAGAAAAGAAAAGGTAAGCAAATTAGTTTTTCTCGTTGCAAACTTTAAATAAGAAGTGTAATTATTTCTTAAAAAAACTTTCAAAACATGTTCAATCATATATATATATATATATAGAGATATTTATTTAACACCCGGAAATTTCAAAGCAACGACTGTACAATCGGGCAATATGTATATTTTGTAATATTTTTATTTTTTAGCTGTTTGGTCCCTTAAATGGACTATTATTTTGGCATATTCTTTAATTAGACCCCAATACAGGGTTACGTTTTAGTTTAATGTTGGTATGTAATAATATAAGTTGGTGGATGTGGATTAGACGTATTAAAGAATTAATAATTACAGTGATCTGTTAGTTTGCTTCCAATCCAAATCATTTCTTATTATATTTGTGTTTACAAACTTTTCAAAAAAGCTATAATTTGTTTTTCGCAATCACTATTTTTAAGTTAAAATCCCACAATCACTATTTTTAAGTTAAAAATAATATAACTTAGAAATTGCTTGTCCTAACTTCTAGCTTGTGGTGATAAAATTTAATATATAAAAATATAAGTTTTTTGAACTTTTAGATTTTTTTTTCAAACCCCCCCAATTTCTGGTGAACTATTAGATTCTTTTAAAACGCCCATTATTTTATGTCTTAAAAATAATTTACATGTATTTTTTAAAAAAGACAACAGATGTTCAATGGAGAATGAATCTTCTTTAGTAATCGGCAGGAATGCTTCATATAAATATCGAGCGTGATTGGAAAATTAAGAAAGAAAAATTGAATCAAAGACTCGCATGACATGATTTAAGAGCAAATTGCTTAGTAAATAAAGACCACTTTGAGAATCAATATATGTCTTAAAAATACTTTACAATTTTAGCTTAAATTATAAGGTTCTACCTTTAAAAAGGGTTTACAAACACCATCTCAGTGCTCGAACAGAACAATCAATTACATCTAATATTTAAGACTAATTTAGTACATAAGAAGACTAGTCTAATGGTACCGGGGACGGAACTATATATATTGTTGCTCTTTTTAACTTTTCTATGAGATAGCTCTTTTTTTGGTTGATAATTTCTATCACGTAGCTCAAAATTATATAATCATGTATCCATAACGTAATATGATGTTGAAATATATCCCTTCGTATCTATATTTGTTTTTTTTTTTTAAATCTGCAAATGTCGATCAATATTTTAGTGGGTAAAGTTCAAATGAATAAAAATACCAAGAAAAGAGGATTTGATTAAAGATGAGCCGCCTAAATTATTTGTTTATGGCAAGCTATGGTAAGTAATAAACACTTTTGCACACATCACCATAAGCAACAAAATATTTTAAATTCACCTGAACTAACTTATTCTCTTGCTTTATGAAACAAATCATATATTAGGAGTCCATATATTTAGTGGCGATTTAATATATCCAACACTCGTAATGAAAAGATTTAGTCAATTTTCGTTATGATTACTCATAATAATTTCCACTTGTATAATTATCTTTAACTTCACGCGTAGTACTAGTGCCTATTAAGTATTTTTAACCTTTTGTCTTTGAAGTCCAAATCAAGCGTATTATCAAGCACTGCATACTAAAAGTAAAAATAAGTTACAAGAGCTAATCGGAAGTATATTTTATGAAAGTAAGAGAGATTGATTTGTTTTCCTCTTTTACTTCCCTTTCCTATATTTAGTTAATGAGCAAAAATATATTTCTGTGTTGCTAAATAAAATGTACGAGAATTATACATGCACTATTAAATTAAGTTGGTTTAAACAGTAACACTCTTTCAAGTAGTAGGAATTTACCTAAATGTTCATTTTCTTCCATCGCATCAAATCTCATATATTGGTTTAAAAATTTACATGTTCTGGTCGGGAACATTTTGGCTATCTATATGTTTAGAAACACTTTAGACAGATGTTCCGTCTAGCTCAATGCCTCTGTTATTTCACCAAAAGAAAACAAGATACTATTAGTCTGCACCTTACACCAGTAGATGCAAATTTGTTCTTCAAACTATTATAAATCTTCAAACCATTATTATAATACGAACACTAATCCTAATAAATATAATTAACAATTAATAGTATGCTCAAGTGTTATGGGCTCGATTTGTTTTCCTTCCCACGGAAACAAACAAAGCCCAACGAATATGAAACTTTCGCCTAAATTGTTGGGCTTATAGTTTTTATGGGATTTTTACATTAGACAGAAACAAATAGCCCAATGACCCAAACATTAAAAAGAGTACTTATGTGATCTAAAAATCAATAAACTATTTTTCACAAGGTTTTGCAAATTGCAAGCACCAATTCTCCTCTAATAATTTGCAATTGCAGACTCACCTTTTGATTTATTAACACCAAATAAAAAAGAAGCCCTAATCTTTCACAGTCGATTTCGATTTTTGCTTCATTTTACAGAACAAGAATCATCTGGTGTTGCAGTAAAAATTCAATCTTTCAGGTGCGTTTTCTCTTTTCTTCTCCACCTAATTTCAATTCCAATTTTCAAATTATGAATTGGGCTTGCTTGATATCTGTATTCACCAGAAGAATTGATCTGGGTTTTTGAAATTATGAAGATATAAATGATAAAGATACAGTCTTTTGAAGAACCAACCAGACCTGAGATTTTAGCTCAACTTGTTAATTTTGTCTCTTGTTGAGTTGGTCTCTTTGTTTCGTTTCTTACATGTTAATGTAGTTGTTATTATAGAAAATTAATTTAGGGTTTGGGAGAATTGACTGCTTTCAAACGTTAATTTCTTAAGTTAGGGATGATGTTTTTGGAGTTTGTCGGGAGTTGTTTATGAGCTGGAAGAAGAGAGACGAAGGCCGTATTCTTATATGTTCCCCGGAAACTAGATGCCTATTTATAGAGATCCTTCTCTAAAGTCCTGGGTTTGTTGCATAATATTAACTAACAAGTATTGGTCAACTTTGGAGTTAAATTCGTCGCTGGGTATATAATGTTGGTACTATTCTATCTGAGGAGCACTAGAGCAGGGATATAGCGTGATCGTATCACAAGCTTGTCACTGCCGTATTTAGGTTGGATTTATGATCGTAATGTTATCCATCGTACAGCAATTATTCAGTTCCTACGCCTAGAAACGTACCGGGGTTGAATCTTTTTAAAAGTTTGAGCCACTTAACAGCGGAAACGAGAAAGTTCCCTCAACATTAACACACAATCCGTGGGTTGAGCGTTTATTCTAGAACTGAAAGGATTTAAGTATAGAATAGTTTCTTATCGAGGCCAATGAAGTCTTCTCATGCAAGTAAAGTTGTATTTTTTTTTTTTTTTGGGGGTAAATCAAAAATTGAATCTTGCAAGTCCAGAATTATGCATTCTGCTCATATTTCTTACCAAATTCTTGCTACTGGGACAGTTTAAAATCTGATAGTCGAAAACTCTTTTGTTTCTTCCTTTGATAGATGGTCATTCTTAAAATCCTTTACGGTATAGAGCTCACACATATACACTCAGAGGGGTTAAACTTTATGCTGTGTTTGTAGAGTACTTGCTTTCTTGGACTTGATATTCTTATGTTTCCCATACCTGATTTCTGTACAATTGCAAGTAAAGTAGTGCACCTGCAATTTAACATACTATGCGTTTGGTAACAAGAATGAACTAAGATTTGGCAATAGAACGAAGCAAAAATGAGGAGGGGAATCAGCAGTAGTGTGAAGACTGGAGAATATAAATACTAAGGACATGTTGACCTATTAAGAATAATGGACCATGAGCTTTATTTCTATGAAGGGGGAAGACGTACTTATTGTTTAGCGTAAGGCCTAAAGAGTCATATTTAGGTGTCTGACTAAGTTTTAGTTATTCCACGAAATATTTGAGGATATCCCCTAGATAATGGTTGATATGAGTGAGAATAGGTGAATCTTTAGATGGCTGGAAAGACCTATGCCTTCCGTTATACTTCCTATCAGTGGAGGACGACTAATTATTTCTCGTTTCTTTGAATTTCTATGCATGTTATAACTTAATATCGTGAAAGTTTTAAGTGTTGTTGTTACCCAGTAGATCAGGCTTTTTGAGTGTTGGAATCTCTTTTGGTTTTAAATTGATTAGTTACGTCCTCTGACGTTAGGTTATGCTTTACCATTTTAGAGTAATTAGTACCCTATTTAGACTGTCTTTATTATTTCTAAGATTGATTACTATTCTCTCACCTGTACCCCCATTTTACAAAGTTTTAATCGTCATGTTCTAGTCTATTTTTAGAAGTCATATCTTGTCTCACACATATTTTAATCTTCTATTTGCAGCTCAAGGACATTATACATCATGGTGAATGCCATCAAGGGATTGTACATTTCATGGTAACATGCTAATATTTTCTCGAACTCTTGCTATGTTAATTGGTTATAGTTGCACCATACTGTTTCTTTTGTCTCGTTTCAATTCCATCCTTGTGTCTTTCTGGAGATCCTCGTTGTCTCTGAAGAGATATGCCCTTGGCATTGTTCTGAGTATTGGTCCTCAAAATCCTTAAACACTCCCGTATGGAATAGCTGTTATTAGTTCTACTAAATTAGGCAATTAACCATTCCCAATTCCTGGAATAAAAGATGAGTGGACTTTAGGGACTGATTAAATTCCAGTATGAATAACGGATTACAATGAGTCCAAGTTGAAAGCCACATAATATCGCGTATAACTGTAGAAGAACTAATTAAATCCAACCTGATTTGATTCATTTTTAATCCAGCAAGAACATGGAAAACTCATATTTGATCTGCTCATTTCTCTGTGTTGTGCAGTGACATTCCCATGGCACAGTTCATCATCAACATGAACAATTCACTGCCGCAATCTCAGAAGTTTATAATACACGTCCTGGATAACACACACCTTTTTGTGCGGTCGGACGTTGCAGGTATGATTAAAAGTGCCATCGCGACATTCAGAGAGCAGAATACCTATGAGAAACCGGCTTAGATTACATTTGATGATATCTGGTCTTTGACATGGCAATGATAACCACTAGTAGTGTGGAACTTTTGAGGATCTGTTTGGACCAATATGTGATGAATGACAACATTATTCAGTCCCATCTCTATATACCTTTGTCATAATACTTAAATTTCTCAAAGATATGCTGACCAATCTTTTCTAGCTAGTCTTGTAGCAAATAGTGCAGGAGTGTATAATCTCATACATAATCACGAGGCGTCTAGCTTCATTTCCTCTAAAACTAATAATTTTTTTATTGGAATATGAAAAAAAGAAAAAAAAAAAAAAAAAAGAACTGCCATGTAATAGACTTTAGGAACTTTATCTAAAAACTGAATCCATTACTCAGAGAAGAAAAATGCATTTGTTACTATAGTGCTTCTCTAAAATCATCAAGAACAAATAATAATATTTTGCAAGAATTGCTGTTGGATAAAATTTAAGATCTTTTGTTTTTAACAAAGTTTTCAGCCAATTATTGATACAACAAAGTGGATGTTATGAAATTCAAATTGGTGCATGCATGACATGCCATAAATAGGCAATTGGGTTTTGCTTTTCAGAAAGGCTATGCAGTGACCCCCAACATATAATGAGAGACACAAGAGGACCACAAAAATAATATTGCATGCTCCTTTTATGATAAAGCATGAACCCTTATAAAAATCTTGTTACACTTTATTAGCTTTCACGGGAAATCATTTATAAATTATTTAACTATATGTGTCCCATCAATCATGAATCAAAAAAAAAATCTTGGATTTTCAAAAGGTTTTTATATTATATATAAAAAGAATTGATAGAATCAACCAATTATTGCTCATTTGCTCTTACTATTTCTCCTATAAACAAGAAAGGTTCATAGTAATCTTAAGATCTCAGCTGGGCTTTGTCTCACTTCCCCTGAACAGTAATGTCCAATGCTTGATCACAGATTTTATTATTATCAATATAATTTTACTATGTGCTCGGTTAGCGCACAAGGGTGGCTAAGTTAATCGAAAAAAGTGGAATTATTTTCCTCAGTCTCAAATTTGGTCATCGCGAGGAGCAATTTGATTTTATACCTTCTAGGTTCATGTATGTCACACTAGATTTGCTTAGTGTGATTTGCCTAATTAGATTTATTTGTAAGCTATTGCATTTAGCCTAAGGTTTTTTTAGTGCGCACCATAAAAGTAATAATCGCATGAATTCGTCACTTTTAAAAAGAGATATCTATTTGAACATAAAGCTAATTTCCACAGTGTATGCTATTGTATACGACTGTATACTGCTGACATTAATATCTTAACACAATAACTCTCAAATTGAAATTAATTTATAATGCTCAAAATAAAATAATACATGACTTCCTCGTGCACTTAAATTTCAATAACGGTTTTTCCATTAGAGACGTGAACTAAGCATAATTTTCCCCGTCACAATCTTTGGTATTGTGTTGCAATTTGCTTAATTTGTCATCACGCACTACATACTTTTACAACTATAGTCATCCCAATTTTAAGAAGTAACAACTTATTCACGGATCTCATGCACTCGGCCTGCATTATATCATTAATACTTTGTGACTCGTTAGCTAACAAACTTCTCACACCTCTACTAAGAAAACAAACAATATAAACACATTAGTAAAGAAGCAAGCCCGCCACTAAGAATTAATTGCAAAATAGACCATGCGCTTATAAAACCCCTCCCCAATTTCATTTGCAAAAAAAAGAAGTTGGGTGACTATAGTCAATTTCTGATTATGTAAAAGTGGGAACATGAGCTTTGAAAAGTTGATCATATGGGGTTTGCACATAAAAATGTTGGAAAGAATGGTGTAAAGATGAGGGATAGTTAAGTCTACATCCCTTGGAGTTTGGTCTAATTATAGATACTCTCCTACTATTAGAAAAATTACCGACACATGAAAAAATATGAAGTTTATATGTAATATTTTTCACTCTTCAACGGATTGTTTCTATGCCTATAAGGGGTTTACCTGTAATATATTTTTGAGTTTTAAAGAGTGTTAATGTAGAATTCTAACAATTTAGGCAGTTTTCGTAATTAGACCAAACCTCAGAGATATCGATGTAATTATCTCTAAAGTTAACACATGATATTGCTTTAACTTTCGAAAAAATAAAAAAAATATTTAACGGCGAGGCGAGATGCATGAATGACATGATACAATCAACGATCAACATGAAATATTTTCTCGAAAAGAGACTTTAAGTACTCCATAATCGCACCTCAACCGTTCATATATAACCGTAACCAAAACCAAAGCACCTTCGTTATCGTACCATCAGTTGCACGAAATGATTTCTCAACTTGGGGTGGGGGGTGGGGGGATGCTCTTAAGTCTTAACTAATACCTCCAATATGTTCTTGTGTTAAATATTTTAGTATCACCAACTTAGACTCCATGGAAACATTAGAGAAAAACCAACCAACCTCTCCAAAAAATCCTACAAACTCCGTTACTCTCACGTCCCTTCACTCAGAACTCAAAACACAATGGAGAATCACCGTTCCATTACTAGCCATGAACCTAACATGGTTCGCAAAACTAACCATCACCACCGCCTTCCTCGGCCGCCAAGGATCACTACCTCTCGCTGCTGGTTCACTCGCCTTCACCTTCGCTAACGTAACTGGCTTCTCCGTCTTAAACGGCCTATGCGGTGCAATGGAACCCATATGCGGCCAAGCTTTTGGTGCAAAGAACTTCAAACTCCTACACAAAACTCTTTTCATGGCCATCTTTTTGCTACTTGTTTTTTCACTTCCCATTTCTTTACTATGGCTCAGTGTTGATAAAATCTTCATCAGCTTTGGCCAAGAACGAGAAATATCGAATCTTGCGAGGAAATATTTGGTCTATCTCCTCCCTGATTTGGTTGCTACTTCGTTTTTATGTCCTCTGAAATCTTATTTAAGTACACAGAACATAACTATTCCGATTATGTTGAGCTCTGTTTTTGGAGTTGCTTTGCATGTTCCGGCTAACGTTTTGCTCGCCAGGGCGAAAGGGCTCGAGGGTATTGCGATGGGTGTGTGGATTACTGATTTTGTAGTAGTGATTTTGCTCTGTTTATATGTTTTTATTATAGAGAAAAGAAGTGAAGAAAAATGGAAAGAAGGAGGGTGGTGGGAGTTAAAAGGGATTAGTGATTGGATAAAGTTGATAAAATTGTCCGGGCCATGTTGTTTAACCACTTGCCTAGAGTGGTGGTGCATTGAGATTTTAGTCCTCCTCGCTGGACGATTGCCGAACGCTAAACAATCGGTCGGAGTGATCGCAATCGTATTAAATTTTGATTACATGCTTTACTCGGCTATGCTTTCCTTATCGACATGTGCATCAATTCGTGTGTCGAACGAGCTAGGTGCTAATCGCCCTAGGTTGGCCTATCGTGCGGCTTATGTTTCTTTAATGATAAGTATAATGTCGGGATTTATTGGAGGGGCGACGATGGTTGGGGCGAGGGGCGTGTGGGGGCCGTTGTTTAGCTGCGATCGCGGGATTTTGATGAGTGTTAAGAGACTTATGGCGGTGATGGCTATTGTGGAAGTGGTGAATTTTCCATTAGTGGTTTGTGGGGGGATAATGAGGGGGACGGCTAAACCAATGTTGGGTTTTTATGCTTATGTTTGTGGTTTTTATTTGTTGGCTCTGCCTTTGGCGGTGGTTTTAGCTTTTCAAGTTAAGGTTGGTTTAGAAGGATTGGTGTTGGGACTTTTGGGTGGAAGTGTTTGTTGTTTGGTTTTGTTGTTGATTTTTGTTTTGAAGATTAAGTGGGATGATGAAGCTGAGAAGGCGCAAGTGCTTACTTGTTGTGAACATGAAGATGAAAGATCACAAGATTCCATAACCACTTGAAGAATTGTATGATATCATGTAACAATCGTGACGATGATACGTTGTTTATTGGCTAGACGTTTCACTTATAACGAAGAGGTCACGAGAGTCGCGCTTTTTGTGCGTGTACGGAAATAATAGTCATGTATGTTTCAGTTCAAATCTTCTACATCAAATGTATTGTTAATTAATTTAGAGTGGTTTTTCTAGGATTAAGTTGTGTAAACTATAGAGTAAATCATTTGGGAGTTGATAAAGTGTAAACCAGTTTTGCACAATTCCATCCTAGACCAACTTATCATTTGACCAGTTGGCCTTAATACTACAATTGCATTTTTTCCATTTTAAAATCCTTCTCAAAATGCATACATATACATATATGTATATACAATTATACATGTGTATATGTTATCCTTTCTATTTTTGATGTAGTAAATTCATAAGTGCATTCGCAAATATTAGAGATTATGAGTATCTTTCTACGGATAAAATTAAAAGTGCACCCTTAAAAGTTAATGAAGAGCTAATATCAAATTATTCAATGTAAAACAAGATATTAATATATGTGAACATTTTCTCGACAAGGATCTTCTGTCCTACTTTGCGTTTATGCTATGTTACACATAGTTTTGATGATGATGCGTGTTTTGAGTCTTAATACATAAATTAAATGGTGAGTGGTTATATAGGACACAGAGTGATTGATACAATCTTAAATGATTATTTAAACATATACAAAGTATAGCATTTTATTTGCTCTAATTCTAACCACATGAATGCCAAGAATGATACCCCTTCACATAGAAAATGATAGTGGTGGGAGTAAATGATTGATGCAAGGATTGCTAATTAGTTGTTTTTAAGTTGAGAAAATCCATATCTTTTTGTGGGAAATGGAAATCCAGCATGGAATCCTGGATATGCACTTACGTCCAGCATATGAGATAATCAAGTTTTGTCCAGTACATGAAGCAGTGGATGAGTAGCCATACTCCATTTATATTTTATAATCTCTATCTTTTCTTTATGCAAAGATGATAATGATAATAATTAAAACCAACACTTGATGATTGATTGGTTAGATATGCTGCTTTAGTGAAAGGAAGGAAGTGTCGTATTGTTATTTAAGAAGATCTAATTAATTGGATAACAGAGAGATTATGGATTGAAATTTCGATAGCGACATATGTTTCAGACAACTAAATAAATATTAAATAAAATCATAAACGTTTTATAGTTTCTCAAAATGTTTTGGAATAATTAGAAACTAATTGTTGCAATGAATTTACAAAATATCTTTTTAATTAAGTTTCTTTTCTACGGTTCAAAAATATGAATGTGACGTTAATATGTAGAACTTTCATCAATGAGATTATGCGAGAGATACAGTAATTACGGAGTGTATAAGATCTTTCCACATTTGTGTATACAAAGCAGAAAAGACGATTTTTATAAAGAAATATTATGCTTACAGTATCAACGCAAATAAAATATAGAGAGAGAAAGATTAATTAAGCTTTATCAAGCCATTCTTACAATAGATCCTCGTATTCTAAACAAAATTGTTGCTTTTTATCTCTGGATTCCTAGTTACGGATCAGTTGGATTGAACCAAACAAAGAACGTACCTCTCGAGAATTCTTTTAGGTGGAAATCACGTTTCATTCGCACTTGAATTTTATTCTCGGAGAAATTCCTAAGAATGTTCATCATATCTTGTTTATTTTATTTTCAAAAAAGTAAGATTTAATTAGCACCCACTTTCAAGATAATGTTGCATTAAATTAAACCTTGCTTTATATCCGTAATAATCATTCCTTATGCCAGTAAACAGCAATCATATATATCAAGTAGAAGATAGTAGAACCTTTTCATATATGCTAACTCAACTATTCTGTTGATTTTTATGACAAAAAATACATAAAACCTCGTGTAGTTTGTTAATTGTATTAAAATCTTGTGGCTTTAAATCTTTGGGATAATTACAGCTACACCCCCTGAGGTTTGGTGTAATTACACATACATCCCCTATGGTTTGAGAAATTACACATACCTCCCTTGAGGTTTGGAACCTTACACATACCTCCCCTCTACAACTTAAGGGTTGTTTGGGTGTAAGTTATGATAAAATTATGCTTACACCCCTAAAGTTTGGTATATTTGTAAAAGTAATCCTTGATGTTACAAAAATTAAAATTAAATACTCCAAATAATTTTAGAAACTACTATATGACTAACCAAAAATATAAAAATTATTTAAATTATTTTTAAAATTTAATCTAATCTTAATATTTTTATTATTTTGTAAAAAAATTTAATTTCTTGTTTTTGTTTGTTTTTTTATTTCTTTATTTTTGTTTTACTTTTAATAATCTCATAAATTTCATTATAGTTCCATATTAAATACTATTACGCGTGCCCACGGAAATTTCAGTTTATCACAACAAAAAAGAAGCATTTGGTAAAATAATAAATATCTATGCAATCTCCGAAAAAAAAAAAAGACAAGAAATAGAAAATTCAATTGTAAAAACTCTCATTTTCAATAAAAATTAACAAATATAATAGAAATCATCAAGATTTTCATAACCCAGTTTAAAAAATGAAGAATGATGACGAAATTACCAGCAACAATGACAATAGAATTATCATCCTTGGATCAGACATGGTCACTGGTTTTATTTAGCAAGTTTTGTTGAACTTTTTGACAAAATAAACAACCTAAATGCACTATATTTAGTGAAACCAATTTTCGGTGTTTTATCTTATTCTATTACTAAAATAGTTGTTAGTTTAAAATTGTAACGAGAACAAATGCACAAAGATGAGTAGTTAGTTTAGTTTTAAAGAGAAAAACTAAAAGTTACGTGTTTTGATTCAAAAATATATTTTGGATTAGATTAACTTATTTTTAAATTTAAATTTAAATTTAAATACTTTTTATATTTGTAGGTAATAATATAATAGTTTATAAAACCTTTTGGAGTATTTAATTTTAATTTTTCTAACATCAAGGATTACTTTTATAAATATACCAAACTTTAGGGGTATAAGTATAATAAGCATAATTTTATCATAACTTACACCCAAACAACCCTTAAATTGAAGAGGGGAGGTATGTGTAATTTTTCAAACCTCAGGGGGTATAGCTGTAATTATCCCTAAATCTTTTATACAAACTCATACATACTTCTACGATTTTTGAGCGCAATAACTCAAAAATAAAATGCAGTGATTTATTCTGATCCACTCATTTTCGTTAATTTTCGTGACTTAGGAATTAGGAATTAAGACTTTTGAAAAAACTATATAGTGTAAATTCAACGCACTTAAACTGAAAATGATTTATGGTTCAGCTAGATGATTAATGGTGCTTCATAAATTAGTTGTTCGAAGTTGCAAAGTCGTGTGGGGATAGTCTTGATTACAAAAGTGTACGTAGAAATGCAATTCCAGCGAGGAATTCTCAAAATGCACCTAGGTCCAATCGTTTCATTGTGCTCATACTGTGTACTGTCCATAATAATTTTCTTTTTCAGCCTTTAGCTATTTCAGTTTTATCTCCTTTTTTTGTTCAGGTACATTAAATGTTCTATGGATCCGTTTAATTCTTTTAGTAATGAATCACAGCCATTGTTCATATCCTAATTGAGCTGTTTGTAAGAGTCATAAAAGCTTTTTTCTACTTTGCTTACAACTACTTTTGATTAAAATAAGAGAATGTTGGCAAATATTTAAAGAAAGAACATTTAAAGCATCAATAAGCAATTAACCTTAATGAAAAAGAACTTTCTTATTTCAAAAACTTAATAAAATACCATATTACAAAAGCTTTGTATGACTATTTAACACGAACAGAAGAAAAAATAGTGAGTACAAACACTTGAAAAGTATTCATGTGAGCCAAAATAACATTTGCAAACACCACTTTACTAATGTTGCTTTAACACTGATTCCTCGACATTACTTGGACTTGGACCAAACAAAAGAATCTCCACAAAAATTCTGCAGTTAGACATATAGCACGTGAACCTAATTTATTCTCGGATAAATTCCTAAGAATATTTATCATGTGTTGTTTATTTTGTTTTCATAGAGACAAGATTTAATCAGTATACCTACTTTACGATGAATTTGCTCAAATAAGAACTTTTTTTTCATTTTTTACGCCAACAGATAGTACGCCATTAAATTTGAAGATACCACAGCTCTTCTACGTATGGCTGCTATGGCATGTTATAAGGTTTACACGAGCATATACCAATAACAATTTATCATAAACTACGTTTTGTGCTTTTAAAGAAAATGTTATATTTCTTTTAGTGTTGGGCTCCAAACCTACTTAATTTCAATATTTTAAAATTATCATCACCCTACAGATATAATTTTCTAACCTCATTCAACTTTTCAAGAATTTATCTTGATACTCGAGACATTTTGAACATTGTCATACAGCTGTACATACTCATTGATCATTGATATACTCATTGAGCATAATGCATGACTAAAACAGTTTTTTGCAGTGAAGATTTTCTCTAACGAAATCAACAGCAAAAAATATATACTCCACCATCTATATCTCTTCTTCTTATTTATTTTTACTTCCTGATTCGCAACTCGTGCTATGATCAAACAATTGAAAGCAAAATTAATAAGACAATTCAATAAATATATAAAAAGAGAACTCCAAAGAAATTTCATATAGGTTTAATAACTCAATTCATTAAACTAGAATAAAAACCAGATAATTACTTATTAGTATTAACCAAAGAACATTCATAAAATGAAGTATTGGCCTCTAAAAGATGTCGCAAAAGTCACCCAAGAACCAACAATAGATAATGAAATAAATAACAGAGCAATAGACTGGACACTGCATCGGGAAGAACTGTTCTTCGGACAACTTTGGACTCGAAGGAAATTACATTACCACATCGAAGGGCAAATGCTGTTCGAGTTTGATAGAATACAAAACCCAATATAAAAAAAGGAAACTGGAAAAACATGATATTTCAATAATATCACAGTTACAATTAAAAGAAGATCAAGGTATTCTACTTTAACCACCTAAATCACTTGTATTATAACTTACAAGAAAATGAAAGTAATAATACAAACCCATCACCAGAAAACTAAAGCGACTACTCAAAATCGTCTTCGAGCGCATTGTAGATCAACCTACACCAAAAAAAAAAAAACTACCGATTAGTGTGTTTATTGTATAAAATAGCTTAAATTCTCAATTTCTCCTATCACAATTGTTAGATTATGATGCTGATTTCGCGACCTAACCCTTTACATTTACATTAGCAAGACGAAATGCTTAGTAAAATCCAATCATCAGCTATGTAAATTGAAATGCTTAAATTGATCTACCGTTCAAAAATCATTCTATGAAATGTCACATGAAGATTTTACGATATATTCTGAACAATTAAAAGAAAATAGCAGACTAGTTAGTGAGACAGGAGAGATGAAGCATATTTTTCACTAACCAGAACAAAGACATGAAGATGAGAAGTACAACGTAACCGAGCTTGAAAAGCCGTTGCTTCTTTTCCCAATTGAGCAGGTTAAAGATCTCTGTTACATCTACAAGATGCTCTCTTCTAAGGTACCTGATCAAACCACATAACTCCTCAAAAAACAAGCTTACACAGTCATCATATGTGACCAGTCCAAAAAATAATAAACTACTGACATGGATGACGCTTAAAGGGTCTAACAACATCAAAATTTAATTGATAGAACTGCAAAAATATCGAGCAACAACTCGAAGCAGTCGGCCAAGATCAACTATTAATGTTTTGAAAGGAGATGACAAGAAACAGTGAGACTATTAAGTCAATACAGAACGTGCTAACCAATGCATCATATCTATATCAGGCAAGGACAACAATGCAAAGGGGGAAACTGTTTTACCGAATTACAGGTGATCCACTCATCTCTCAGAAAAACTTTCTTTAGTTAACAATATGCAAACAAAGGGCTCTTGTTGACGCATTTCACAGTGAAATATGAGTGAGAAAGACAATGAACCGAGCAAAGTTTAAAGCCAGTAAGACCTCACCTTCAGTATAAGTGAGGTTTCATTTCACAATCAAACTGAGAATCAATGGTTCGCATACATAAATATACGACAATGAAAGTTTCACAAGCTATTGTTCAGACGTAATACCTAGCAAAATCGGACAAGGAAAACAGAATAAAAGAAAGCCTAATATGCGCATGTGAACCAACTAGATAAAAATGATTTTGCTCATGATACAAACTCAATTTGTTGAGAGTGGCAAGCATATTCTATAATGTATAGGTCAAGTTATTCATACTTCTCATGATAGAATATGAACAATTTTGAAATATTTTCCTTCAACCATCCAAGAAGACATAGGATATATAAAACTTAGAGTACCGCGATTACTTAATATATGTCAAGGACATGAATGAATCCATCAAATGTTGAAATGAGGAGCTAATAGGCATAAAGATCCATAAAATTTGGCAAACAAATTTATATATCAAAGTAACTCTGGGTGTAGCTCCCCATCCTTTTGCTTAAGCTCAAATAGATTAAGGACAAGCTTCAGAGATCTTACAATCTCACGTTGTAGTACAGGTATGGTATACAGAGAATTGACATCACCCAATGCCCCGTTACAAGGAAGAGGAAGCATAGCACTCCTTGCGTGATGAATTCTGGTAAAACAAATCTGTTTATTCGAGACGCAGAGTCGTAAGGATTGATAAAATCTGACTCTAGATCCGCCAAGCAAACAAGCTGCATGACATATAAGGTAGCGTTAGGACTCCTCATATCAAAACAGTTCGCATGACATGGGGACAACTAACATACTTTACTACAACCAGTCATGCATTTAACATGCCGCAATTAAAAAATCACACTGTCCACAGATGTCTAACGTTATGAGTCCTAGATATAATCCCCTACCACAACCGCAAGCTGTAATAAAAAATTGAAATGTTCACAACAATAGTTTCTCGCAGACCCAAGCCAATGTAAATGGATCGATTTCAAAGAAATGTGAATTGCGAGTCTTTCGTTTAACCTACCCGCACCAAATCAAACATGAAAAAGGAAAAAAACACATTCTTAAATTTAAGGTACAGAGCACTTACACAAACACACATATACATATGTACATATATACATACATACATAATATGTACACATACACATATACATATACATACATAAATATACATATTCCAACTGTAAACTGGAAGTTTTTACAATCCTTGGTCTCATTTCAGTCCAAATTGACTTTGATTCAAGCGCAGAACTTAAGACCTAGACCTAGTAATAGGAGTACAAGTTGATCTCAATCCTGCATACTAAAATGCATACCAAAACACACTTGCATCAGCCACAAGGCAGTACACTAGGATGTCGTGTATCATTCAACCCAAATGAACCTATATTAAGGGGCAAATTACGTGGAAAGGCTGCAAAGTCATCTAAAAATAAACGATACAAAGGACAAGAGACCTGTCGGGACGTATTCTACAAATGAAAGAGCATTCAGACGTCGTTTAGGAGTACAAAGTATCTTGATTTCTGTTTCACGTTTACTGGAAATTACTCCCATATCTGTAATAGGGCATGCTTGAGCTAACATTACTTAACAGAAGGTTGTAATTTTGCAAACAAAAGTCCTTTGGAGTAAATGAAACTATTTTTTCCCGCACTAATTCGTGAACTTTCTCCTATCTCTGCACTAATCTCTCTTCTACTTCTTCCATGGCTCGAGCTTAAATATAGTTTCTAGCCATTACATCACAAGAAGTCCATCGCGCTCGCAACAAAAAACCCGTTTCCCTATACATGTCCCTCAGCTAAAATCCAGATCAAGTCAAAAAAACGAATCGGACCTCACTTGCCACAAACCAATAGTCCCAATGACATCTCATTCAATACAAGATCTTAACTTTATCTAATTACAATATAATTCATCAAACTACAAAGCACAAGTATCCTCCTATTTAACGAAAATAAACCAAATTTAAGCAAAAGAAACACAAACCCAACAAAAAAAATCAAATCTTTGACATAATTTTTCAACAATCATAACGAATTAAAAAGGTAAAATAATAATAATAATAATAATAACCTGGTAAACGATGATAATTAGAAGAGCAACAAGTGTGAAGAAAAAGAGAACCCAAGCCAACAAATCCCCCATTATTGCGAAAATGGAGCTAGGCGCACGATAGACGAAAAAGGGGAGATTTTGATAGAAAGCGCCAGGTGCATAACGTGACCTGGTCGCTATGGGAAAAGATCCGGATTTGATCGGAGTTGAAACGGTTGTGGAATTGGGGAAGAAAAATGAATGTCAAATGAGAGAGAGAGAAGTGCTCTTCTGTTAGCACACTCACTCTTTTTAGGGTGTGGCCTAATTTTATCTTATTTTATTTTAATCAATTTGATTGAGTAAAAAAAAAAAAAAAAAAATTGTGATTATCATTAGGAATTGCTAATTTGGATAACAAATGATATCCAATTCTTGCATTTTTTACGGAGAATGGAGTAGTTCTATGTTATCTGATTGTCAATGGATAAGTTTTTTTTTTGCGTTTTTGGAATATTGATTCTTTTTTGAGTAAACAAAGAAAACTTGAGCATAAGTTGATTGAGGATCCATATCTACATGCAGAAAAATAATCTTAAGAAAATTTTGTAGCGAATGCATACAAAATTGACAAGAGGAGATTTGTTGATTAAAGGATCATATTATCTTACATTTTAACTCTAAACATGTTAATCTAATTAACCACGAGGACACAAATAGTCAATTGATTATTTCAACTAAATTGACATTTGACATAAGGCTAAGGGTTCTTTTTTTCTCACACAATAAGAACTATAGATGGACAAAGATTCGTTTCGTGTCAAAGACGTTATTCTCGAGTCTTTTTATCATTACCTTCAATTTCAATAACGTGGACCCATGTTGTGGAGCTACAAGCTTTAAATCAAGACTCATTAAGGCTATAGTCCACGCTCAAACTTGGGCTAGCCTATAACTTAACTAAATGGTTGGAGAATCTGGGCCAACAAAAAATCCTTAATAACTTAAATGAGTTGGTGTTTGCAAATACTTATTAAAAGTACTTATTAATTTTTTTAGTCCTAAAAATACATTTTTAGTGTTTGAAACACTGACTTCTACTCATGTTTGTCTTGGAAAGAGGAAGATTAAGCACAAGCGGCAAAATTAGGGTTTGAGGTGCTTCTCCAACTACAGTTGATTTAAAAAGTGTATAAGAAAAAAAGTCAATTTTTAATAATTGCAAACATCTAATTAATGATTTATTTGACTTACTGAAGAGATTTGCAAGCACTCCAACTTTTGTTCAAAAGTCACTTGAAGTGACTTTAAGTAAAAGTAGTAAACAAACTCCTTTTATAAGCTCTTGCAAACACCCTCTAAATGATTATGGTGTCCTTAATTACTTACATAGAGAGACTCTTTTTACTACCACCCAATCGAACCATTTCTTATTTTTGTTAGAGCTCAAATATATCAATTATATTATATATATATATATGTGTGTGTGTGTGTGTGTGTGTGTGCGCGTGCGCGCGCGCGCGCGGGGGTGTGTATTGTCAAGTTATTATTCCTCTTGCTAAATACAAGATGACCTAATTCTAGTTATTTTGATCTTCCTACTTTAGTTTTAGCATAAGGCTCTTGTGCATCCTCACACATTTGTTGCAGTTTGTACATATTCCTACTTTAGTTTTAGCATACAGCTCTTGTGCATCTTTACATATTTGTTGTATTCACTCGATGAAGGAACCCTCGCTCTCGATTCGAAAACCTTACAGGGAACGCTCAAAGAGAATGAAAATATAGGGAATCAACATAAAACTTCTTGTGGTTTGGAAAACTTGCATAAGACCCCCTCATGATTTGTTGATTATTTAAAACTTCCATGTGGTTTCATAAACTCTGCACAAAACTCTGTTTTTATGAAATTACAATAAGTTTTTATGCAAAATTTTAAAGAACCACAAAATTTTGTGCAAATTAGAGAATTTTATGTAGTGTTTATGAAACCACAAGGAGTTCAAGACAATTTTCAACTACGAGGAATTCCACGTAGGTTTTTAAAGCCACCGGAGTTTTTATGCTTCTTCCCCGTAAAAATGTATATTTTGGAGTCTCACACTTTTATAGGAATAAACCTGAATAATTATTCCAATACTCATAAGTTGTTCCTATAAAATATACTTTTAAACAAGAAAAGAGAGAACTTTCACATCAATCTTGATTCATAGTGATCCAGTGGTCATATCATTTTCCGTTCAGGTGGCATGTGATTCATTCATAATGGTGTTCTAATTTAGCGTGCATTTCCTTTTTTTACTTTGCGATTTAAAAAGGCCATCATTTTGTTTCATATATAGTGCAGTCAATGAAAGCTGCAATATCGATCGGTAAAACTGATGAGCCGTCTTAATTTTTCTTTTTATCCTCTCTGTGATGATTCTCGAGTGCCATGATGAATTTGGTTTAGGACTACGCCTTTTTTCCTCAAGTCAACAAAGTATACAGTTAGAGTTTTAATTCACAAAAGATAAATGTTATTCTTCAGTGTAACCATTTAAAAGAAAAAGATATAGATAAAGTCCCTTTCCATTAACAAAAAAAAAAGGTGTATGTTTTGGTGATATTAAATTGGAGATATTTTTGTAATTTTGTTAATTAGAGTTGTATACTAGTTTACTTGTGTTTATATCACATATGCCAGCTGACTTGTAGTGCGGTGGTTGTACGTTTGAACATTAATTTAGTGGAATAGGTAGTTTCATGTTTGATTGATTGCAGTTTAGCCAATCGTTTGCCACTGCAAAGTAACAAATGTTGTTTCGATTACACTTAGAGATGTCAAGATACTTATTTTTTTTTTTTTGTGTTATTTGTAGTAAATTTGAAGTGTAGTATGCTCCATGCCTCCAACTTAAAGAGGAGTGTTTATAAAAGTTATATTATGATGTTGAGTTAGAGATATTTTGGCCCTTTGTTATTTGAGTTTCACATTTTGCTTGTATTTATATTTCAACTTTCATCGGATTCTCGCGCCTCCTCCTACTCGTTTAACATTTTGGACTTATCAACAATGTTCAGGTTAAGTTCAGACGATGGATCCCAAAATAATTTGATCAATAATGACTTTCACACCCATTCTCATTGGTTCCATTACTAACATATTATTAAGTGTTACTTAGATTCTTTGATGAGATTTTGTAATAGGGATATATATTAATGACACATCTAGATGATTAACACGCCATACGCAATAATTTTGCAACCATCATCACCATCAAGTGCATACTTTATTGTACAAAACACAATATATGCGAAGGTCAGAGGGGCTAGAGCATAGCAATAGAAAGGTTGTAAAACAAAGTGCATGCATATCTTTTGAAAGTATAGTACTTTTATGGGACTTGATAAAAGATTTTCAATGATTTACGCTTTTGAAAATAAATCATAGCCAATCATTAAAGAAATTCCACATTAAGAACTAAATAGAAAGGACGAGCATATAAGCATGCTTGAGGGTTTTTTTTCTTCTTCTTTTTCCCAACTTTAGTTCACTGGGGTAACGTTTGATCAGGTCCGCCAGCCAAAATTGTAATATATCGTAGTTATGATATAAGTTATTCAAATTACACTACAAGAAAAGGAGGTCTTATTGATATTATATATTTTAAACGAACATATCAAGTTTTAACCCAGTGTTTGTCTTGATTAAATGGCAATACATAATTCAAATATGCAACAGTAATAAATAATAATTTCAATTGAAAAAGAAGTGACGAAGAAGTTCTGTAGCTAGTGACATATGTATATATATGCTGAATCATTTAGGTATACTTGTAGTCAGTTGTCAATTCTTGATACCAAGTTTGTCACTACGTCGGATATGTCACTAAGTAATATGTATGGCTACTTAATAACTATATAATGATAACTAATTGTTAATTTAAGTGCCGATCGCTAACGTACTAATGCTTTGGTCGTCAGCTCTATTGAAAATGTGGGCTCCAATAGTTGTATAAATTAGAGAATATGTATTTTTTATTGATAAAATGGCGAGTAGAATAAATATTTAATTCCTGACGTATATTAAGAGTAACATAAACTTTCCAAACAAAAAATAATGTCATTATTTGTCAAAGTGACAAGTGACAACTTAATTAAGTGACTATGCAATAGTCACTAATGACAACCGGAATTGTAACTAATGACAATACAAGCAAAATAGGTGTGTTTTTTTTTTTTTCTTTTTTCTGGACAGTTCTTTCACGTACAATTATAGTGCAGCGGTTCTAGTCTTCTAGACCTTGAAGAAGACAAATTAACGAATATCTTTCAATTTACTTGATGGTTAAATCACGGTATTGCACTGTTAATGTTGTATTAATCATGATATTGATACCCTAATTTATTAAATGAATTTACTGAATTATTATAATATTAACCTCAACTAGCAATTATTATAATGATAGTGTTAAAGTACTTTACCTATACTCTCTATAGGTAAACTTAAAGAAACACATGAATTAGACCCACGCAAAGAAAGGTGCATAAATTAGATAAGCGAATTATAACTTTTGGTTCCCTTCTAAAAGTTTAGTATATTTTTTTGTAGTATAGTAAACACATAGTGAAAATATATCTATGACCATGAGTATAAATAATTATGGAACTTAGATAGTCTTGGTTCATTGTACCGGTCAAGGCTATTATCTTTATTTTCAAATTCATAAATAAGAGAAGAACTCAAAAGATTCACTCCTTACTTAAAAGAATACATACGTTATATGCTTTTTAACAATTTATAAATGGAAAAGTGGTACTAACTACTACGTATGAAATTAAAATTGTTTCTTTCTTTTTATAGAATAGATAGTTAGATCTTAAATGTGAGAGAGACCACCGCCTTTTTTCCAGCTAATACAACTTTACACCCTCCATACAAAAAAATAAAAATAAAAAATCAAAGGTTTTTTCTTTCTTTTTTTAGGGATAAAAGCGTTAAACCCCCTATACTTTACCCCATATTATACTTTGTCTCCTATTTTTTTTTTTTTTGTAACTTGCTCCATGTACTATGTATAAATAAGCACTTTGCCCCCTGAGTCATTTTTTTACCGTTGGATATGGACACATATCACTATTTTTCGCCATTATATTTGGACTCAGGGAGCAAAATGCTTATTTATTCATAGTACAAAGAGGAAATAGCAAAGAGTAAAAAGTATAAAAATTTAATGCTTTTATCCTTTTTTTAATATAAACCCTTCGTAAACATCGCCTCAAAATCACCCGCTTCACGACGAAAAAACACACTGCCACCACCTCTTCACACTCACGGATCGTTACTTGAATATTCTCCACCTCTTTATATATAAATCAATCATCAAACTATCTGACAAAAAACAAAACCAACTCAAACACAGTCACCATTTAGTCAAAAATGTTGCCATATTCCGATGTCGATGCGGCGGAGTTAGCCCTCGGCCGATCTCTCACGGCGGCGGAGACATTGTGGCTCAAATACTCCGCCAACAAATCGGATTACGTGCTCTATTGCCACAACATTCTCTTTCTCTTCGTCATTTTCTCTCTCTTCCCCTTTTACTATCTCTTTCTTGAGTTCTTCTTCAAGAACCAAGTTTCACGTTTCAAAATCCAGCCCAAAGTGACTCTATCGTTCTCCGATGTGCTGGGTTGCTACAAATCTGTCATGCGCATGTTTTTCCTCGTTGTGGGTCCTCTTCAGCTTGTCTCATACCCTTCTATTCAGGTAAAGTTTTTGTCTTTTGAAGTGAATCAAGTTTGGTGTTGAAATGAAAGTGTTAATGTGGTTGATTTGAGAGATGGGTTTTTGGTTTTGTGTTGATTTATGATGTTTAGTGTGGTTTTTATTTGTGGGTTTTGATTAAAGGTGTGATTTTTATGTTCTAAAAAGTGGTTGCATTGCATTGGTGTTGTTTTGGGTTTGTTTAATTGATTTGGATCTTTTTGTTGTTGTTGTTGAATGTAGTTCATAGGGATCAGGACAAGTCTGCCATTGCCTTCTATATGGGAAGTACTATTGCAGTTAGGAGTGTATTTCATAGTGGAGGACTACACAAACTATTGGGTGCATAGGTTTCTGCATTGCAAGTGGGGGTATGAGAAGATTCACAAGGTGCATCATGAGTACACAGCTCCGATTGGGTTTGCGGCGCCGTATGCTCACTGGGCCGAGATCTTGATCCTCGGGATCCCGTCTTTCCTCGGACCCGCCATGGTCCCGGGGCATATGATTACCTTTTGGATGTGGATTGCATTTAGGCAGATTGAGGCTATTGAGACTCACAGTGGGTAATGCACTTCCGCATGCTTTTTTAACATGATTTTAGTGAGAAGTCTCCAGCTTTGATTGATTGATTAAGTGTCTGTTTATGTGCCTTGCTTTTGCTAATTTTGACCAAATGATGGCTTAATAGCCGTGTCTAATCACTCCCTTTTCACTGTTTGCTTTTGGAGGTACATTTGAGCTACTGTAGAGTTAATGGATTGGTGGGTTGAGGGTCAATAATATTGGATTAAACTTTCTTCACGAGTAAATGATTTAAAAGGGGGCCTTTCCTCTATCTCAATCTGTCTCTGTCTTGGTGCCTTCACTCTCTCTGTCTATGTCTTACTTTATATATATATGTGTGTGTGTATGTGTGTGTGTGTGCGCTTTTTTTTCTTTTCATCTCTTTTAACTTCAATTATATCATGTAAGTAGTAGATTGCATTTAGTTTATGTTAATTCTAACTTCTCACGTTGTATCATATCAGATAAAATTCACTATATGTTTCTCTTAGTTTCGTTACATTTTCTGAAGTGGTGGGATTTTCATGGGTAAATTGTGGAAATAAGAGTTTTGTTACTTCCTCAAGGTTATCTGCATAATTTTGTATAGGTTGGATGTGAAGTCTTGGGTATATGACTTACATGGTGTGTCTTTAATATATAAATATCAATTTTCATCTTATGGACACGTCTAACTGGGTAAAACCGAGACATTTCTAGCTTGTTGACATATCAATTTGAAGTTCTAGGCACGTTGAACACAAATGGGGATTATTGTGGGGATTATTGTGGGGTATATTCAGTGGTATTGTTTTCTAAGACTACTTACCAGAGTTATGAACATTTCTACTAGGTTATGTACATCAAATCAAAGACACAAATCATTCCATGTGGTTGAGTAGCTGCACATTAACTTGCAGGAAATAGGATAGATCTTTAACCAACTAAAGATCAAGAAGATGAAATAATAGATAATGTGAGGTAGAGTTAGTTAAAAGTCGTTCTTTAACAATAGGTTTTCTACTTTCTGTGCTGAATAAGATGTATAGGTAATTCTCTAGGGTGAACCAATTCAAAATAGAACTTTAGTTTGGTTAAATATCCTTTTACGAGTCAAAAGTTTAATTTGATGCGCATTTGGTGCAAAATTGTTTCACCAAATAATGACGTAGTAGCATTTGTATTATACATAGTATTTGAAATTTGAAGCCTGTGGTAGCCACTTGGGACTGGGACTAATGAGGTGACATCTGAATGATTTGTTTGTTATGCATCTCCTTTTATATTTCGTCTTGTAAAACTGAAGATGCTGCTGCTTTCTGATATGAAGGTATCTCGAGTGGGTCATAATTATTGTGAATTTCTTTCAATTAACAGGTATGACTTTCCTTGGACTCCAACGAAGTATATTCCTTTTTACGGTGGTCCAGATTACCATGATTACCATCATTATGTTGGTGGACAAAGCCAGAGCAACTTTGCCTCGGTCTTCACATATTGTGATTACATTTACGGCACTGACAAGGTGATGACTTAAGTTGATAGGTGTCATTACAAAGTTTATTTAGGCATCATAAAGAAAACTATTGTTGATGGAAGGCTGCCATTTTTGGCTTATTTCGCAGTGATAGGTCTGATTACAAAGTTTATTTAGGCTTCGTGAAGTAATATATACTAATGCAAGACTGCTTTTTATGCCTTTATTTCACAGGGATACCGCTATCAAAAGAAAGTTCTCCACCAGGTAAATTGATCTTCTCTGATGTACATTATTTTCTGGTCGAATGTTGTTTGCAGTAGCCCGATTACAATAACTTGTTGAATTGGTGTCGTATCTTGGAGATGTTAGTCAATTCAAATCTAGACATTTATTTTCTTGTTAACTGCACCTTGTAATGATTTTCTTTTCTTCCCTTAGATTACACTCAGTGAAACATGTTGGGTAGTTTTATGGGTAAAGTACAATGACACCCCTAACATTTTCCAAATTACAGCAACTCTTTCACGTTATAAATTACAGAAGTACTTCCTCATGAATATTTATCGGCTAATACTGATGACGATAGAAATTTATGATTTGGCTCTTAGTTATATGATGTACTAAAAATGAGTTTAATGAATAAATTATATAAACATGAAGCTTTTACAAAAGAAACACATTAAGCTATCTTTTCACATCAAAATTAGGGACATTGACAGAAGTGTGTTTGTAACTTTTGAAGCGTGAGAGGGAGACCGGTTGTTGTTTGACCAAATGTTAAAGGGTGTCATTATGATTCGCCATATTTTTATATTATGAAAATCTGGAGCCTGGGAGAGCAAATGCTCTAAGCATGTGACTTAGTCTTCATTACGAGTGCTTCTTTCATGACTAGAACCTTGCTTCCCTGATGAAACTCGTTTCATTAAGTAATATGTTCCATAACTTGACCCTGTTTTTTATCATTTATCCTGCTCAGTTGCGAGAAGGGCAAAATATCAACGGCAACCAGAATGGAGTTTCACATGATTCATCCGCACAAGGTCATAAACTTGACTAACTTGGTGATGTAAGAGTTGAATGCATGCATCAACTAGCTGAAATCTTAGGGTCTGAGTCCAACACCCCACCCCCCCACCCCCACCCAAATGTTTTATCTATCATTCAGTTGATGTTGGTTGTTGGTAGAAACTGGAAAGCTTATCTTCGTCCTGATGGGGGTGTAAGTGGAACTTGTGGTCATGTGTAGTCCTGGGGAATATAGACTTGATGTGATAGTGCAGTTTGAGCTTGTGCCGTGTTAGTGTGGGCAGTTTTCAGAAAGTATGTACTAAATGTTTGTTCGTGATTGTTAATTTTACAGTGTATTTGTTAAGCAAGTTTTATATGCAGAGCGTGCTCCTCTACTTTTTGCATATTTGCATTATAAGTACACATATAACTTGAATAATCGAAAGAATAGGACATTAATAGAGTGCCATGATCTGAACATGATTTTGCTGAGACAAAAGTGCACTACTTAAATTGAGTCTGGAATTCTGAATCGCAGATTCATATTACTTAAGAGATCGATTTTTAGGAGAGATGGAGTTGATTGTAGTTTTGTTGGATGAGTGTTTCCGGGAGATCGAAAATGGTATTTCATTAGTGTTGAATTTGTTAGGGAAATGAATTTCTGTTTAACAATATGCTCGTAAAGTAAATTGATTTCTTAAATTTGTTCAATTCATAGTTCACTGAGAAAACACCGATCCCTGCCTCACCCACCAAACGAAAAGCTCAAAACTGAAAAAGTGGCCTTGAAAAATCAGAGGACGAAGAGGGTACTTCACCAACCATATTTGCATTTCTTGACCTCTAACTTAGCCTCTCGGAATACTGCAATTTCATCTAATAAGCAGGCATTTTCGGAATATTGGTATTTCATTACATAACATTAAAAACTGAGATGAGAGTATGATGCCGAAAATACGAGGAAGTGTGTCAAGATGGATAAATAAGAACAAGGCAAAAGTATGTTAATTCTTTTTCAAATTTATTGCATTAACCTTTACAAGGAAATTTGAAATCCCATCCACCTACCAATAAAGTTGACCTCAAACTTCGTTCTATTTTACCTAGTATATGCTATCCCAACTGTCTTAACATAACTGATAACATAGTAATACTCGTGCAAACACTGAAGAAAGCTGAAGATCAATGATCAAACAGAAATTGATCAAACTTTGGTCCCAGGTATTCGCCTCCCAGATATGGAAAGACACATACGTGCACACAGACATGCACACGCACGCATGCGTGCGCACATAACACACACACATATATATTGGTATTGTGTATTTATGTATATATTTTAGCCCTTGGGTCCTTATAATGTGCCGGAATGAAGGCAAGCAATGACATAAGAACACCGAACGAAATCAAATCGTAGAAAGTGAACCATTTAGAACTTATTTGAAACTGCTAGAAATTCCCAGTCTCGCGAAAACTGGAAAAAACAGAAGGCGTACATTTGAACAATGAGATAACAACACAAAAAACAAACAAAAATAAGAAATTGTAAACTGCAAGGATTTCCAGTGAGATACATATACAAAACCATGGATTGTCGGACAAATTCAACATATAAATTACAACCCACTGCAGTTAAGCATATAAAGGGGCAGGAACAATACAATGCCGAAGAAAGGGTGAAGAAAAAAAGAAAAGGAGAAGGCGGCCACGTAAGTACAATTAGATTTTATGGTTACAATAGGGAAGCAGGCGCAGATAAAATTGCAAATCCAGCTTCAGCAGCATCGAGTATCTAAATTTGAAGATCGTCCAATGACAATTCGCTTGCCGTCATCAACTTTAGCTTCTGCAAACAGAAAGGAAAAGAAAATAGGGCTAAGGGTCAGTTGTCGGTTTTATACGGTTCTACAACACAAGTTTCTGGGGAAAAAAGAAAAAAAACATATACATCATCCTATCTCATGAAGTGAACAGAAAATTTATTAAAGCTGTTATGAAAACTAGGTGTTCATAATAAAGGTGACCTGTCTTATTAACAAGGGTTAATGGCATTAAACCCCTTAACCTATGCCCCCAGTTGCAATGTCCCCCTTACCTTTTAAAAAGTGCGACTTGCCCCTAACCTATTGATAAATGTGTGAATCGGCCCGAGTCCTCGATCAACTGTTCATTTTTGACACACCTCTGTATTTTCATCCATTAGATTGACATTGGGGGGGCAATCCGCACACTTTACCATACGTAGGGTGAAAGTTGCACATTTTGATAGGTTAAGGGGGACAATGGAACTGGGGGTATAGGTTAGGAGGTTTAACGCAATCGACCCTATTAACAAACTTTTACTAGTCCCCCCCTCCCCCCCAAATACCAAAATAAAACTTAAACAAAATCCAAGTCCAAAAAGATATTACTCACTGTGAGTTTTTTCTCCAACATTATATGCAGTACACATGAACTACAACAATAGTTCTCTGGATAACATAGTAACTTAACAGGTCAGGCAAGAAAAAGGAGATTTTGAACTTTGCCGATTTCTTCTTGTTTAACTTCTTTGGTGTCGATCTTTCTTAATAGATCACACCAGGTAGCATAGAAACAGTTTCAGTAATAGCATTTATCTGGAATTAAGCCAAGGAGCGGAATCGCATATGCACTGTGATTATCAGATTAATCAACAGAAAAACCTTATCCTTCTATGATGAGAGCAATTTCAGGATGTCAATTACCAGGTTTCAGAGCCATCTCGATTGTCAACGTGATCATCATATTAAGGTCAAGGGAAAATGGGAAAGGATGAAGCATTTTACCGTGATGAATTGAGGAGGATCGTCAAGACTGGATGACCCTAGAACAATCTCTCGTTTCAACTTTGTTGATAACTTATGGCAAACTCGTAGCTGCAAAGGAACAAATTTCAGGAGGCACCATTACATGCCAACAGAAAGCAGAGTGATAAGGTATTTTATAGTTAATACCTCAGACCGAGTTGCTCCACCGACAATAAACACAAATATTCGCTGACCCATCTTCTTGAAATCGCTAGAAGCATGCCTTAAGATTGAATCGCTACAAAGAGAAGCAAGAAAGCAAACCATAGGGGTAAATCAACAGGAAGCATCACATAGAACTTGCTAAGACAACAAGCTAAGTAGTGATAGACTGATAGACAATAGTAAATTAGCTCAATTGAGCATAACCTAAAGGCAATATATCTTCACTTCAATATATCAGGTGGCACCGAACTCCGATTTTATTTTTTTAACACAAACAGCAAAAGCAAAATGTCACACCTTGAATATCCATCGTCAGAGTTACGAGGACGGGCCCAAGTTGCTGGTCGTCTAGACCTCATTGAATGAGGAGTCGGAACTTGTCCTGCCCTAGCAGATGCTGCTTGAGAGGTTCCATGAAAAGATGGACTAGGGTCATTCATACATGGATAGTCATTCTTCGGTAGTTCGCCTTTACTAAGTTTTTCAATAAGTTCCTGCAAGGAAGAAGAACTAGTTGAGAATATGAGACGCGATTTCAGCTCAATATCAGCACCACAATCAATATGAGATTCTTCAGTTTATATACATACTTAGAACTAACTCATCAATTACATAGAAGAAACAAGTCAAAGACATTAGCACGTAAAACTTCCATTTGTCAAGGCTCCCTCCTTTTGATAACAATGGATGGAGACCACACACACGACAAGACAGAAACCGGGGAGATATTTTCATTAAATAAAAAGATCCACACTCTTCCAAGTGAACATCCCGCTCAACAGGATATGCTTTTAAAAAACCTTTTACTAAATTTCTTTTCACAGGATTTAGCTTTGTCCCAGCCCTCACAACTGTAGGATATAACAGCCTACAAAAAACTCCAGGTTCTTCACATCTAATAGACTTGAATTAATGTTTTTATGCCTTTATCTTTATTGATAAAATTTTGCTGTGGTCATAACAAATTGTTGCAGTCATTATTTTTCGCCCCCTTATTGAGCAGTAACTTATTCATGTAAAACCATCAAGAGTAACAGACAGTATAAGATTGCTCAACATCATCAAGTTAGAAACAAAATGTTTTATACCTCTATTATAGGGTAAAAACGAGACAATTGCCATTGCACTTCCTCACCAGCACGATCTTTTCGAGCACCTTGCTTCTTCTGCAGACAGAAGGAAACGAAAGATACTATAAAGTCAAATGTAGGGGACTAATAAACGATTATCAATTTGAAAATACATTCATTACCTTGTGAACATCAAACTTGAGAGAAAACGGTACACTTGAGCTCTTTTTGGCGCCTGATGATGGCTCCAGCAACCTCATATTATAAACAGCATTCATATCATCCGGTGGTAGTCTAGCCAACTATAATGCATGCATTGAGGAGTTAATAATCTAAAATTGACTGAGGACAGGATTGCACATAGTATGACTTACTAGAAATAACCAACATTAAATCAAGAACTTGAAGTTAAATATCACGATATCTATGTTTATTAAGAATACGGATAGTAATCAAAGATAGTTAAATACGAAATATTTTGAAGTAAAATATTGCATAACTTTTAGCCAGGATGCAAACAAATCCACATTGTTTGGCCAGATATTTTTGAAGTGTGTACACGAGTCTTGCAGTTACGCACCACCAATTATGCACCATAGAGTACGATAACAGAATCCAAGAAACATTATCTGATCTCAGATTAGGAGACTTTTGACATTTGAAAATCCAGAGAATCTAAATGTTATTAAATTCAGCCAATGGAATCATTCTTTGGCCAGATCAACAGTTGACAGCAGTTATGGGTTAAGAGCAGGCACCAAGAATAAAACAGGCTGCCAAACTTCACCAGGTTTATGCTTAAAAATATGGTACCGAAAATCAATGAAGCATTTGGCAATGCAGAAAAATGATTCATCGTTCCTCAGCTCTTGAACTCTAGAGGTAGAGAAAAACATCAGAGAGACAAGTTGCTATTACAAGTGTGGACAAACTTTAAATACTCAACGCTGCGGATTCGAATCCAGCTTTTTGATCTTTGAGGGCATAATTTTGCTTGAGATGCTACATATTTCAATTAGCTTCATGGTAATTCAAATTGAAAACTTGCGAAGGATTATTGATGATATATAGTCAATGAGATTCATGGCAATTCGAGCAAGATAATGGAGGATAGTTAGATAATAGAAATAATATCGATGAAAAAAAACTAACCTCCATTAGTTTCGTAATTTTGTCATCATCAAACTTCTCAGGATAAACAGCTGCATAGATCATTAATAATCGCAACTTATTTTCCCGGGATACATCCTGAGAATAACGGATTGTTTTAGGTATATCAAGTAGCAAGATGTGCAGATAATACTTCATAAGAAAAACAAGTCACCTCTTTAACTCTGAGAAAGTTAATGAGGTCTTTGGTTCCTGCATCTCCAAAAACAAGGTCCTGTTCTAGCTGACCAACTTCCTTAAGCCCCAGTTCACGTATAATGGTGTTGATTTTTCCGGCAATCTGAATAAGATAAGAATATAATTAGATATATAATATATTTATTTAACTGGAGAGCTTAACAAGCAACACAAGCTCTTTTTTATTTTCAAGAATTTGACACTTTACAGTCGTCATTTGTTTTAATATTCTAAATTGAAGGAATCTTGTACATAAGTTTTTTTTTTTTTTTTATTCTCAATGGTTTTAATTAGCTCCTCATGATGGTCATCAACATGTGATCTTGTTTCAAATTTCCTCTAAACTCTACTTTACTTATGTATCATTAATTCTTGCATTTTCTAAAACTTTATAGAGGACATGAAATTTCCATTATTAATCTATCCATCTATTCTGGAACAAAATGTTTCATAAAAACAAGCAATATTCCAAAAATTCGATAACGGCTCATATAGGCACATATTGAAGTGAGATGCAGGTATACTTTCTAGTCAACATAAAAGAGCTTAAACTGGTAGAAATTGTAGTTTTAATGAGATTCAAACATCAAACTGGATTAATTTCTTGCACGGAATTGATTCTCAAAGAACCATTTGGATCCCACACCAATTCAATAATGTCAAGAATTAAGCAACAAATCTTAATATTTATTACAGAACATGCACAAGTTATGGAATTATTATGTTGTGATTTGATTATAATTTCATTGGAGCGATTTTCTGCACCAACTATTCGCACATTTGTAATTATTTCACCTATAAAATGAGGTGATACTGTAATTCATAATCATTAGAGAATTAACTATTCTAGCCCTGTGGGCTATTAGTTGGTGGAAGTAGGTCAATGATGGAACCACTTAATTCTGGTCGTTTTTTCGCTGCTCTCTTCAATTATCTTTCACTGGTAAACTTTTGACAAATAACAGTACCTCAAATTCTTCTTTGTGTGCATTAAACTTAAATAAGAAATATTAGTTCGAGAAACGGATATCCAGTATCAATAGCACAAAAGTTCATATTAGATCTACATTTTCTAAGAACCAACTCTAAAGAATGTAGACTCAGATAAATGTAAATCAACAAACAAAAAACTGCCAATAAGCTCTCCAAACAATTAAGCATTTGCAGAACTTCAAAAAACCATATTGACGACTCTGTGAAGAGCAAATAACTTCCGAAACACAATGACAGAAGTATAATTATCCTGTATGATTTATCACTGGATTAAACAAATAGCAATAAATCATTATAACCATTGAACAACAGAAAATGATTTTTGACCTCTTATCACATCATGACATTTCAGTAATAGGGATTATGAAGTAAAAAAAAAAGCAGAAGCAGTTGGGAATACAAGAGACTCACATCAACATGAAGGGAGAGCTTTTCAATTTGTTCACTATATTGTGGCAAAGCTTGAACCATCTTTTGCAAATCGCGAGTAGATAATTGACCACCGTCTCTACACATTTTAATCTACATAAGAGAGGCGTGATAGCAGCAAAATATAAAGTAAACAGGCACTATGATAAGACAAAAGTAAAGCAAATGAGTCCAATGGATTGCTTCTGATCCCAATTGCATTAACCTATATTTCTTCAGGATGGTCGACAATCAATAAAATAAACAACTGAATTATTTAAGCTAAACATTTTTGTTTAGCATGTACACTAAACTTGTATGCACCGTAACGGCTACGACTAGGCTTAGAAAAGCAATCAAATAAAAGATTTAATTTAAAGGGACATTCCCAGATAACAGGTTAGACCTTTAGTACTGGATGCTTGACTTATACTAAGAAAAAGAAAAAGAAAAAGAAAAAGATAACATGGAGGATGATGACCCTGCAAACTTAAGCTGAGAAAATGTAAAGTTGCTTAACCAATTTAAACTAGTTTCATACATCCCGGGAGATACGTCATACATCCCTTACATAAAACGATATTTAGATTCTGTCAAGGCAGTAAGAAATTGAAACAATAATATGAATCTCGAGATGAAAATTTAAGTATTGTGAAACAGACTTCATAGCAGTTTTATAAAGTTGTAGTTCAAATAACTATAAACCAAAACCAAAACCAAAACCAGAGGTGATGCATGTTTCAGCAAACCTTGAGCCATGCATTTGGGCAGCTCTGTTTTTTGATACAAAGTTTGTCATCTTCTCATGCAACCGTTCACTAGCCTGACATTATAAATCATTGATCATGTAAACTCTACATTGGAGTATCTTCAAAGCCAGATTTTCAAATAAATAAATGAAATATTCTGAAAGGTATACTAACATCAGCAATATGTGCATGGCGAAGCTCTAGCCAGATAGGGTCATGATCCTCCAGAAGGACATCTTTCTTCTCGGGAGGGCCACCTGTTCTGCTTGGAACCTGAGCAATACGACCCCTTAAACCGGCTGAGAAACTTACACACAATCAAGTGACAATAGGAAAAGAAGATCTTGCAGAATTACCTCGTGCACATATTTATTCCCTTCCATATTTAGTAAATCATGGCACATAGCATCGTATGTCCATTCATGTATAATGGGAGCAATCTATATATGAAACATGGAAAAATCACATACAAACTCAAGAAAGTGGGATTCTATGAGGATTTTGAAATTATATATGTTAACTAGGCATCACAAAACCTGGTCTATTGATCTATCTAGGATAAGCAGCTCGCATGTCTCTGACTGGGGGAAGTTCGGGAGATTTGATTTATATTTCATAAGACAGTTCCAAACACCAGCAGCAAGTTTTGTGGGGATTAGATCACGCAGAGTTGTCATTGTAGTAGGATCAAGGGATTTAGCAGAACGGTAGCGCACCAAAGGAAACTCCTGCAATAAGACGATATAGAACAATATTTATGCTGTATTAATTACTAGCATAGGAAGCCAATAAACAGAATTTAGAGATTACATACCCGCAAAGATGCAAAAACTGAAGCTATACGAGTAGCCATCAAACTCAAACATACATCACCCCTTCGATTACTTTCTTCATCTCCAAAAAGTTCTTCGAGAGCTCTCTCATTGTCAGTGATAAAACCCTGTAAATCAAAATTTTCTAGTAAAATTTCATCAAATGAAACATAAGACTGGTAGCCAGAAAGGACGTGGCAAAAATTGTAAATAACACCTAAACATTGCATAGCTACGAGTGTCCAATGAAAGTATGGAGAAAGCGCACTTCTCTTACATGTATGTTTTTGCATTTTTATGTCTCAAATTTTTTACTAAAACTTGAACATGCTTCATTGTAAATGATATAAAGGCTGTCAACATACATAAAAACTTCCACATTTCAAGTATCGTCCTCCATTTCTATTGGATGAACAACTGAATCTTAACCGATGTGAAAATTAACAAGATTCGGATTCATGCCGTACCTGGCTATCTATGGCAAAATATTCCAAGTTCATCTGCAGATTTCCAGGTCCAAAATGAGAAGACCAATTTTAAGTCTATAATATAATGTTTGAATTAAAAAACAAAAAAAAAAAAAACTTTTAGATGTATTACAACCTCTCTTAAGGCACCAATGCGAGATAAAACACTTCCATCTTTCTTAATGTGACCAACCAACTCCTTAGCAACAGGCGAGCTAAAGAAGACAAATGCCCTAGTAGCAAAAAGAAAGTTGGAAAAGGTGAGATGAGGCTACAAGTAGAACCTTCTGAAATAATATTTGCAAGTAACTTGAGGAAGGGGAGGCGGATATAATTGTCACAATTGTAGAAAAGCATCGTAAAGTAAACTTGACATACTTTCTGTACAACGGTGATCTTCCGGACATATCAGAATAAAAGATGCGAAGGCTGCATATCAGAAAAAAAAAACACAAATGAATGAGAGAAAGAATAAAGGACTCAGGAAACCAAAAATATTGTTTCCTCAAGTTAAATTTAGAAAAAAATAAACGCTATGAAACGAAACCGTGTACACAGTAAGGAAATTTCGGAAAAAATGGTGATGATATATCCCTTTGCCATTCTTGCGTTCCGCTAACTCATCTTGATATACCATTATTTCTTCATAAACAACGTTAGCAGCATTGGAGAACATCCGTTTGAGAGTTAACAAAAACATCATCTGTTTAACTATTCCTAGATACATCGGTAGAAAGAATTCACAGAATCCTTTTTCGAAAGATCCCAGTTTAAGTATTTATTAGTTGGGATTAAAAGCGTTAAACCCCATGTACTATGCCCCAATTGCACCTTGCCCCCTATCCTTTTATTTTTGGCAACTTGTGCCCTGTAATATGGATAAATAAGCAATTTGCCCCCATAGTCCAAAATCCAACGGCAAACGGCAAAAATTGCTGACACGTGTTCAAATCCAATGGTGAAAAAACGACTCAGGGGGCAAAGTGCTTTTTTATCCGTAGTACAGGGGCAAGTTGCCAAAAATAAAAGGACAAAGGGGCAACGTGCAACAGGGGGTAAAGTATAGGAGGTTTGATGCTTTTATCCCTTATTAGTTTCTTTATTGACTATATTATGATTGCCTGAGTCCATTTTGCTGCATGAATGGTTCTTACAAAACATATGCTAGAAAATTCGTAGGAAACAAATATCAGTTTTTTGTGATCATTAACTTTCTGGCAAATCTGAATGAAAGGTTTTGTAGAAATATTACTTAATGCATCATCACGTGTTCCTGAATATTGGGCTCTTTATAGTAGTCGTGCTCAATATATGGGTGCACTTAGATATATTCATACTATATCGCAGGCATAGCCACAATAGACAATACCAAGCAAGAAAACAGTACATGGTGATTAGAGTACAATCACGGACTTAAAGAAGCACAAATATGACGAGTAGAACTTCTCAACTTAGGGAAACCTAAATGAGCAAAGGATTGATAGGAGAAAACTTGACAGAAGATGATACAAAAATTTATGATTGTAAAGAAGAAATAACAAAGAAAATTTTGCTCACTCAAAATGAGTGAATAAAGAGAATTAATGTGCTCGCCTTCAACGTGATTCTCATTTTAAGTATATAACCAAATCCAATGCAGAAAAACAGGTTACTTGTTTCACTTGTACGCAGTTATTTCACGACATGGAAATTGTTGAACATGAAAAAGGAAATAAGAACTTGACATCCCATCATAAAGGAACACGAGTTTCTTTTCTGGTCCGATCACTTACACCTTATCTTCCTAAGAAACAATATGCCACACAATTTTACCAACAACAACAATATCAATGATGTCATACTAAAAAATAGATTGCGTAGATATGACAATCTCTTACTTTTCTTTTGTTGGCTGGATGAAGTATATAGCATCCATGGTTGGCAGTGGTTGTCTTCGCTTGTGTATATCTTCTACCACTGCAAGTTGCATGCGACATGGTTACTTCTGAATCTTAACAGTCATTTAAATATATGAAATAACAGTGTTGTGCAGACTCTGGTATATGATAGAGGTCGCTACAGCAAGCCACATAATAAAATAATAGCAACCAGGCATTCACATGCATGGGATCAACCAGTACATTGCAAAATGGTTATTCGTAGTTTTTGCAGATGGATACGTTCCTTCAGGAAAATCATCAGCTGCAAATCATCTCTACTGACTTATAATGGGGGAAGCACATGTACTAGAAAGAATAATACATTAACAACATCTTCTTCATGCAACCAACATTCTGCATAATTACGTTGAAAAGCCAATTTCCGACCATATATTTTGCAACCAAAAGTAAACTTGAGACTGAAAGTCACATGTGTCCGGCCAAAGCAAGGTAGCATGTGCCAGCAACGGATAATACAAGAACATAAAGACCAATGCCAGGCACAAAAAGGATAACTGAAAGGAAAACTTTAAACCCAAATACTTCTAAGCCATTTAAACAGAACAAGCATGGACTTCAGACCATCTTTTTCTACAAGTACTATTATCAACAACTTTTTGTATATAATAACATTTCTAGCATCAGAAATTCATACTTAAGACTCCAGGCATGAGCAGTGTACATGAGCTACACTCTCTCTGTCCCATATATATTTCTCCTCTTTCATTCCAGTAAGGTCCACAATAAAGTTTCATTTCCTGAATAAGAATGTTTTCCAAGTATCCTCCTAGTTACAGAAATGTGTGACACCGCTAACCCCTGACCACCACTTCTCCTGGCACAAGTATAAATACAACCAAAAGGTTTGACTCTCTAGAGTCTCGTCTAGCTCCGTGCAAAAAGGAAGCAAAAGATAGGGACAGCGCGAGCCTAACTAGGTAATATGGAAACGTAGGGCAAGATAAGAAAATGTATGCAGGAACCTAAACAATTTAAATTACGGCGCCAAGCCATCTGGCCTGGGCAGATAATTCAACAAAGCGGAGTGGCACTAATGGCAGTTCTCCGACAATGATAAGGATTAACCAAGTCCATGATGAATGATTGTTCGTGGTAAGAATGAAAAATGAAGGAAGATCATTTTTGAAGAAATTGAGATTCTTCTTTTTCTTAAAAAAAAAAAAATGTGATGGAACTAATTTAGAGTTTTATGGCAGCATCATAAATAAATGTTAAGAGAAGAGCTCAAAAGCATACTTATAACTGTCAGCTTCCCACTGTATCATATTCGGAGGTGGTACATGCATAATGAAACATTTAAGAGAAACTTGCAAGCATGCACACAATAAACATGAACAGGGAACATGCAAAAATAAGCTTTACATAAAGATCATATCGGCGTCATAACAGGTGAAATACAATACACTCAGCAGTAATAATGAGAAGCGTAAAGAAGAAAGATACAATTCTCAGAGACTGGCCTTCTATATCTTACATGAAACTCCTTCCTCTGTGATATCTGCCATCTTGCATGCGCAAGACATAATTTTAACAGTTACCTTGTCCATGATGAGTACCTACAGGTCAAGTGTGAAAACTGTAAGGTAACAAAATCTTGTTTCTGTTGAGTGAAAGAACAAAATTAGCCAGAAGGTGATGGAAGATAAGGCATAAAAAAGTGAAAATCGTAGTCTTCACACCAACAAGAACAAAAATAACTTTGGATGTCGTCAATCTGATATTGATCCCGAAATGTCAAACATGAGTATTTACATTCAACTTTCGAACTGATAAAAATATATTTGATATGAATATAACCTTTGCTAAGTTAAAAAGAAAAAATTATGAAGGCAAAAAAGGAGCAAGAGATTTGGGCTAACAATTAAGTAAAGGAATGGCCCTCTAAATGGTGCCCCAATTAAACGAGTTCAGATTCAGAAAATCTTAAGCCAATAGACCAAGAACTGTACTATCAAATCAAAAGATGCTGAATAAAGTTCAGACAGTGCAGTCTACAGCTGGTGAACTGTAGCACTCAGAACCAAACATTGATCTTCACCCTTGGCAGAACCTAGTCAAATAAGTCGAGTGTGCCAGTGCTTTGCATTAAATTTCAAAAACTCGAGTGTGATAGCATGGCAAGGCGCCTATTCATAACAGATTTTACTAACTTTGTTTACTAACTTTGCAGAAAAATAGGACATTTTTGTATATTCTTTTACACTTATCTAAAAACTTAATAAGTTATTTGTACAGCATTAAATTAAATAACTGAAATGAAAACAAACAAACCCAGTTCTTTTCTATTCTATTGAGCTTTGCATATTATGACTACATAAATTTAAGGCGGGAAACCAACTCCACTTTGACGTACGTGGTCCTGAAATGCATAAAAGCACAACCTTCAAAAACTACAAGGTCCAACAAGAAGGTCATGGCATGCGTAGAAAAATTTAATTGGTTGGAAAATAGAGAAGAATCAAACCACAAAAGAATCTAAAACCCAATGTTCCCTCGCGCTCAGCAGCCTTGAAGGATCCAACTTCAGTCGCCAATGTTGCAGTGGTTATACTCACCTTCACACATGAATTAGAGGTGCACTTGACACACTGGGGATTAAGCTTGTAGTGGAACATTAGTACCACCATAACCGACTTCACTGGATTTTATTCAAGACCAGTCCTCCGACCAGCTTCATCATCCAACTCTCCAGTATTCAGATTACTGTGATGAAGCTAGCTATAGAACTAAGGGAAGACACGAGAAACGTGATACCAAAAAAAAATGTTTACCAAAGCACTGAAAAAAAATTCTCTACAGTCAGGAAGAGGGGAATTTCAGAAACCGTGTGCTGATGCAACACAATTCTCATTTGGTGCATGTAACCTATCCTAATGATCGGTTAATGTTGTAGTTAATGAAAACACAGCCTACAAGACCACAAGTCTACTGAGAATAACTCTGCAATTGCCACCGAATAACAACAATTATGCTTACATGAGTTGCTTATACCTTCCAACTAGACTTCGAGTCCCCTGTTTTCGCTGATCGAAGCATTTCATATAATAATCCTGCAAATATGAAGATAATAGTTAAAGTGGTACCATAAATTACTCACGCTATAGAGAAAATAGAAAAGCCCAGTCGATTATAGACATGCAGAAAGATATCCACATACAAACTACTTGCTAGAGGAAAACCAACCCTAATACGTACTGTATCTGAGTTATAGATGCAACAATTAAGACTATTACACAGAGATTGTGAGATGAAACAATCTAAATCAGATTGAGAACTCTTTTCGAATGACTAGTAAAAACAAATGACCTAAATTGGAACTTCCTCCCATGCTTCCAACACACCAAGGCAATAACTTTCCTGAACAAGTGAGTAAATTTCACGTTCTACTCTGTAGTTGTTTTATTTTAAAAACCTTGTGGTGCACCATTTATTGTTTCATTACTGTCTCCCAGTTTCTACAACCCATAAGTTTTGATTAGAGGATCATCCTACCTCCTAGCAGTACCATGCAAAAAGATATAATTTGTCCTATAGTAGAAATAAACCTGATTTTACGTTACATCCTCATCCACATAAGCTAAAACAGGTCGGATCCTTACAAGAAGCTTAAACCATTTTATCATGGCACAGACCTAACTGATCCATTGTATCAACTTTATTTGAATAAGAATACTACAAATCACAATCAATAGCTTTTTGAAACTAATAAAAAACTAATCAAGATTTAGCCCTACAAGTTAGGAACTCCAAACATATTAATTAACTATAAAACTAAGGATTCAGCTAAGAACACAATCATAGATATCAGAAAAACACATAATCCATGATTTTGGATAAAGTTTCAGAAAAAGATTCTAAAATTCTATTACATACTTAGGCTAGGATGGAGAACTAAAGAGTGATGTTAACCATCGCATTTAAGCTGGCTGAATGTAATGAAGATCGCTAATTGAACTTTGTGTGATGGTATTTTTCTGTAAAACTAAAGGAAAAGTTTTATTGGACTGCTATCAAGCCGTCTTACTATATGGCTCTGAATCATGGGCTATTAAGTAACATCATCCAAATAAGATAAGTTTAATTGAGATGCGCATGTTGCGTGTACCACAAGAAAATATAAGGTAAGAATGAAGTTGCAACAAATTACGCGTGACAACCACTGACGAGACGACGCGAGAAAATCGGCTACGATGGACCAGTCATGTGAAGACCCATGGATGCACCATTACAATGCCTTGAAATGATCGATCTAAGACAAACAGATAAGGCACGAGGACAACCGACGAAGACATGGATGGAGCTCATACGAAATAACATGAAGCTTAGAACACTAAATGAAGATATTCTAGTTAAGAGAAACGAATGGAAAAGGAGACTTTGAATGTGTTCACCTTGACGTGTTTCCGGTTTAGTCCATATAGCCTACCCCAATTATCTGAGGTTACAGGCTTGGTTGTTATGGTTATTGCGGTTCTTAGACCAATAGGCTTCTTGAATGTCAAAAGCAATTTCAAAAAGAAAAACAACTTCAAATAGGTTTTGAACAAACAAAAAAAATAGTGATGCTTACTTACTTAAATACTACATTAGATCACAAGAATATCAATCTATGTATCTAGGGAAGGATAGCAAAACTTAGATGGAAATATGCATATTAAAACAACACTTCTTTATTGAAGAAAAAGGGATCTACTTATTTGGAAACGTTGATCTCATATAAGATCAAAGTTTGTCAAACTAGTGGAAAATACTATAACAAATTTATTCCAACACCACAACCTGTATCGTAAGAAACTCTAGGGAAAAAAATTGTCACAGATATAAGGTGCTAGTTATAACTCAAAATGCGAATCAGTTTCCAGAAAGTACAAGGTTGCAGTTTTAACTCAAGAAATCCTAATCAGTCACTGTGTCTCGGATTCAGGATGATTTAACATGAATCTTTTCACACGGTTCCAACCACGATGTACCTCAGTCACATAGGGCTACTTCAACATAAGAATTCCATGTAAAGAATCAAAATGTCAATCATCTAAATATTCACAGAATTTGCTCTCTGGCATTCTAGAAGTAGAATCCACAAATTTCAGCACCATTACATGTGCACCTTTACTGCTTACTTTTGAGCGTAAATGAAGTAGAGCTTATATCTTCAAATTTCCATTTTGGAGAATCTACTTCTATGTCATTCTCCGCAACAAATATAACCAAATAAAACATGATGCTAGAACCATTTGTGGTATTTATTATTCAAAGCTACGTGAGATTTCGCAATGGTCCGCGATAAAATTTCACATCTAAAGACGAAGAGTTCCTTCGATTACTCGATTCACTAAAGGCTGTTGTAATCCACACAAGTTTAAACTTAGATCGTCTTTATGGCGGACTCTATTGCTCCACCCTCATATGTCTAACTCCACGCACATAATTATTATTCCGGACATCAATACACCAATAATTAGATTCCTTTGATGCTGCCGAACACCATTTAAATTGTTCTATAAAGATACACATACATAAAAGAGACCAATTCTATGTAACAAAATCGAAATCCACCTATTCCAAGTCATTGATCACAAAGCCCCAAAAACTAAACTAGAAACACATCAACAAAAACCAAAACCTTAGTTGCACAACCACCATTTTCAACAAAATCATCAAAAAAAAACACGCAAATAAGCTGAAATTCGATTCAAATTAAAACTACTCAACGAATATGTACATACACAATCAACAAAATCGACTTACTGTCGCGTGTAATTTGTCGAAAACTCTTGTACTCGCTGTTGCCCTGAGACGACGTATCTGAATCGGACATCGACATAGCTGGTGGTGGTGGTGGTGGATTCGATGATGATGATGATGAAGAATCAAAGAGGTTTTTGCCCCAATCGATGGATCGATCGCGTAATCGGAACGTTGTTGATCGGAGTTTGTTAACAACGTTATTTATATTGGGGGGTGGGTGGTTTTGGGTGGGTTTGACTGCTGTTGAAGCCCGATTGTTCAACATTCTCAGACCGCGTGAAGATATGCAAGTCTTTTCCGGGTCGGGCGGGTAAACGGGAAAAAAATAATATGATCTCAATTGTTTGTTTGTTTATTGTGTGCTTCATATATGTTTATAAATGTATGTAAAATGCATTTTTACCATTTTAAACTACTTGTTGTGTTCAAAAAAAAAAAAACTACTTGATTATAAAATAGAGACACACCTTTTCATTTTTTAAGAAATAAAGAAGGAAGTATCTGTTGTATTTTAACTTCAAATTGTGTTTTCATAATGACTTTTCAAAAGCCTTGCTCGTTTAGGGCTTTTCTAACCTCAATACGCCTCGAGCCAGCACTTCGGAGCTTCATTTTCATGAGGCTCATGTCCGGAGGCAAAAGTTGCGGTTTGTAAGTCCTAAGTTGTTAGGCGTACGCCCTAGAAAAAGTGAACAAATTTGGTTGATTTTAATTTTAATACTATTTTTATCATGAATATGCATTTTTAACAAATTAAATATCAAAATTTGTGAGGCTTATGTCACGCCTTTTAAAACAATTTTCATAATTATTTAAACATTTGAGAAAAAAATTTGAAACCAAATAAATATATTTAATTGTACTTGAGAATGTTTTTGCTCAGATTTCAAGGTAGGAATATATTTATACTCAAAATTAGAAATTTATTATATACTTAATATGGCAGAATTTAAATATTTATTTGTTATTGTCTACAATGCATTTGATGTTACATCGTTATAATCGCATCAAGAATTTATGGCCGACAGATTAAGTTCAAGCAAAAGTCATTACTCTCAATTAATTGAATTCCTGCCGATCTATTTCGCACATTTTTTGGCGCTGTCATGAAGTTACATTTTATAATCCACTATTTGGCATTTGTAGAAATGGCAAAATGCATTTTCGCAGAAGTTGTAATGCATCTGTGGCGCAATTTCGTAGAAACTTTTTCTTGTGGAATTAGTTTTCAAAAGCTTTACCAAGTCCATGCTTAAATCTTAATTTGCACGTCTATTATTATCCACTTTCCCAAAAAAAAAAAAAAAACGATATTGATACAATCGACATGAAAAAAAATATGTATCATTTTGACACGTCTCTGCGACGTATATATCCGGTAGATTCTACTTTGTCAATTGTCACATAAAGTTAACACTTGTTTTTTAATGTTTGGCGATTTGTAGCCTAGACGTAGAATCATTTGATTTGCACTTTAAAATTGTTTTTTTTTTTTTTGGCATTTTTACACCCCTTACAAATGTATAGGATGCCCCATCAAATGTTAGGAATTGACAAAATGAGAATTCTCCTTCCAATTCAAAAACTTTTAGTTTTGAATAATAACTTTTTGTTCTTGCCCAAATTACGAACCTTATCCATTTATTGTTCAGCTTTTTCCTTTGATTTCTTCCGTCATTCAAGTAGTAACACTTAGAATGTAAAGGGCCATATAAATTCTGGGGTGCAACGTGCTAAAGTACTCTAATTTCATTATCATGGTCCAAGTATAACATGCAAAACACCCTTGAAAAATTACGATTGGGCAATTCATAGTCACATAGTAAACTACGTCTTAATCGGGCTTTGGGTATTGTTGGTGGGTTTACTTTGCCATTCCGTGACAGACCTGTCAGCTCGATACCCATTTGGACTTACTTTAAAAGTTAAAACTTTATTGATGAAACGGTTTGAAATAAATAACATTCACTAATCATAATTTCTGCACCTTAAAATATATTTTAAAATTAAAAAAATATGTCCAAAGTACAGAACAAAGGTTCACTGAAATAATTTAGATTTAAGTTATTAAACCACCACTCAGTACTGATCAATATAGGACAGAATAATATTATTTATAGTTAAAGATTATTAAAAAAGAAAGTTATTATACATAGTTACACGAGGCTAAAGAAAAGAATATAACAGGGAAGTGAATGTGATCTATAACTTTTCCTTGTTTGGTTGGATTAAGTATATAGCATGGATCCTTTGGTTGGCATTGGCTGTCTTCGCTTGTGTATTTGTTCTACCACTGCAAGTTGAATGCAACATTGTTACATCTCAATCTTAACAATCATTTAAACATATGAAATAATATTTACATTATTGTGCTAAACTCTGGTAAATTCTACAAGCCATTGCACCAAGAATATTTTTGTTTAGCAGGGAAGGAGATAGATAACTACGATGTTAAGAATACTTTTTTGTTTCATGGCGCACATGTTGGCGATTGGATCCAAATAACTACCGTTTGGAAATTATTGTAAATACCAGCTTGAATCATAAAAAAGGTATTCTTAAATAAGAAAAATAAAAAATCCCCTATATACTCTAGCATCTGGTAATAAATAGTCAAACGCCCACACACGAATTCGTTGTCATGTTAAAATCTCTTTTTTATGTTCTAAACTTCTAAGTGCTGTTATGTTAAGATTTTGGTTCCATTGTATAGATTCACCTTGAACAAAAGAATTATCCCTCGGGGTCAGCAATCTTTGACCGAAAGCCTTCGAAAAGTTTCCCAATGCCCAATTGCCAAGCCCTCTAATCTTTAACCAAAAAGTGCAAATAATTTTGAACGTGCAAACACCAAGACACGATTGGGATCAACTATAAAGGTGGTAATGCCTCTACCACAACATCGTTTTTTTTCTTCAAGGAAACCTACAACTAGGCTATTAGTTAATGTGAATAAAAAACTTTAAATTAGACGCTACAATCTGCAAAAAATGAATGCTAGAAGGACGAACAAATTATTAACATGCAGTATAACTAGTTAGGCCAACAAATATAAAATCATGCCACAAAAGCGGAACTTAACAAAGAAGATTAGCATTGCCACATTGAGCAACTAAGTACTACGTAAAATACATTATACTAAGCTTATTTCATTGTTTAAAGAAAATGGACAAGTCAATGCATGCGTTGGCAAGAGAAAATTGACCATGAACAAAGAGTACAATAATTAGATTCATTCCATATGCAAGATTTTTGTCTACACCTTCCAAAGAGACAGAATCCAATCCTCCCATGAGAAGAAAAAAAACACCAGAAGCATTGACCTATTCACGAGTGAACCAATGCATATAAGAACAACAACAACAACAACAAAAATCCAAATCTTCTTGGTTACCCTCAAGATCAATCACCAAAATCTAGTCTTTTTCACTTTGGTACCCCACATTTCAACCTTCCCAAATCACATCAATTTCTCTAATTTACACAAAATCAAAAGTATAGTAACAAATTGACATAATTATAATAATAAACCAAAACATAAAGCTTTTTTCCCCGCATCCGCCAATCAGATAATATACTATCCGGTTCAACCAACGATCAAGATTCAGATTGATTCAAAAATCTACATTTTCTTTTTCATAAGGAAGGAGATACAATTAAACCTTTATCGCCCAAATCATTCATGTGGCCACCATTGTAGTTATTGTTGTTGTAGTACCTGCAAAGCACCTTGCACTTAACCACATTGTCATACACATAAAACCCGGGCGCAACCATAATCCGAACGATACCCGGAACCAGCTTCTTAACCTTCTCCCCACCCATATCCTCCATGTAAACCGGATCAAACCCGAAGCCAGTATCCACTCTAAAAATGGGCAAACCCGGATGAACCGAATTCGCCAAAAGATGCACGAACCACACAGCCTTAGAAGCCCCGAAAAAGGCTTGCAAAAGCGGTTCGGACCACGCCCGGTTCCAACCCAACATCGCCACAATCTCACTCATTTTCCTATCACAAAACTTGCTAAAATCCTCACTAAAATGCCTAGTCCCCTTACTCAAAACCTCCTCCCACGTCAACCCTTGGAGCCGACTAAACATCGCGAAGTTCGCCTCGCACCGATCAATCGGGTTCAGGACCGTGTTCGACGCATTCTTCGCAAACCCAACCGACTCAAAATCCTCGAAAAACGCCCGATTCAACAAAGCCTCCAAGTAAAAAACCAACCCTCTAGGATTCCTCGAAGACGAAACCTTTATATCATAAGGCTGCAAAAGCAATGAGATCCTACTATGAACTTTCCCCTCCATCTGTCTCAACTGAACCGTCAACGCCCGGCTCAAGATCCTAACCGTGGATCTCGCCTCCGACACCAAAACCAAGAAATTCTCAATCACCTTCTCATGATCACCAACTTTAACAGCCTGATAACTCAAACGAGCAGGGGACTTCTTCTTACCACCACCACCACTACTACAAACTTCAAGCCCAGATTTCAAACTATGACAATAAATCTCCAGCTTATTCAGCTTCTTCTCAAGCTCAGACATCGAGTACTTCAACTTAGAAGCTTCTAGAACAGCTTCATCTCTCTTTCTAGTAGCTTGAATCAGCTTATTCGAAAGCTCAGCCACAGCAATTTTCCACTGCTCGTCTCTTGAAACAGAGGACCCTCCATCTGATGATTTGGGGCTCTTTTTGAGTGCTAATGAAGCCATAATGGACTTGAAAATCCCATTTGGACTAGCCATTGATAAATGTCGGTGCACACCGTTGTTGTCTGAGGGGACAACTGTGAGCTTGTCTTTGCTACTAGGCCTGCATTTGTTGCAAGAAACGCCGGTAGATTCGTCGTTTTTTCGTGAAGAAGAGACTGATTTTCTTCTGGGTTTTTCGGGATTGTGAAGCGGTGTGGGATAATGCTTGTAATCAGCAGATGAATCACCTTTGTCTGTGTATTCACTTGCTGGTGTACTGTTTTGGTCTCGAAAACTTCTTCTCTCTTGTGAAAACTCCTCATCTTCGTTGCCTTCTTCAATCTGACCAAAACAAAAAAAACCCAGATAAGAATAGTGAAGAAGAATCAAAATTAATTGCAATCTGAAAAAAAAAAAAACCAGATGAGAATAGGAATAAAAATCAAAACCCATTTGCACAAAAACATGAAAACTCACAATAATCAAAATTAATTGCAGATTAGATTTGAAAAAAAAAAAAACAAAAAAAAAAACCAGATAAGAATAGTTGAAAAAATGAAAACCCATTTGCACAAAAACACGAAACCTCAAAATAATCAAAATTATTGAAGATTATATCTGGAATAAAAAAACAGATAAGAATAGTAAAAAAAAAAAAAAAAATCAAACCCCATTAGCACAAAAACATAAAAGCTCAAAACTAATTGCAAATATTAATACTTACAGGAGTGAAGTTGCAATGTGGAGGGTTGTGAGGGGAAATCGAAGAAGAAGTGGCCATGGATTTCATTTTTTTTCTTTTTATCTCATAAAAAAATGAAACTTTTAGTAGATAAAAAGGTCGAATACTTTAATGGTGACTGGATTTTGCATGGGCAGGTTTCATTTCTGAGAGATTATCGTTTTCTTTAAAGTTGTAATATTTTCGTCGGGTTGTAAGTTTGTAATGATGATATTTTATTTTGTTTGTTGTATGTATGTATGTATGTACTAACTATTACAGAAGAGAAGAGATTTTGCAGAAGATGTATTTAATTTTCTCATCTACCCAGATGCCAAAGCAGAACAATCACTAAATGCAGCGGGGTCAGACTCAGAGGTTAGTTGAGTCCACGCGCTTTTGGGCGCGTGGGGATTAAGTGCCTTGGTTTTTGGGGTTGTTTGCTTTGGTCGTGGGTTGTACTGAGGGGCTGACTTGTTGGTGGGATTAGTATATGTGGGCGTTTGACTATTGCCAGATGCTAGAATTAATATATAGGGGATATTTTATTTTTCTTATTTATTATTTAAGACTACTTTTTATGATTCAAGCTGGTATTTATAATAATTTCCAAACGGTAGTTAATTGTGAGGGTAGGCTATTAAATTTTGTGTCTGATTAATTGAAGATGTTTGTTATTATAAATTAATGTTATTGTCTTTATCTGAATTCGGGAGTTTACTGATTTAAATTTTAAAGAAACTAGTTATATTAATCTAATAAATACATTTTGTTTGTCAATTAAATGGTGTGAAAATGAAGTGTTCGACCTCGTCAAATTAATACATGTAGCAAAGATAACGTATTTTGACCAATTGAATTATTTGATGGCATATATATAAATTAATTATATATTTATCTTGAAAAGTGTAAGGCGGGTATATATATGTCGTCAAACTCAACCGTTGATTATATTAAGGCCTTGTTTCTACTACTCAAAATAGATCTATAATCTAAAAGAAAAACATACACAGCTATTATTAAAGCATTAAGTATTTTCTTGAACAAAAAATGTCTCGAAATTCTCTTTCTCAAGTTCTTCATCTTCGAGGCGTTTGTCTCAAAATACTTAATTCATGAATAAGTCTCAAAAGGACTTGAGTTAAAGTTCAACGATGTTAAAATACCATTTGATTCGAGATCAAGTTAAGCCCTCGATTGAACATTTGTTGAAGATAGGGGCTCTTTGAATTCAAGAAGTAAAGACAAGTATCAAATTATTCATCACAAAGATTAAGTATAATTTTTAGTTGATTCAAAATTAGGCTTAGACGCCCTTCAATTAACGTTTATATCCAAGCCACCTAGAATATCAAATTTCGGCTCCACCTTAAAGTCAACCAAAATTTTATGTTTATGTCTTTTAGAAAAGAATCAAAGAAATATTAAAGATTATATTCAAGTATTCCCTTTTAAATAAATATAATTTTACATATATGCATTTCTTATGGTTTAAAGACACTAAATTATTACTACAGTGAGAAATTATGAAATAGTCAATAGTATGGAAGGGATTATAACCTACATGATAATGAGTCAAACACAAAAGTCATTTAGTCCCATGAATAATTTTAGCATGGATTTAAATGACACAAATGTTGCGTTTTTATCAGGGTATATATAGTGGCATTTATTTGTTTACATTTGCTAATGAATCACAATGGCGTGACATGGTTTTAATTATTTTCGACCACCAAAAAGATATTTCATTTGCCAATGAATCACAATAGCTTCCGATGGTTTTAATTATTTTACACCACCACAAAGATACTTCCTACGATATGTGGTGGCGGAAATCTTGGTTTAACTCATTAAATATTCAATAATTTCTTGAGAGTCATGCCTCAACTTTAAACAATCTGTACCAAAAACATCAAAGTTGAAACATTTATTTCAGCATAAACTATTTGATGTCAAAGTCAAGAGGGCGAGGCATTATCTGAGACCTTGACTGGGTTAAGCAATATATAATTTTTTCAGAAAAAGTATAACATAATTATAGACGATTAGTTTTTAAAAATTTTAACAAATAACCTAATACTACTTTGAGCAAAAATATGTCATGTTGATTTGGACGACCGACCAAACTAAGAGTCACGTTGAATTATTTAATGATCATTATCAAAAAAAATATATATATATATTTAATGATCGTAGCACTAGTCACGTTAAATTTTGCTTCGTACCATGATGGTATCACCAGTTTGAAATACACAACTTAAAAGATAATAAAAAAGAGTAATTACTATTTTTTTTATGAGGAAAGGTGTATGGCACAAGCTGCTAATCCTGCAATTAGCAAAAACTGCGAGATTTACTAAAACTTGGCAAAGTAAATGAAAAATACAATTATATCTTTGCCATAAATGTTAGACACCAATAGCATGTTTTTTTTTTGAGAATGAAAACGGTGATATATATATTCTTCAAAGACAACAACAGTTCTTACAATCTGAGTAACATAGCCAATGCAACAAACAGAAAAAGAGAAACAAACAGGGAAACAAAAAGATAGCAGCATTAATTTAAGTACTATTACTCCTAATCCAATAGCAATCAGCAACAGAGCTGCGAGCAAGATGGTGAGCCACATCATTTGCTTCTCTCTTAATTGTGTTGAAACTGAAGGACTCGAAACCAGAGCATAGCTGTTTGATGTCCGCAACGACTGACCCGAATTCAGCCAAGCACTCTGAACTTTCGCCTATGGCCCGAATAACATTAGCACAATCGCCTTCAAGAATAACCCTGTGCCATCCTCGTGCTCGTCCCAATTCAGCCCCCAATCTTGCCGCTAAAGCTTCTGCACTTGCCGGAGAAAGTCGTCCCTTCAAACGTCGCTGACTCCATGCTTCCACTCGACCCTGGTCATTTCGAGCTACTGCAGCCATACCTATCTCACCTTCCTCTTTGAAAAGAGCGCCATCAAAGTTGATCTTAATGGTGTTACAAGGAGGCGGTTCCCACAACTGTGCATCCTGTTGGTATTGGTGATTCCCCACCCGCAAAAGGGCACCAGCTGCTAAGAATTCATTATGCTGTTTTTTAGCAAATTCGTACACTTCCATTGGTGTCTTAGCAACCTCGCCAGCAACCATCTTGTTCCGATTTTCCCAGATAGCCCAACAAATATACGCGAAACAGCCTACCTCCTCCCGGCTGAGTGTTGAGAGAATCCTTCTGACCCATTCCACCATCGACTCCAGATTAGCAAGGATCGTACGAGATGGTAGGTTGGAGACAGCCCACACTTGACGAGCAAAATGGCACCAAGTAAATAAATGCTCCATCGATTCAGCATCACAACCACAAACTGGGCAAAGATCGTCATGGCAAACCCTTCTACGTTTGAGATTACTTTTTGTAGGAAGAATCCCACAACAAGCTCTCCAGAGGAACATCTTTACCTTATTAACAACATTCAAACTCCAAATAAAATTCCAGTTTAGGTGATATCCAGTACTAGTACTACTCTCCCCCTGCTCCTTATTGCGCCATAAGTTACGTGTCATGATCAAATGGTAGGCACTTTTAACAGAGAAACAACCATTATTGTTGTAATGCCACACCATAACGTCATCATTGCGTTGGTCAGCAAGAGGGATTTGTAGAACCGCACGTTGGTCTTCTTCCCATAGATGCGCATTTAACAAGTCATACTTCCAAATGCCAAGGTGTTGATCAATGAAATGTGCAACCTGCACCTCTCTCAACTCATCAGGTGGAGGAGTGATAAGCTTAAAAGAGAAGGGTTTAGGAATCCACTTATCACCCCAAAACCTGACAGATTTTCCATTGCCGATTCTCCACCGAATGCCTGCCTCAAGAACTCCTTTCGCACTAAAAATACACTTCCATGTGAATGAGGAAGTTGTTCCCTTTTTAGCTTCAAAGAAACTTGAGTCAGGAAAATACCGAGCTTTAAGGATTCTCGCAAGGAGGCAGTTTGGGACCATAACCAATCGCCAGGCTTGTTTCGCTAAAAGAGCTAAATTAAAAGCCTTGAGATTACGAAAACCGAGCCCCCCATCTCTTTTGCTTTTACACATGAAGTGCCAATCGCGCCAATGGATCTTCTTTTTGTCTTTATCATCCCACCAATAGTTTCTCATCAGTGCTTCTAGATCGCCAATAAAATTATCAGGAAACTTGAAGCAGCTCATAGCGTATGTAGGGATTGCCTGGAGCACTGCCTTGATTAAAACTTCTTTGCCTGGTGTTGAGAGTGATTTTTCCTTGTACCCTTTGATCCTATCCCATAGCCGATCTCCAAGAAAGCCAAAGACCTCTCGTTTTGATTTTCCAACCAACGCCGGTAAACCAAGGTATGTATCATGCTTGTCTTCAACTTGTACATTAAGTATGGATTGGATAGCCTGTTTTTGATCAGAACCACAGTTTTTGCTGAATACGAGTGTCGACTTTTCCATATTAATTTGCTGTCCCGATGCTCGTTCATAGACCCGCAACACTTCTAAAATACTTTCTGCTGCCTCTTGTTTTGCTTCACAACACACGATCGTATCATCGGCAAATAGGAGGTGTGATATACATGGAGCCTGTTGGCAAACTCTAATGCCCATAATTTTCCTTTTCTCCTCCGCCACTCGCAGCAAACCTGAAAAAGCTTCGGAACAGAAAAGAAACAAATACGGAGAAAGGGGATCCCCTTGCCGGAGTCCTCTCCCTGGTTGAAAAAAGCCACATTGAATGCCATTGATCAACACCGAATAAGTAACAGTTTTAACACAAAGCATGACTAATGAGATGAAGCGAACATCAAAACCTAACCTCTCCATTACCTTTTCAAGGAAGACCCATTCAACTCTGTCGTAGGCTTTACTCATGTCTAATTTCAGAGTCATAAGTCCGTTCTTACCGTTTCGTTTATTCTTAAGAAAATGGTTAAGTTCGAAAGCCACAAGAACATTATCAGATATGAGACGGCCAGGAATGAAAGCAGATTGAGTTTCACTAATGATTGAGTTCATCCAAGGTTTGAGACGGTTAGTGATAGCCTTTGTAGCAATTTTATAGACAACGTTGCTAAGACTGATCGGGCGGAAATGAGTAATGGACAATGGTTCTTGGACTTTAGGAATAAGTACTATATGAGTATAATTCATTTTTGCCTGAAAGACTTGATCGTTAAGCAATGCAAGAATGCATTTCACAACATCATGCCGAATGATATGCCAAAATTTTTGAAAAAATAAAACAGGTAAACCGTCAGGACCGGGGGATTTAAAAGGAAACATAGAGTCAAGTGCGTTTTTTACCTCCGTCTCTCGATAAGGCTGAAGTAAGTCTCTGTTCATATCTGGAGTGACGCGGGCAACGATTCCCTCCAGTGCCAGTTGAGTATCTCGGGGACAAGGGTCAACAGATGTGAAGATTGATTGAAAATGATTAAGCGTAATCTGTTCAATATCTTTTTGATCCTCCTTCCAACAGCCATTATCATCAACTAACCCCCGAATTAGACTTCGCCGTTTTCGTTCGGTAGCTTGTGAATGAAAATAAGACGTATTCCGATCCCCTTCTTGAAGCCAGTGCACTTTACTCCTCTGCTTCCATTTGAGCTCTTCCTTATCAAGGAGATCCTCCAACTCAAGCACTAAATTCTTATCCTCCTGTTTTGTTTCTGCTGTTATTGGCCCCTTACGGATTTCATGGATTCGGTCCTTTAAGATTTTTATTTGAGATGATAACTGTCCCACAGAATCTTTGCTCCATTTTAACAGACCCACCCTACAATTACCAATCTTATTCCACAATGCAGACCCATCAACGCCCTCATTTTCCGATTCCCAAGATTCTTTAATAATACGTTCACAATCAGATGATTTCACCCACATAGCCTCGAATCTGAATCTTTTCCTAGCTCGCACTTTCTGGAAATTGGATGGAGGGGGGCACGTATCCAGCAACAGAGCTTTATGATCCGAATGACGGGTGTCCAAATGCGTAATAGAGGCCCGAGGGAATAAATTTGTCCATGTTGTTGTCGCGCAGCCCCTATCAAGCCGCTCCCAGATTGTATGCGGATGTAAGCGTTTATTACACCAAGTAAACTGATTTCCTTCAAAACCGAGGTCACTGAGTCCACAACTAATAAGCGCTTGCCGAAACTCCTTCATCAAGGTCGCTGATTTAAGAGCTCCACCTAGTTTCTCTGAATGGTGCAATATCTCGTTAAAATCGCCTCCGCAAAACCAAGCCATATTAGAACGTGAACCTAGCTGCCGCAACAAGTTCCATGATCTATCTCTCTTACTTTCGTCCGGCTCTCCGTAAAAACCAGTAAAACGCCAAACCGGAGTTCCATCTACTGGATGCACCGAGACATCAATAAAATTCCTAGAAAAACTAATTAAATCAACAATAACATCCTTCCTCCATAACAGGGCAAGACCCCCTGATTTGCCTATTGCTTCGACGCCTAATCCAAACAAATTGAACCTAGACTTTAACACCTCTAACTTTTTTGACCTATATTTAGTTTCACTAAGGAAAACTAAATCGGGGTTATGGCGACGCAGAAGATCACCGAATTCTCGAACTGTCCAAGGGGACCCCAACCCCTGACAGTTCCAACACAAAGCAATCATTGTAATCGGCGGGGCTGGGAGTCAGCGCCCGCCGTTGAATTCACGGATTTGAAGAGCAAAAGCTCACCTGAACCACACACTTTCTTTGTAGCCTTTTCTGCCCCTTGATCCTCTATCTTGCGTTTTCCCACCAATGCACAACTCATAATTTCATCATTCAAGATACTCAAGTTTTTCCTCTTCACATAGGTTTTGTGTTTCTTCTTCAGTGGCTGTACCTTGAACATGTAGGTGTCTACCCAATTTTCAGAACATTAAATGCTTTTCATTTTCCATCGAAATAAATATAAGGCTTGTCATATTCTCGTAGCTGCGCTGCCAGCTTAGCAAGAATATCAATATTTGAATTCTGTTTTTTTTTTGTTAAGAATTTGATTTTTGTTTCATATAATTATGTATATACCTTATCAAATTTATATATATATATATATGTATGTAATTCATGTCTTCAAAACGAGGGGTAATTTTCATCCACCTCCCCTGAGGTTTCACACTTTGGCATATAGCCCCCTGAGATTTCATATTTTGGTATATACCTCCCTGAAGTTTCATTCATTGGCATATACCCCCTGAAGTTTCAATTCTTTTGCATATACCCCCCTAAGGTTTCATTTATTTTGCATATACCTCCCTTCCATCAATTGACACTTAGTCAACTATCAAAACTGAGGGTAAATATGTAATTTTTTATACTTTAAAACATGAAAAATCATTTATGATTATTAATATGTTACTTAGCTTAAATATAATCCATTTATTCTTATAATCTAAATATCTAAATTAAGCATGATTTATTTTGAGTTATATTAGTTCATTAACAATTTTGTATTTACAAATTTATTTTTAGAAGTTTTTTAAGTAATTAAAAATTAACACGGTTAGGAAAATTATAACTTATGGTCATTTGCTTATTTTTAATATTTATAGAAAATTTTGCAGCATTTTTATTAGAAATTTTGAACATTTTATTCCTGGCGATTGTTGATGATTATATTGATTACATGACATTTTATTAAAATACCGATCTTATTAATATGTTGCATATGTGAAATAAAATATAGAATAACAAGAATATGTCTCTAAATTATATTATTGTTTGGTAGAGAAAAATATGCATATTAATGGACCAATATGAATAAAAATAAATCATACTTAATTTGGATATTTAGATTATGTATTCTTATAGATTATGTTTAAGTTAATTATCAAGTTAATAACCATAAATAAGTTTTCATATTTTAAAGTATAAGAAAATTACATGTTTACCCTCACTTTTTGTTATAAAATAAACCCGGATTAGAGCGTAAGCACGGCTAATAATTTGAAACGAGAATATAAATAACTCACAGATTTACGTGGAAAACCCCAAATTACTTTGAGGTAAAAAACCACGGGCAAGGTAGAAGAACTTCACTATGAGGTAAAATAGGAATTACAACTCTCAGATTTTTACCGAAGTAAAATCTCACAAACTCTCTATTTTTTACTCTCACACTAAACACTCACTTAACACTCTAAATATACAAGAAAGTTAAGAGAGAATTGTTTGTTTTGGGATGATTGGAATGGTGGAATAAGGCTTCTATTTATAGGATAATTTTGGGGGTGCAATGTCTATTTAGTTTAACTAGAGACCCCTATGTGCAATATAGGAGTAGATACCTATATGCAAATAGTTGGTCAAGCATCAACCGATTTTTCTTCAATGCTTGATGGGAAAAATCATTTTTAATCTTCAACTTGGTGGATGACCAATCGGACCCCTCCAACTCATTCAATTGATGCAATTATCCTCACATGCTTGAACATGCAATGCCTTATCCAATCTTCAATTCTTTTGACTGCCAACATTCTCCCACTTGAAGATTTGATTAGCGATTAATCATATCTTCACACCATCCTTCTATCTTACCCTTTTCATGTTGCTTACGTTTCCCCGAGGCCACACGAGGATCGACACTTGATGAACTTATCAACATCAACACTCTTTGTCATGAAATCAGCTATGTTATCCTTAGTGTGAATCTTCTGCATATCCACCGTACCTTCTTCGACCTTTTCTCGAACGAAGTGATACTGAACTCGAATATGTTTCGACTTTGAATGAAACGCTGGATTCCTTGCTAGATGCAACGCACTCTGATTGTCACAGAATAGAGTAATCGACTCTAGAATGTGCCCGAGTTCCTCCAGAACCATTTTCAACCAAATTGCCTCTTTACTGGCATGCGTAGCTGCCACGTATTCAGCCTCTGTTGTTGATGTAGCAACAACTGACTGTAACTTTGAAACCCAGCTTACTGCTCCCCTAGCAAGAGTAAACACATATCCTGTAGTGGACTTGCTTTTGTCAAGATCACCTGCATAGTCTGAATCAACATATCCAATAACTGTAAAATCCGATCCTTCGTAACATAATGCAACATCACAGGTTCCCTTGATGTATCTGAGAACCCTCTTCACTGCACTCCAATGCTCTTTTCCAGGATTTGCCATGTATCGACTAACCACTCCCACTGCATGTGCAATGTCTGGTCTTGTACATATCATAGCGAACATTAAGCTTCCCACTGCTGATGCATACGGTACTCGAGACATTTCCTTCCTCTCTGCTTCACTGCTAGGACACATACTTGAGGATAATTTGAAACTAACAGAAAGCGGGGTAGAGATTGGCTTACAATCTTGCATATTGAAGCGCCGCAAGATCTTTGACAGGTAGTTCTTTTGAGAAAGCCAAATCTTCCTGTTGTTTCTGTCTCGGTAAATCTGCATCCCTAGAATCTTGTTTGCTGGTCCCAAGTCCTTCATTTCAAATTCCCTAGCCAGTTGAGCCTTCAATTCTTGAATGCGAGCTTTGTTGGGGCCTGTCACCAACATGTCGTCAACGTACAGCAACAAGATGACAAAGTCATCTTCACCAGATCTCTTGTAGTAGGCACACGGATCTGCATTGAGTCTGCTGTATCCAAGGCTCGTTATGAATGAATCAAATCTCCTGTACCAACACCTTGGCGCCTGTTTTAGACCGTACAGAGATTTGGTCAACCTGCAAACTAAGTTCTCTTTTCCTTCTTCTTTGAATCCTTCTGGTTGGAGCATATAAATTTCTTCATCAAGTTCTCCATGAAGAAATGCTGTCTTTACATCTAATTGTTCAAGATGTAAATCAAATGTAGCACACATAGCCAGAACTACTCTAACAGTTGTTAGTCGCACCACTGGAGAAAATATTTCATTAAAATCAATACCTTCCTTTTGAGCATATCCTTTCACCACCAACCTTGCACGATACCTTTCCACTTGGTCATCACTGTTCCGCTTGATCTTGAACACCCATTTGTTGCCAATGGGTTTCCGGCCTTGTGGTAGAGACACAAGTACCCATGTCTTATTCTTATGAAGAGCTTCCATTTCCTCCTGCATTGCTGCCATCCACTGAGCCGCATCTGAGCTATTCATAGCCTCCTGAAGAGTTGATGGCTCTCCATCCTCGGTTAGAAGACAGTATGCAACATTGTTCTCCATAATATAGTCTGAGTGCCAGCCTGGTTGTCTCCTGACACGCATTGATTGTCGCGTTTCAGGAACTTCAGACTCTGTTGTCTCCTCGGGTTCGTGCTCTGGTTCAGAAGGACCATCCTGCTCAGAATCCTTCTTGACTGGTACTGTTGTAGTTTCTGAACTTTCCTTTAAACTGCTATCATCCTCTTTCTTATCTTCTGCGAAGATAACATCCCTGCTTATCACAATCTTGTGGGCAGTGGGGTCCCACAAGCGATACCCCTTCACTCCTTCAGCATACCCTAAGAACAAACACTTTCTGGATTTTGGGTCCAGCTTCGTTGTCTCTTGAGTATTAAACATAACATAAGCGGGACTTCCGAATATATGGAGATTAGAATAATCAACTGGTTTACCTGTCCACATCTCCATCGGTGTCTTCGAGTCCAGTGTTGTTGAGGGAGATCGATTCACCACATAGCAGGCAGTACTGACTGCTTCCGCCCAGAACGACTTGTCTAGACCCGCAGTTTGTAACATCGCTCTTGTTCTATCCAACAAGGTTCTGTTCATCCGCTCTGCAACTCCATTCTGCTGAGGAGTGTACGCCGTGGTAAACTGTCTCTTGATCCCAGCCTGCTTACAGAAGTCATCGAATTCTGTGCCAGTATACTCTCCTCCATTATCCGACCTTAAACACTTGATCTTCTTTCCAGATTCAAGTTCGACTCGCGCTTTGAAAATTTTAAACTCTGAAAATACATCTGCCTTCCTCTTGATCGCGTACACCCAACATCTCCTGGAATAGTCATCTATAAAAGACACAAAATACAGTGCACCTCCCAGGGATCGAACCGGTGCTTGCCACACGTCAGAGTGAATTAATTCTAGAATAGCTTTACTTCTAGAATTTGAACTGCTAAACTTTAAACGATGTTGTTTGCTAACAACACAGTGCTCACAGAAAGATAATGATACCTTCGTGAGACCGGGGAGTAGTTTCTTTTCAGCAAGAACCCTCATGCCTTGTTCCGACATATGTCCGAGTCGCTGGTGCCAAATCATCGATGATTTCTCAGCTGACTCTGACGAAGCCACTGATGCTTCTCCTTCTTGCAAAGTCTCCCCCTGTAGCAAGTACAGATTTCCAGCAGTTTTGTCGCCTTTCATATGTACAAGCGCGCCTTTGATAATTTTCATGATCTTGCCTTGCGACTCCATTTTGTAGCCAAGATCAGCCAGTTGTCCAAAAGACAACAGATTCTTTTTCAAGCCCTCCACGTGTCGAACCTCTTCAATGGTCCGAACAATCCCGTCATGCATCTTCAGCTTGATTGTACCGATGCCAATAACCTTCAAGGCATGATCATTACAGCTGTACACAGATCCCCCAGAGACAGGTGTATAATGGTGAAACCATTCCCTCCGGTGAGTCATGTGATAGCTAGCCCCTGAATCAATAAGCCATATATCATCAAAGCCTCGCATACCTCGAAGTGCTGTTGCAGCTTCACAACACAAAGCATTCCCATCATCTGAAGCGCTAGCGGCGTTTGCCTGAGGTTCAGAATCTTTCTTCTTAAGATCCCAACAGTCCCTCTTTTTATGACCCTTCTTACCACATTGCCAGCAACCGCCGTTGATCCTTGACTTGGATCTACCTTTCTTCTGACTCCCACTTGCACCACGTTCTGTTGATCTTCCCCTTGTCACCGCCAAGGCACTTGCTTGTTGAGAGCCTACCTCCCTATCCTCTTTGTTCTTGCGCCGATTTTCTTCTTCAAGAACTGCGGCTACAATTTCCTCAAAGACCAAATAATCCATAAGAATATTATTTGTTAAGTTGATGACAAGTTGATCATATGAATCTGGCAAACTCTGTAGTAGGATTTCAGCACGTTCTGCAGACTCTATTTTATGACCCATAGAAGTGAGTTGCGAAAATAAAGTATTCAAAACGTTAATATGATCCGTTACCGAGGTTGATTCCGACATCCTCAACATGTACAATTTCCTTTTAAGGAAAATCTTGTTGTGGAGTGACTTGGATTCGTACATTTTGTTGAGATGATCCCAGATCTCCTTTGCCGTCTTCTTTTCCTCTATGCTTGACAACACTCCATCCGCCAACGCCAGGTGGAGATTTGCAATAGCATTCCCGTCCATATCATTCCATTTCGCATCATCTGTGAGTTCCACCGGTCTTTCACCGATCGCAGCGAGACAACCATCTTTTCTCAAGATGGCTTTGATCTTCAATTTCCAAAGCGAGAAATTGCTCCCGTTGAATTTCTCTATCTCAAATTTTGCCGTCATTGCTTCTATCACGAACCACCGTTACTGCAAATAATTTCAGCACGATACCTCCAAAATAATATTTCAGGCCCCGGAAGTGAACCGAGGCTCTGATACCACTTGTTATAAAATAAACCCGGATTAGAGCGTAAGCACGGCTAATAATTTGAAACGAGAATATAAATAACTCACAGATTTACGTGGAAAACCCCAAATTACTTTGAGGTAAAAAACCACGGGCAAGGTAGAAGAACTTCACTATGAGGTAAAATAGGAATTACAACTCTCAGATTTTTACCGAAGTAAAATCTCACAAACTCTCTATTTTTTACTCTCACACTAAACACTCACTTAACACTCTAAATATACAAGAAAGCTAAGAGAGAATTGTTTGTTTTGGGATGATTGGAATGGTGGAATAAGGCTTCTATTTATAGGATAATTTTGGGGGTGCAATGTCTATTTAGTTTAACTAGAGACCCCTATGTGCAATATAGGAGTAGATACCTATATGCAAATAGTTGGTCAAGCATCAACCGATTTTTCTTCAATGCTTGATGGGAAAAATCATTTTTAATCTTCAACTTGGTGGATGACCAATCGGACCCCTCCAACTCATTCAATTGATGCAATTATCCTCACATGCTTGAACATGCAATGCCTTATCCAATCTTCAATTCTTTTGACTGCCAACACTTTTGATAGTTGATTAAGGGTCAATGGATGGAAGGGAGGTATATGCAAAAGAACTGAAACCTCAGGGGGAGTATATGCAAAAGAATTGAAACCTCAAGGGGGTGTATGCCATGAATGAAACTTTAGCGTATATGCCAAAATATAAAATCTCAGGGTACTATATGCCAAAGTATGAAACCTCAGGGGAGGTGGATGAAAATTACCCTCAAAATGAGCGTTAGTAACCAATTACTTTGTAATTCATTTTATTTTTTTGTTCAAGTTTAGACAACCCAACTTTAGTTCGTCCCAGAAGAGTTTTAGCTAACATACATAGCGAGTGGTTAAAGGAATATGTAATGTAGATCAATTTAAATTCAAATTTTTATTACCAATATTGTGGCAAAGAGATATATCACGAACTTTGTTCCTTAAATATCCACGTGATGTTCTTGTATTTTTCTTGCTATATTGGGTCATCTATTTTGATTTGGTTTCACGGGTCAACGCTAAAACGTCAAGCGGCCGAGTTCCAAGGGCAATGGGTAATTGATCATCTGCAAAGTCCAACCCGATTTTGGATATGCAAATTAAAAGCAATGGACAAATTGTCCAGCACGCGGGTTGATAAATAGCAAATCTTTTTCCTTTGTCTTTTTGTTTCTTCTTTTTTTTTTTTTTTTTTTTTTTTAATGCGAAAGGGACTAGCAAACTCCGAATAAATTACCCAAATTACATTTGGGATATGGATAATTTAAACAAAACTGTCCCTAGCTTATAACTAAGCATTAAGACGCTTAAGTTTTTGAAAAAAATTACATACATCACCTAAAGAGGGTTTGTTTTACACGAGGGGTAGTTTGTATAAGATAACTCATATTTATGGACTACTTTACGTATATTGTACTTTTTTATATTTTGATCAATATCTTCTATTGAACTCACCTTAGTTTACAAAGTTTAGTATCAAATGTGTGTTTTATAGAGTTTTGATGATTTAATAATGTATTTATCATTTATTTATACAACAACATCACACTTTATTCTGAAATTGATAATGATGCTCGCAATGACTAGTTGTTTAATGCTTACAGTCAATTTAAACAAATAAGGAACTGAAGCACAAGAACAATTGCACTCATATATTAAACTCGCTTCTTGTTCTTGGTCTTCTAGACTTCTATCCCTTCTATTGCAAGTAGTAGTACAATCATAATTTTAATTGAAAATTTTAAACATTCTTTTTAAAAAGTACCAAAACATTTTTAATTTTCGTCTCAAAGAGGGATTAAATCATTTTTGGTGCCTCAATTAGGCACGATTTCAAAAGTGGTGCCTTATTGAGGCAGTCATCAACATTGGTGCCTCAATGAGGCATTTTTATCAATTTTGGTGCCTCGTCGCCAGAAAATTCAAAAAATGGCCGGAATCGCTTACGTGGACGTGACATGGCCCCAAATTTGGGAATTTTGACCACGGTCAACGCCACGTGGTAAAATTGTGCCACGTGTTATGACACGTAAGCAATTAAAATTAAAAAAAGATCAAGAAATAAAAAATTATATTATAAATTTAAGTTATTAACATTTTTGTATTTTAAAATAAAAAAGAAAGAAAAATAATAAAAAAAATATAAATTCCAAAAAAAAAATATTTCAAATTATTGTAATTACAGTTTTAACAGATTTTTTTTTTTAATTTCATAAACAAATAATTAATAAAACAAAACATAATAAATAAATAAAAATAAAGGAATCGTCTTCCCCGATCACCCCACCCCTCCCCTTCACCAAATCGCCACCAACAACCACCGCACCTCCGCCATGAGCCACCACCACCACCACAAACCCACCACAGCTGTTGTCACATCCAATGTCGTCGCTCATCTGATTCATCCTCCCAACTAAATCATCCGTCCTATCAGGTACATTTCAATTCACCATCTTTTTCAAAAAAATCCCAATTATTCTCGTATTAAATGTTAAACCCACATCAGATCTCGTGTTTAAAGTCCAAATTGTCGTAAAGATCTAATCTTTTTCCACTTTTTGTTCGAATCGCAGAAATCCCACATTGTATTCACCAACAATGGGGATGTTGGACTCATCGTCCGAATCAAACAACAAAATCTTGAATGTGGGCTGTAGGGCTCAAATCAATCGACAAATTAGCCCCAAAATCACTAAACTCACCAGCACCAGATAAAAACCCACCATTTCTATTCAACAAAAACCCACCCTCACAACCCCCCAAATCAAAAGTTCCATCTAAAGGGTTGTTGGGGATCTCATCAAGAAGTGATTTTGAGGACAGCAAATAGTTGACCTGGTTGTTGTTGTGGGATAAGTTCAGGTTGTTGAAAATAGAAGCTCATGTTGGTGAAGAACATGAAGCAGCAGGAGAGGAGTTTAACAGAAGCTGATTGTTGTTGTTTGCAAGAGATTGTTGAGCGAATGTGGTGGGTTTGTGGTGGTGGTGGTGGCTCATGGCGGAGGTGCGGTGGTTGTTGGTAGCGATTGGTGAAGGGGCGGGGTGATAAAAAAAATCTGTTAAAATTTTAATTACAATAATTTGAATTTTTTTTTTGGAATTTATATATTTTTTTATTATTTTCCTTTTTTTTTAAATTTTAAAATACAAAAATGTTAATAACTTAAATTTATAATATAATTTTTTTATTTCTTGACTTTTTTTTTTATTTTAATTGCTTACGTGGCATAACACGTGGCACAATTTTATCACGTGGCGTTGACCGTGGTCAAAATCTCCAAATTTGGGGCCATGTCACGTCCAGTAAGCGATTCTGGCCATTTTTTGAATTTTCCAGCGACAAGGCACCAAAATTGATAAAAATGCCTCATTGAGGCACCAATGTTGATGACTGCCTCGATAAGGCACCACTTTTGAAATCGTGCCTAATTGAGGCACCAAAATTGATTTAATCCCTCTCAAGGAAAAGAAACATGGAACTACTTCGAATTTGCAATCACAACTTTTTTTATGAAAATACATGTCCAAGGCTACTCGAAAATCAACAACCGAAACATGTTATTTAATCGACTTAAACTTAAATCCATCTAGCATGTTACACTTATAACTTTCGCATGAGTCTTTAATGTGATTGAGCAACCACTTGTATGAGATTTTAATGCATTCACGGATCTATTGAAAAGAGAACATTTTTGTTTCTTGGAACTAAAAAGGCCCAAATATTATCTAATGTCACCCTCACCACTTTACAACGGTTACTATGAATATAGACCCATGGAAGATAATTGATTTTTTAATTTTATATCGAGTACGTGTGCATCTTCTTAAATTGTTTTTTTCGACCATGTAGATGGAGCTGCAGATTGTGATCCAAATATCCAATTAAGTACATGTATACATATTTGTTTTCTACATATTATTCATAACTTGCAAGTTGTTAATTGATATTGCCCATTAAATACTTTATAAATTCTTTTTGCACCCAAATAAAGGTACTGAAAACAACAGACATATATATGTCTTGTTCTATTTTGTTCAATTATTTCTAAAAAAGTAATGTTCAACTATAAGAATTGATGCTCAACTAATATGGCATACATATAACATTGTGAATTTCTTTGTGTACATTGTAAACTCTGCAAATAGCTAGGAGTTAGCATTTGTGGAATCTAAACAATTCTAAGTAATTAAGTTCAACTTAATCTTTTCCCCAAACACACAAATAATATCAAAAATTATAGAGAAAAAATGTTGCTTTTCGGATCTAAATTCTTAAATATCTTCATAGTTTTGATTTATTCAAAAGAAAGTTTAGAACCAACTATTTTAGTTGAGCTAACACTTAGATAATCTCACCATTTATATTACAAATAAACAAATACTTGAATCTACAACGGTTTTATCTCAACAATGAAGATACTAATCGAGAAATGTCATTCTCATTTTACTTCATGATTCTACAACTTTATACAAAAAAATGGAATCTTTTGACAATTCCCAAAGCCTGGCATTCTTCTAAAGTACAATTTTTCTTCAAATTAGAATTTCGATTCAGTCTTAATCGGGTTATACTTAATTACGTAATGGAATGACCTACATGGAACATTAACGCATTTACGGATATTTTTTAAAGGGAGGAGAATTTTCTTCATTGGAACTCAAAAATGAAAGGGCCAGATACTAAGGAATACGTAGCGTGAGCAACTTTGACAATGTGATCATTATAAATGGAGCTAAGGAATAAATGCACAAAAATAATTGGGATAATAACGTGTACAATTTTTAAATTTGGACTAAATAAAATACATAAGCACCCTTATTATTTGAATAATTATAAAAACCACTAAATTATGAAAACGAGATTTTGACAAATTATCCCATATATAGGTTATGCCAAAATGGCAAATTGCTCCGTGAAATAAAAATAATTACTCTATTGTGACTTCAAAAGTGTCCTAAATTAACTCATATATAGAGAGGTGTAGTTGCTCTAAACCGGAGAGCTGGGGCTGAATTTTTGCCGAAAAAGAAATTTATACCCCCATAATTCTTCTTAACTTTGGATTAAGAAGAAACAAAATAAAAACTAAAATTTGTATTCGATTACAATTTTTTTTTATATATATGTTTGTATTTTGTTTTTATACTCTTACTTGTTAGAAAAATTAAAAAAATATTAAACATAAAATTAAAAGAGAAACTATTAAAAATTGCAAAGGTATTTTGGTCACAAAGTGTAGTAAATACACTTCACAAATGAATAGGGGATACTGATGCTTTTTCAATCTCGTTGGGCAATTTGTCATACATTTTTCAAATTTGATCTAATTATATAAACACAAACACTATTTGAATAATTGTTGAAACATCCATTAAGTTATAAAAACACGTTACAACACTATAGACTCTAGCTACAAATGTTTGAATGAATGTAGATGCATTCCAAGAAGTTCTGTGAAGTCCATATTTTGTTACTTATTTTCTTAGCGAATATATTCACGATTATATCAAATTTATAATTATGAACTATCATAATTACTTAAATGATGCCTAACCCCGCCTATCCGCAAGAGAAGTTTTTAGAAAAGTTTAGTCATTTTCAGTCGTAAATGTGCTGCTCGCTTGCTTTGCATAAATATTGCTGAACACATGCATGTTTATCTGATACAAAGTTTCAACAACCACATTTATTAATGACGGTGTCTAATTTTCCTTTTATATTGTTTTCGTATAACTTTGAAATTTGTTTTGAATGACAAGCTAGTTTGAAATTTGTATCTTTCTTCTTTAATTACCTCTCGAGAAGGCAAATGATATAAGAGGCAGCAAGATCTAACGACGAGCAATTTTTCTATTGTTCTTTAAATATATACACCTCTCGATTATTATGCCAACTCGTGTTATTTGTTAACTTCAATCAATAATCAATAATCAATAGAATCATAATTCTTCTTTTTAGAAAATAAAACTTTGTTCTTTTGTATTTATCATGCATGTGAAAGGTTATCTTTCTTTATATCAAATAAGATAATAATTTTGTACAGAACTATAAAAACTGTAAATAAGTATTTTATACTCACTTAAAATCATGTAGAAGACGATGCACGATACATTTGAGACAAAAATTGCCAAACCACAACTTTTAAATATTACATAAATTCGTTAAGCAACTAAAAGTAAACGAAATCATCAATTCATTAATTGTTTACTGCATTATGTTAAATAAAATTTTGCCCCAGTACTATAGCTTAGATATATTATTCTTGAAACTCATTGAAATACGCTCATTCACCATGGAATATCTAAATGGAAACAAATGTTTGAAGTTCTAATTTCTAATATTCTTGATATGACTATACTTTCTGGATTAAAAATAGGCGTACAATAGTTAGAGTTTACTCAAATTCTGCCTGAGGCTAGATCATAACAACGCAAAATGTATAAGTGTGTCCAGATCAAACGTCTAATCAAGGACTGATAAAGTGATAATTACTCCATGTTAAGTTGTTAACAAGAATTATTTGGCTAGAAATGTACCGAGGAAACTCTGAAAATAAGCTGTTCTCAAGGATATAGGTCCTCACATTAAATCAGCCATCAACATATGCTAAACGTTACAATATTCAAAGACAAGACTTTACAATAAGTACAAATCTATTACTAGAATATAACCGAATAAAATACAAAGATGGGAATATTCTGGAGTTTGTTTTCTTCTTATTCTTCTTCTCACTCTTTATAGTGATTTAGGAATTGGGCCAAATTTAGGTCCTTTAGTAACAATCATAGTTCAATTAACCATATCCACCAACCTGCAGCAATTGAAAGATGGGCCTGGAAAAGGATTAATACGATTTACAATAGTGAATTACAAATCTATAAAATACACAAAAGATATAAACAAGATAAGGAAAGATCCTAGAACCAATTCTTCTATTTACAAAATTAATATCCGATATATATTATTCCCTAATAAATAGTTCATCTGGCGAAAATTATTTTCAAGTTTCAGTTTTGGAAGATAAGTCACATATTTTCTTTTTAATTTGCACCACAATTAAAGCGGGAGCAAATTTTGGATCATATACTTCGCCAAGTTCAAAACATTCACAAATATAAGGGTAAAAAATGGGTGGCAAATGGCAATTTGTTTAACCGGATCATATCCGAATTCGACACGGGTGGGTGCAATTTTGATGGTTCAAAGTTCAGAATATATTTTTCATGCATGTTGGATCTATACAATATCGAATTAAATGGAACTAGCCGGTTCAATTTCTGAATTTAAATTTATTTTCAACTATTGCTCTCGTTACATAGCTTTGTGACAAATCTACCAATATCTATGATAGATTTAGCAAACAGTACAACTTCATATTGAATTAAATAAATTAAGGTTAACACAAATTTATCTCTCACATGCCTAACTAATATAGTCAATAATTGTTGATATTACACATTACATTTAAACCACGTTAAAAAACACAAATTACATGTAAATCACTTTAAAAAAACACGCCACACCTAAATTATCTAAAAGAAACTACACCCTACCCATATCACCTAAAAACACACTACACTTAAAAATATATACCAGTGTTTTTAAAACCGAACCGGTGCTTTGAACCGGCAAGGCACCGGTTCACTGGTTTTACCGGTTAAACCGGTTCAACCGGTCAAAACCAGTGGACGGACAAGGGACCGGGTCCCGGTCCGACCGGTTCGACCGGCCGGGCCGGTCTGGTTTTAAAAACACTGATATATACTACACCTAAAGCACACACGAGACATAAATTAATTATAAACATGTACTACATCTAAAATACGTAATTCACATAAATCATCTTACAAAACATACACGACACTTAAATCACCTTAAAACTACTCACTAAATTAAACCCCTACAAAAATAAATTATAAAAGTAAATCACCAAAAGAATATTTAATGGACATAAATCACTTGAAAACACGTGCTACATCTAAAAAATACTTGGACATACATCACAAAAAGGAAAACACCTAAAGCACCTAAAACACAAACTTCACCTAAAACGCTAATAATCATATAAAAAGATACACTTTTTTACCTAAAACTACAACAAATAAATTGTCTAAAAAAGACATACATGACGCCAAAAATACACAATAAAGGTAAATCACCTAAAAAACACATGTTATATTTAAAGCACTTAAAAACATACATTCTACACGAAGTATTTGTAACTTGAAAAATAAATACTACAATTCAGAAACATGCTTTGCTCAATTTGGATGTTATGAAACTTTAGACTAATTGCATGTGAATTCAAAACAGATGATTTGATAAAAATGATAATATAAAATTGAACGTGATGAGATAGGTCACATTCAGAAGACTATCGTATGGATATTAATTTTGGGGAAATGTTAACCAATCACTTAGATCGCACCTTATCCTTTTATATAAAAACATACTACAAATCAATGCAAAAGAATTGTTGGGTCGACTTCGCTCGGCATTTTTCGTCTTCGCGGGCGTTAATATCGAAGCAAAAAGCAATTCTGACAGACTCGGATTTGTCCGGTAACCCCATTTTACCCTTCAATAATTTCAACAAGTTGCATGTTTATCATGGAGTTAAAAGTTAAAAACTCTTAAAAACTTATTTTTACAATCATGTTTCGAACACTTGAACCTCAAATTTATAAGTAATTTAGTTAATTTAAAGATACTTAATAGAGTATCATGAAAATAACTATTTAACAAAAGTAAACTAAATTACCTTTCAATTTTTATTTAATTGTGGTGGAAGATAAAAATGTCTTACATTTTCACTCCAAATTGACGTTTAAATATTTAAGTTACGTCTGGATAACAAAATTCAGATCTACACTAGTGAAACTATTTCATGAAAGGTTGCATGACGTTGTGGCACAACAAAAAAATTGAGATTATACATCATTTTCAATTATAAGATAATAATTTCCTAACAACTTATTCCAACCATGCATCTATATCAACAATCGAATAAACTGCATCATCTCATAGTGCATCATCTTATAGTGCATCATCATCAGCTGCACTTAAAAGTCTCTTCTAAACTAGTCTACTATGATATAACACGATCTCACGATCACAATTACTATATAATTATAATTAAAATCAAATTTACTTTTCTAACTTTCATATATCTAAGTTTGCAATTATTATAAAGATAACATGAAGTGTTGTTATAAGGGCAAACATGTCATTTTCTCCAACATGACCTGGCAACATCAATTTTTCTCCTGGCAATATCTCCAAAACAACAACACATTTTGTTGCTTCATTCATTGTTTCCATTTTCAATTGTTCACTCTTCTTCGAGTTGGAGCTTGAGAGAGACAACAACAACAACAAACAATATACTCTTGAGAAAATTCTGGAGCAATGTTGTCTTCCTCTGGCGCTTCTTCTTCTTCTCAGTCCAGGTAAAAATCTCGCTTCATCGAATTTAACTGCTGTTGTTGAAACGCAATTTTTGCATTTTTTTTAACCGATTTTTTTGCTCTGTTTCATTCAGTTGCTTAAAACGCGCTTTTACCGGTGATGCGAATGGAGTTCGTATTCCAAAAGTTGCGTCCAGTTCGTTTGGCGGATTTGTGAGAAATAATAGTGTGGAATGGAAAAAGGATTTGAGAATCGGAGCGACGTGTGCATTGTCTCTAACGCACAGAAGCAGTGTGAAGTTTGATAAGGTAGAATCAGGAATGGATTGTGGAAAATCTGGCCGATTTTGTAGCTCAAACAGGTAATATTTTTGGTTTATGAGATTGAGTCCACCTGTGTTTGATTGTGTGTTTTACTTGTATTTTGTTTCTGATCACAATTATTGTTTACTGTATCTGTAAAGAGAAATTGGGAGTATAAAGATAACTGTAGACTAAATTAACAACTATTGTGTTGCTAGACTAGAAGGTGTGAGTAAGCTTGCAATCGTTCGAAAGCCGTAGTGCAGGGGGACTACTTAAACTTAAGAATAGGTACCTTTCGAGGAATTCTCGTAGTGTATTTTTCTGTTCGGGGGATTAGGACGGTGGAAGAGCTTGGTATCCGGTCATTTTTTCCACTACCATCATTAAAGAGAGCAAACTTGCTTAAAGCTTGGGAACGTTTGTACTTATGCATTTTGAAGAGTAACGTGTAGTTTTCTTAAATGAGGGGATAATTCATGTGAAGAATGAACACTCGAAAATGTTCCAAGGAAATCCAAGTGTAATGTGAAGCGTGGAGCTTACTGAGAACTCTAGTTTCATCTTTCAAATTGTTTCCAACTATTACTCATTACTATCAAAAATTCTTACAAGGTCATTTTTCGCGCCAATATCATGTGAAATACCTCTTGGGGTACTCACTCAGCCTCTTTTTTGTTGTCAATCATCTTGAGATTTTCTTAGCACAGAGTTATCGAGAACTTAAATTACGTAGAGAGGTTGACTGTTAGATTGTTTAGTTTTTACCATCCACCCGACACTTTTTGTGCTTGAGTTGTATGCATAGTTTACAGGGCCACGGTAAGCTCGCTTGCTGATTCAAGTTGAAGGTGTTAACCCTACCTTGTGAGGAAGTTTTAATAGATTGCCAGTTTATAATCCCACTTGTAATTGTAGGTCACTCTACGAGTATGAGAACCATCCCCGCTGATGGTTATATTGCTAAGTATAACTCATGACACGGTATATAAATTGGATAGTGTTAGCCATGAAAATACCATTGTTTTAGCCCAGACAAAATTTCTCGAGAAAAATGAGTGGCCAGGATGGTGAAGTGATCCAGATAAACAAAGAATAGAAGAATCATATAGTTTGTTCCTGTTGTGTCCTTCAAGTAAATAAATACCATTGTTTTAGCCCAGAGAAAAATTTCTTGAGAAAAATGAGTGGCCAGGATGGTGAAATGATCCAGATAAACAAAGAATAGAAGAACCACATAGTTTGTTCCTGTTGTGTCCATCAAGTAAATAATTCGAAAAACCTACAGTTCCACTATTGGCTAAATCAGGTTCAATTTTATTACTCCTTCATTAGATGATACCTTTGCGCTTGTATTGATTCTCGGTTCGTTCACTTGAACATAAGGAGCATAATAGGTCATGCAATTTGCGAGCTACGACTATATTTCTGCTCCTATACTGTCATCCAGAATCTTTTTTCTCTAATTCCATTTATCCAAAATTTAACTAAAAGATCTCGAAGTGCTATTATTGTTGAGTTCTTAATGGCAGTCCTCCTGAGTTTGCGTTTAGAAACTTCCAGCCCAATCATTTGTTTTTATCGCTTTTCGTTTGCACTTCTGAAATTTAGCGGAATAGGGGGAGATATGTAACTATTCAGCAAGAAAGTGTTGGCATATGAATGAAATATGCAACTACACATATGAAACAATTCCACGTCAAGAGTTGTATCTGCAAGATAAATATCCTGCACGTGAGGGAGCACCGTGCTACACAATATAAACTAAAAAAATGTCAATCCTCTTTATAATTTTAAGCTTTTAAATGAGGTGGTCATCCAATCCGTCGGCTAAGTTATCTTTGTTATGTTATGGCTGCTAGAATATTACATCTAATCGTTGTTGAACTCTGCTTATATGGAAATACTTTGGTACTTCTTTTATTTTTTAATAACTTGGGCAAGCTCCTTATTGTTGGTCCATTCTGAGCTAGTTGTCTGATTCCCATTATGTTACTTTAACTATTTAAGTTTATACAACCAAGTCAATTGTTCTTCATTGTTCCTGTAAGTAGGAAATCCAGAATGTACTGTAATGCAGCCACCTCAGGAGATTTTTCAAGCACAACTCCTGCTAAAATGAGTCAATACGAGAAAATAATCGAAACGTTGACGACTCTTTTTCCATTATGGGTATGTCTAAACCATTTTGTTGCTGCGAGAAAATTTCAATCTGGTACTTATTCCTTGTGAACGTTTCCTTGACATTTCATATCTTTGGCTCATTTCAGGTCATCATTGGGACCATTATTGGTATTTACAAGCCTTCAATGGTGAGTTTCTCAGTTTCAGTGGCTGAAAATGGAATAGTAATTAATTTGGGAGTCTTGCTCTCTGGCAGGTTACTTGGTTGCAAACAGATCTATTCACCGTTGGCTTGGGTTTCCTCATGCTTTCGATGGGACTGACACTGACATTTGAGGACTTCAGAAGATGCTTACGTAATCCCTGGACTGTATGTAGTTACTTATCTTTATACCTCTGGAAATGTTTGTTGCAAGGAGATGGGATCTTTTTCCTTTTACCAGTTTTGAGTGGAATGGTTTCTTTTCCAGGTGGGTGTAGGATTTTTGGCTCAATACCTTGTCAAGCCCATATTAGGATTCTTCATTGCAATGGTTCGTCCTCTTCCTTTTGACCCATATCATAATCAATTCACTAGTAACTGTAATTTACTGGTAAATTATCGCTAGGAATGTTTGTAACTGCTAGAGTTGTAAATAATAATTCTATAGTTTGCTTCTAGTAGCTTCTCAATGAATCAAAGTTGTCTTTGAGGCACATATTTTCAAGATGTATTGATCCTGATACTGCTATATTAATTGTCTACAGACACTAAAATTGTCTGCTCCTCTGGCAACTGGGCTTATTCTGGTTTCGTGCTGTCCCGGGGGCCAAGCATCCAATGTTGCTACATACATATCTAAGGGCAATGTGGCACTTTCAGTACTCATGACAACGTAAGCTTATGCTGCATGGTTTTATAAAAGAGTTTCATGTTGCTTATTTTGCATGCCTTTTTGTTATTTGTCATAATAATATTTAAATGATTCTCAGGAATAGCTTTTCCGAGTCTCTATGGATGAATTATAGAGTATAATACTTTTCTGAATCTTCTGAATTCAGTTGAAGTCATTTAATCAAAATCTTCAGTCATGTTCCTCGGTGTGAATACGCTCTCAGCTGCCAAATTTCTGACGAGCATGGTTAGGCCAAATCTTGACAGGAGTGTATACTATCATCTTATTCATGAGAGGCTCCCCATGAAATATACTTTATCCTAGTAGCCTTTTTTACTGCATTAGGCAACAGCATTTCACGATTTGCCCTGTAATAACTCCGTCAGGTTTATGGAACTCACCAGTTCTGCACATACACCATTCTATTGCAATGTTAATTGCATGTTTTCCTTGTAACTTGGGAGTTCTTCAATTGGGTGATTTATGGATGTGGGTTTTTTAAATTGTCTTTTAACTGCGTATGGAGGGGTGACAACTGCAAATGACTGTTGCCTGGTATGCGGATTAGAAATACTAACCCTTATTGCATGTTTTGGTACTTCAGCTCCTGCTAAGTATTGAGATCAACTTGCATAGCTTTTAGCAACTAGTAAAAAGTATAGAGATTACCTGATGTATACACATAGACCTGCTCCTTCAGATTGGAAAGTATTCAAAGTGCTAATTTCATCTTCATAATAACTGTTAGACATAACTTTGTTAAGATTAAATTATGGTAGCAACAAGTGTTTTGAGTTGTGGCTATATCTTCCATTAAGTACAAAACAATTAAACCTTAAGTTTCAAATATATTACCATATTCAGAAAAAGCTTAAAAACTTTTCTTTTCTTGACATTAATTCTGTGCATATTACAAAGTTCTATTTCACATGTGGGAAAATTATACAGTGCGTGGCTCAGTCCAGTACATTAGCATCCATCCTAAGCAACAGATGATGGTATATTAGTGAAATGACCTCTGTATTTCATTTGGTATCACAGTTGTTCTACCATTGGTGCCATCATAATGACTCCACTCCTCACTAAGCTTCTGGCGGGTCAGCTTGTGCCAGTTGATGCAGCTGTGAGTCTATGCATTATTATTTTTATGCAAAACAGCTCTTTATGCAGCTTATTTTTTTTAGACAACTTTGTCCCTTCTAAATTTGCTATTTTTTGAAAAAGATCAATTAAACTTACATAATGGTGTTGTCCTTGGACTCTCTCTCAGTGCTCATATTAGGACATAGTATTATGCGGAAACTCACGTTTCCAGTTTTTCTGTCCTGCTTAACTGATAACCTCCATATGATGTAACTTTTCGACTTTGGATTTTCTGTGTTGCTAAGTCAAATTCTTTTTGTTGTTGACCAACATAGGGCCTAGCTATCAGCACATTTCAGGTTGTGCTGGTGCCAACAATTATTGGTGGTAAGCTGCAGTATTTGAACTTTTTCTCTATTTCATTTATGTTCCTGGAGCAAGGTTGTTCTGCACTTCTAATCTTTTAGCTTACTCCAAAGGGAGATAAATGGACTCAGCTCGTCAATGTTTTCTCTATTTTGCAGTTTTGGCAAACGAATTTTTTCCAAAGTTCACCTCAAAAATAATTACTGTTACTCCTTTAATTGGAGTAATCTTAACAACCCTTCTCTGTGCAAGTCCGGTAAGTTCCGAGGCTACTGAATGATAGGAGAACTTCATATTAATGTGCAGACCTTGACAACCCCCCCTTCCCCCCCTTACTTTGTTCACAATTAACTCCTTTTCTGTCTTCAGATTGGGCAAGTTGCAGACGTCTTGAAGACTCAGGGAACGCAGTTACTACTACCAGTGGCTATCTTACATGCTGCAGCATTTTTAATTGGTTATGGGGTTTCGAAACTTTCATTCGGTGAATCAACTTCCAGGACCATTTCTATAGAATGCGGGATGCAGGTACATGTCATTTTTAATATCCATGGTAATGAAAAGGAATCTATCAAATATCTTTTTCTCTAACCATGTGAATTTTATATATTAGCTATAAATCAAATCATCATGGACAAAGTATCTTTCACTTTTGAGACTTCTGCAATTCTACTTTCTATTTACTTAAAAATTATGGCTCCTGAGCTTGCTGATAGTGCTGTATATCTCATAGTGATTGGTGAATGACGGCCGGACCTATGGTGTTTGGTCAGATAAAAGAAAGTGTATTAGTAAAATGCTCTGGAGCTTGTTCGTGATAGTGTATAATTTCAGAGACTAATGAAAAATGACGACACCCCCCCTGAATTTGGTCAAATTAAATACTGAGCAGACGTTGGCTATAACCAATGGCAATTGTTTATGGTTTTTATAGAACGAATTTGCTTTAAACATGTGAAAATCTAATGAAAACTTTGAAATATATCTAGATCCACCATTGGATTTGGACATGTTTTGGCATTTTCGGCCGTTGGATTTGGCTTCGAGGGGCAAAGTGCTTATTTTTTAATATTATAGGGGGACAAATTGCAAATTTTTACTATAGGGGGTTTGATGCTTTTATCCCTTAATATTATACATTTTATGCCTAAAGACTATGCTTAAGAACTAAAAAGGCTTGTATTTATTTATTTTTCTTAAGCATTATAATGCGTTATGAATGATATCATTTGCATCACTACTTACATTTCAAAATTGAATAGAAATTCCAAATTCAGCTTAGGAATTATGATCTGATATCTGCACGTAGAACTAACTACTCTTTTTATCCTACATCAACAGAGTTCTGCTCTAGGCTTTTTGCTGGCTCAAAAGCACTTCACAAATCCTCTTGTGGCAGTACCTTCTGCCGTAAGCGTCGTCTGTATGGCGGTATGTCCATGAGATGCATTCTGTACTACTTTTCATAGACTTAATGGTTTTATACGAACCGTTGAAAAATGTACAGATCTTCTTTTTAATAATAGATACAAATCAATTTGCTGAGAAACATTGTCTCGTCGTTAAAAGAAAATTCTAAGAGTTCTCATAAAGACTCTTATACTTAAAGGTTGAGATGCACCTTTTCGATGAAGTTTTTAGTTCATGCTTCTTGTCTGCATAACTGCATACATAAATACATGCTTACACATACACGATTGGATAGATTATTCGGAACATTACAAGAGCTTATTATACTATTTTGTGTCGTTCTGAAAGTAGTCTATGTACGAGACATGAAAAATATTTTGTGTTTTCGTTTCTGTTTTGAGTTGAAAACAATTTTTTTAAGATATTTTCGTTGAAGTATATAATTTTTTTTTCTTGTTATAATTTGCAACTGTTTTGTAATTTGCAGCTGGGAGGAAGTGCCCTTGCCGTTTACTGGAGGAACCAGCCAATTCCAGTTGATGACAAGGATGACTTCAAGGAGTAGGAATTGATTCTGTTTCAATTTTTGTAATTTAGACAATAATTATGAATGTCTATGCAATGAGACTCATCTACTAGGCTTGGTTTCATTGTTTGAAGTTTGGGCTTGGATTATTTATTGAGAGTGAGCAGTGTTTGTAGTACCTTATTGATCAAGTTGTTAGGCGGATATGATTTATCTGGAGAGACTCTGTTTCTAATTTATGACTTTAAAGTTTAAAGTTTTAAATTCAGAAAAGGTTATATTTGAGGATCAAGAAAACAACCTTTCAACTAAAGATACTTCGAATCAGAGTTTAATTTCCAATAAAGAAGAAACTAGTTTTAGATCAAATTTATAGCATACACATCAAACATTTTAAGTAATGTAGAAATGAGAAACTAGTAATAAGGTCATTACTACCAATACTAGCGATAAAACTTATACTTCGTAACGTGGTGTCCCCCCCCCCCCCCCCCAAAAAAAAAAAGAAAAGAAAGTAAAGTGGTGAAATTATAGAAATTTATTGTGGCTTAGCCAGGTGAAAACACGGTTACAAGGGTTGATTGATAGTTCAGTGCATATTCTTTGGAACGGCATAGTTAAGTTGGAAAAAGAACAAAGCTTGGATTAAAGTTTGCTTTGCCCAATCTAATCTAATAAAGCAAGGGGCGTTTGGTAGTTACTAATACACAATTTCTAGGTGTACATAATCTTGATGACACGCAATTAGCATCTTTGGTCAGTCTATTGTTGTAATAAACTCGAGTGTGGCCGACCCAATTCTACATAAGTTATATAATCATTCTCTCTCGAGTGGATTATAATTTATAAAACAAGAGAAAGTATAGTAGTAAATAAACTATGTTACAGAGCACCTATAAAATCATGCAGTTATGAGTTGTCAGTTATACTATAGTCTTTAGTTAATTGTTCTAAATTCTAATCCATATGACCATATCTAATCTTTATTGGCTATCAAGAGTCCCTAAACACTAATTAACTACATGTGACACAAAATTTCGCACGATACTTTATTCTGACAACATCTAGGGTTTCTCGAACAATGTGATATCTTACGCTGAGTAAATTTTTAACCTTTCCCCTCTTACTAAGATTGAAGAATATTATAGTGAATTATGACCAATACTGTGTATATAAACAGTGATTTCAAATTTAGAGGTTAATTGTACTCTGCAACTTTACGTAAGGCAGAGTTTGGTTTTTTGAGGCGATAGTGAAAAAGTTGACAGATAAGTTGATTGTCACTCTACGTAAGTGTATATGAGATTCTCACCTTATACAGCTCCCAGTTCAATTCTTTCGAATTCATTGGATCCTTTTTTGCGTTCGAGAATCCCCTCACTTCTTCCACTCTGTCCCGAAGAGTAACTAGGACCAATTTAGTCACGTTTTCATGTTTCAATTAAACACTTTCCATTTTTTGATTATTCTAAAGGAGAAGATAATTCTCTATGCCAAACATATGCGGATCCAATCATGATCCTGTAGTAAGAACAAGAGATCTTTCTCAATCAGCCCCTCACCTTATTCTTCGAGAATCAGAAAGGTTCTGCTCCAAAGCTCGTGCTTTCGGCTAACAAGCTTGTGGAAGAGGGTATTGGGATCAAAACGGATCGTATTTATACTAAATTAATTATTTAAGCAATTATTCTTAGATTCCCGAAAAATCTTCTACTTATTTCATTTAAAAAAAGAAGAAAAAATGAATTTTCTACTTAAGTGACGTCATCAATTTATTTAACCAGCTAATTATTTTAGGGAGAATTACACCAACACCCCTGAGGTATGAGTTAATTACACAAACACCCCCTCATATTTGAGAAATTGCACAAACACCCCTTGTGGCTAACTTTCGTTTAAAATTTATCAACTTTTTCTTATTATATATTTGCGCCTCTCATTTATTTTGTATAATACATGAAAAATAAATCAAAATTGCTAAAAAAATAGAAAATAAGTCTCATTTACTATGTTTGAAGAAAATGTAAAAATATACAAACAAAGAGTATATTCTACAGTTTTAGGAAATAATTTGTCACATCGTTTTCTCTATTAAGATACAATGCTATAAGCTTGTCTGTGTAGTTAGATTTACTCTACAAATAATTTTTGTGTAATGAAATACATACTACAAGGGGTGTTTGTGTAATTTGTCAAACATGAGGGGTGTCTGTGTAATTAACCCATACCTCAAGGGGTGTTTGTGTAATTCTCCCATTATTTTAAATAAAATAAAATGGAAAATCAACCTTAAAACCAAGGGCTCAAACCTTAGACCAAAGCTTATAAATATCTCTATTCAGTGAAGCAATATTAATTAACAATTCTATTTGCGATATCCAAATTCTCTCACCAAAATTAGGTTCGATTCTTCAATTAATATTCATAACAAGTTATGGCGCGTGTTTCGCGATGATTCTAGGGCAATTTGTTCGATTGAGAATTGAAATGATATCTGATACGTCACTCAACTTTTTGTCGTTCTACTGATTGATTCATGTTCCACAAAGCCCTAATTTTTGGTTTTAGACGATATATTTGCGATGAATATGGTGTAGATTTGAATGTTAAAGCATATTTGTTGGTTTTAACTCATAAATACGGGGTTGATTTAGTGAATTTGTGAACTCCGGTTTTTATTTGTAACCTGCAGAGGCACTAAGGCTTGGATGTTTATGCTGATGCCGTTTTAGTTTTAAGGAAAAAGGAAAATCTCTGTGATTTGGTCATGGTGTTATGAATTCAAACCATTGATTCTTATAGAAATGATTATCATTGTCACTGGATTAGCAGTGAGTCTGATAAAATAGTTTGAGTGGTCTCCTTCCATGTGGCAGAGTTTTAAGTCACATTAGCATTTTATGGGTGATGAAAGTTGGTGCAGTCGAAGCTTTCTCGATACTTTTATGGTCGAGTTGTATGTAGGACAGTAGATAAGTATTCTATTTCTGATTGAGCTGTGATATACCATTTCTGATTTCATAGGCCTTGGTTGGTGTGATTTCATGTTTCTCTTGTTCACCTTTTGTTTTTCTGTTGCTAAGATGGAATATTGAGACCTCCTGGAAATTAAACAGTTTATCCTATTCAAAAATCGTTGCTTTTATCCAAATGATTATTTTTACTTAATGGTTTTTAAAATTTTAGGTTTTCTAGGCAGAAGGTAATGTTTCTTGAAGCAGGGGTATCAATTGAACGTCGTCGGTGATTTTATGGCTGATGTCCAGGGTTTGGAAGGCAGTCAACCAGTTGATCTCTCCAAGCATCCTTCTGGGATTGTCCCAACCCTTCAGTAATTTCTTGCCGCTTCTTTATCCTTTTCTTTTTTTCTTTTTCTGTTAATCTTTTACTATCATTGATTCTCTCGTCAAGCCGAAGACCCCATCTGCTTACGGCTCACGTATTACTACCTCGTTGTATTTGCTGCATTTTTATATGAAAAGGCAATAAGTAAGAAGAGTGAATTTTCAGAGTATGAGTTTTGAGCAAAGAAGCTCAGATGGTATTATAATCTTCAGATTCTATTAGGTCGGCAAAGATTGAATGTTACTTTCTCCTCATTGGCTGAGTTGTTTTTACATAGTAGTTCTTGGTTTGCTAATTGGTCTTTCTTTCTAAGTGCCTTGTGACTAATGAGATTGAAGAAATTTGGCCTTAGTATTACTTGAAGGAGAAAACTAGTTATATGGTCATTATTTAAAAGCATGTTTAATGCTTCTTCAAATATTACTTGCTTCTAGAAATTGATGGGTTGATTTGTTGTACATGAAGGAATATTGTCTCAACTGTGAATTTGGACTGCAAATTAGATCTTAAAGCTATAGCTTTGCAAGCCCGCAATGCAGAATACAACCCTAAGGTATGTTATTTGCAACCATTGCCACTTTACTTCTAAGAGCTTAATTCAAGTAAGCCTATAGCACTTGAGCTCTGTTTCAAGTACTTTTCTTGCTTATTGGAGGGTTGTCATATTTGTTCTTGTGCATTTCGCTTATCTGAAACTCTCACGAGAATTATTTGGGTTCTTTTGCGATGGCTACTAATAAAATAGTTTGTTTAATTGGTAATCTTGCATATTGCTAATCTTAAATTTGTCCAGGAGCATTATCAGTGTTCTTTTTGCAATGTCAACTAGTTATATTACCTTGTTTTTCTTGTTATTTCGCTTCTTATCAATCTTTTAGTTTACTTCATAATCTAATACTTTTATGAATTTTAGCGTTTTGCAGCCGTGATAATGAGGATCCGAGAACCAAAGACGACAGCCTTAATTTTTGCTTCTGGAAAAATGGTACAGGCTAATAATCTTCTGAGAATATCTCAACCTTCTGAATCTGCAACTATTTTTGGACTTCTAAATATGACTAGCTTTATACTCCAACCAACTTGGTTTTATCGCTTGAGAGGAAAACTATGCTCCAATTACACTTGTTATAAATGATTTTCTCATTAACTATTTGCGTAATTGCTCTTTTAGGTGTGTACTGGAGCCAAGAGCGAGCAACAGTCAAAATTGGCTGCCCGCAAAGTAATGAATATTCTTAAACTTGATGCTGCTTTAGTTTACTATATCTTGCACATTGCAACTCAAAATAAACATTGTGGGTCTTCATTTCTTCAGCTCTGATATTTTTCTTTTAGTCCTTGACTTGAAATTGCAGCTGTTTGTTATCTTGTTAGTTTTTTCTACACATTATAAAAATCTAGTTCGTGTTTCTTTTCCTGATCTTCTAATCGTTGCACTTTCTCATTCTTCAGTATGCTAGGATTATCCAGAAACTTGGTTTCCCAGCGAAATTTAAGGTATTATTCACTGCCCATTGACTATGAATTTGGTTTACTCGTTTATCTGCTGGTTTTTTCTTGCCTTTTTTTTTATTATTTCGCAGTGAGTTTTTTTTTTTTATATTTTCCCTCCTCAGGATTTCAAGATTCAGAACATAGTAGCATCATGTGATGTGAAATTTCCTATCCGACTTGAAGGCCTTGCATTTGCTCATGGTGCCTTTTCTAGTGTGAGTGGTTCTTTGGCTTGTCTTCTTCATCTTATGTTACCTCTGCTGCATAATCCGCCGTGATGGTGGTTATTGTTGCACTTTTTGTCTACTTTTTGTTTTTTCTTTTGTTCAACAGCTGTATAAAAAATAAACTTACAGAAGTTCAATAAATTGTAATGAAAGAAAGCTGGAGATAAAGTGCGCTTTTGTACTTTAGACAGGATATGGGATTAAGAAAATGTAGTCGAACTGATTTCTCCAGCATATATATTATAAATCTGGTACTGGTGACTGCAATTCGTTGTTTCTCGTAGTTGACCTTTTTTAGCCGTGTATAGCTGTGAGACAAACAATATGCACGGTAACTAAGATATCATAATCCCAACGTTGAGATAACAACTTGCATAATGATGTCTATATGTCTTGAAGAAATCTTGTTCCGAGTGGTTAAGATGTCAAATTCCTTTTGCATAAAACTCTGGCTGTAGGTAAAATCCTAGAAAACAGGGACAATGTGCCAAGCCAGGGAGGGTTTCCATGCGTTGCTCAAGCTTAACATTAAGCACAGCTTGAGCTTGAACCCAATCTCAAGTAGCTTATATTGGTTGTGATTGATGTCCAATGGGGCATCCCATAGCTTCAATTCAAGGCCTCATTTGCATTCCATGATCGAGGTTCCCCTTTTTGCATTTCTTTCAATACGGATCTATCGGTTGAGATATCTTCTGATTCTTTCTTTTCCAAATTGATATATAACATAGAGGAGGTAAAGGATAGGGGTAATGTCCTATTTGTGAGGATGTCAAATGACACGGAAAATAGCAGATGTCTGAAATCTGGGGGAAATATGGGGGCTAATGTATTCAAATTAAAAGATAGCACAGTTCTGATTTATAAATTACAACCTAATAGTCTTATTGTTATTTTGCATTATGAGGGATAGTATTTGAAATATGCTAAAGCTTGATTTGAGATAATAGCTATAATGCTGGAGCTCGAGTTTCATAATTTGGGTTCTTCTTTGGTTCTCTTATTGTAGTTCTCTGTTCTGATGGTGGTGTCAGAAGTAAAATTTGAGCTGATATTCAAAATGGGATAGCTGAAGTGTTTGGATTTTATCTTTTGCTATAACCTTTCTGTACTTAATGCATTGAATGTTGGTGCAGTATGAACCAGAACTGTTCCCTGGATTGATATATCGGATGAAACAGCCTAAGATTGTGTTGCTTATTTTTGTCTCCGGCAAGATTGTTCTGACTGGAGCTAAGGTAGTGGCTTTTTATTATGTATGTTAAGTGGCAGTTTTGAATTCTCATGTTCAGATGATTTGATGCCATTGTTGTGGTTAAACTTATCAGGTCAGAGAGGAGACTTATACTGCGTTTGAGAGTATATATCCTGTTCTTACTGAATATCGGAAAGTTCAGCAATGATATGGTATTTGGTGTTTTTTTATGAAGACTTGGTTCCCACATTCTGGTTATTGAAAAGGGTTCTTAGTGGCATAGCACACTCGAAATGAAAATCATTTTGAGCAATACCCATCTTTTAAGGTATTTACAACTCTTCTGTTTGTTTCATAGACATTGCTGGTGTGTCTTGTTCTGTCTCCGATCAATCCAAATTCTGGGAATTGCCTCAGGCAGATGTCTCTGGCTCCGTCCAACTGTAGATATGTGCCTGCGTTAGGTTATAAGATATATGGCACTTCAAGGGAAATCGATGGAGTCAGTTTTTGGTTGTTGCGTCTGAACTGTGGTTGTATAACGTTGGATTGAGAATGGGAGGCTACCAAACTGTGTTGGGTTTTCACTTTTCAGGCTCGAACAATTTGGATGATACTATCTTCAAACTTTGTGCTTCTTTTGATTTTCTGTTTTTACTTTTTATATGGAAATCAATATGGGATACAGTGGAAGAAATGTTTTTGTCTGCTGTACTGATTATTATTATTTAGAGACTGATATGAAAATTCGGGACAACAAAATAAATTTTATGCTACTTTTGCCTTGTTCTGTCAATTACCTTTTAATGTAATTTGAGGACTTCTTCTAGGTAAGGAAGGCAGAATTGGATACAAGGAATGATTTTGTACAATTTGTGGCTCTGTACATTATAGTTTTATAATGGCATTCGAACATTAAACTTTTTTTTTTTTTTTTTTCATTTTCAACTATTATTCTTCTGTTAAAAAAAAATGTATATTTATAAGTTCATACTAGAAATAAATTCATAGCGGAAGTGTAAATTTATTGTGGCTTAATAAAGTAAAAACGGCTAAATGTATTATTTAGAAGTTAATACAAATTCTTTGGATTAAATTAAGTTTTTAAAAGAAGTGTGATTTAGTATATTTTATACTTATTCTCCCGATCTAAGCTGATTAAGCAAAGGAAAAGTATTAATAGTAATACAATAAATTTGATACAAAAACCCAATTCACTTAATTAATAATTTATTTAATTATATGTTAATCCCCGAAAAAAAATCATATTGCTTATCGGAAGACATTATAAAACCCAAACCGTAAAAACAATAGTGGGCCCATAGGAGGAAACCCTCAAATATTGTTATTGGCCCAAATCTAAAAGAGCCCGGCCCGTGCACCAGAAAGCTTCCAAATAAACACTCCCATTTTCTCGCGTATCTATATTTAGTAATCAAAAACAAATTTGTTCGCGATATCGAAATTCTCTCTCAGCAAAATTAGGTTGGATTTTTTTGTCTCCTTCGATTACTCTTTGTATTTCAAGTTATGACGCGTGTTTTGCGATGATTCAACTATGTTAGGTCTCTTTTTGATCGAGCATTATTGATATGATTGATTTTTGAGTGTTGCTTTTGTGCTTTTTGTGGTTTTGCAGCTTAATTTTGTTGTGTGCTGAATTATCTGGTTTATGGTGCTCTTAAATTTGTGTTTTGGTTTTGATTACCGCTAGCTAGGTATGTAGTTAGTCCGATGATTATGCTGCTGTTTTGGTTCACGAAGTCTTAATTGTTGGTTTTAAGTTATTAACTGATTAATATGTGATCGATTTGGTGTAATTTTGAATGTTAAGTGTAACTCATAAATACGCGGTCCATTTGGTGTAATTAGAAATTCGGTTTTTGTAGCATACAGAATCACTAGGGCTTAGATGTGTATGTTTGTGCCTTTTTTGATTTTTTACTAAGAAAACAGAAAATTCTGTGTTTTGGGCATGGTTTTGTGAAACCGAGCCGTTGAGTTTATGTTTGGTGGGGTTTAAGGATTTTGAGTACTTAAAAGATGTGAAGTTCAAGAGCTTTAGTGTCTAGTATTGAATAAATGACAATGTTGATCATTGTGGTTGGCTTACCAGTGAATCTAATGGAATAGTTCAGGTTGTACTTTGGAGCTATAATTGAAGCTTTTTTGCTTTTGTCCTTCAATAGATAAGTATTCTACGTGTTTCTGATTTAGCAGTGTATATACTATCCTTCATATCTAACTTCATAGGCCTTCTGTTGGAGGAAAAGCTGGATTTTGGACACTTTTTCTATGTATTATGTCATTCAGTTTACGTGATTTCCAGTTTGGGGACTCTGCAAGTGCTCTTTTGTAGTTTCCTTGTTAACGTATGTTACCTGGGTGTTGCTTTTCCAGGGTGCTATTGGATAAGAAATGGATGGAGGTCGGGACCCATTCTTTGGTTTTGGTGACCCTTTTAGTAGTTTTGGTGGCTTTAGAGGTCAAAGAAGTTTGATTTCTAACTTCTTTGGGGGAAGGGATCCATTTGATGATCCCTTTTTCACGCGCCCCTTTGGAAGTATGTTTGATACCAACATGTTCGGCTCTGCTGGAGGTCCTTTTATGAACCCACAGGCTCCTGGGTTTCTCGAACATCGGCCCCAGCTACCAAGCTTTTTCGGCCCTGCTGGAGGTCCATTTATGAATCCACAGGCTTTTGGGTTTCTCGAACATCCAACTCAGCAACCAAGCTTTTTCGGCTCTGCTGGAGGTCCATTTATGAGTCCACAGGCTTCTGGGTTTCATGAACGTCAGCCTCCTCGACCAAATACATCTACGGGACCTACAATTGAGGAGCTGAGCTCAGATGAGGAGAAAGGTGAGGATGAGGATGGGAAGGTGAATAGAGATAATCCAAGAAAACATAGGAGATCCAGCAAAGAGCCATTTGTGGAACATCCAGATGATGAAGATAATGAAGTTGCTGGTATGTTGCATTTTCCGGCTTTCCATTTTTGAAGAACTTTTTAGATTACAATTGGTGATTCTGTTGCCGTCGATTGGGGGTATCTTGGGGTGTAAATTTTATTCTTTTATCTTTGTAGAGAAAAAGAGCAAGGTTATGCCTCACAGAAATGAAATAAGCCAGATGCAACATGCGAGGTCACAACCCCAGTCTCATAGCTTCACTTTTCAAAGCTCCACTGTTTCTTATGGTGGTTCAAATGGTACATACTATACTTCTTCTAGAACAAGGAGGGCAGGAAGTGATGGAGTAAGCTCTTAACTTCTGTTTTTATTGTTTTATTTTTATTTTTATGAAGTTCTTTTACTTTGATCTTATTCACTAATATGCATTCTATTACTTTTGTTTTGATAGTTGACATTTGAAGAATGTAAAGAAGCTGACACATCTACTGGTCAAGCAACCCATAGGGTCGCAAGAGGCATCCATGATAAGGTTCTTATGCGCTATGATATCATAGACTGTAATCTTGATTTTGGCTTCTGATCTGTCTTCTGATGAATTTTGGTTATGCTACAGGGTCATTCGGTCACTAGGAATCTGAAGTCCGATGGTTATGTGGACACGATGCAGGCTCTGCACAATCTTAATGAAGGTAACTTGATACCTCTCGGCTTAATTTCTTACCTTGATCCCGAGCTTATGAACAATTGGGTAATATCCTCGCGCAGATGAACTTGTTGGTTTTGAGAAAACTTGGAATGGAAAAGCTAGGAAGCATCTTACTGGTCTTCCTCAAGGATTTGCTACTGATGATTGTATGGGTATGCTATTTGCTTGCTGATGCACGCTGCTTTGTTTTATTAAGCACTTTATGTTTGAGATTTGATCATGTCCTTTGTTCACTATTCTATGGATTCAAATATGTTAATATGGCTGTTTGTGATCAAGTTTCTTCTTTTCTTTTCTTTTCTTTTCTTTTTGAATTACAACCTCATGGCTCTTGCTTTTGTTTTGCAATCCGGCATTTCATTGGGATATATTACTTGTTTATTGGATGTATTTTTTGTCTTATTTGTTTCTAAGAATTGAAAGCGTATGAGTAACTGTAACTCACCAAATGTAATCTATAGAAATCAAGTTAGTGGAAATCAATATTGGGATGTCAGAGGGAGTATTTGTTTCAGTTTAATCTGATTTGGTCTATGATAAATATCTGCTGACGTCATTATACCTTTTGAATATTGGTTTATCTGCAGGTTGTTAACAGATGCTAAGATACATATATAACATAATAAAAATACAGTGAACCTTATCAATTCCCAATCAAACAATATTTCATGTTGATTTTCTTTTCTTTCTCTCATTGCAAAAGTCCCAGGATCTGGTAGCAGCAGCCAGCACAGACTGAACAGGGGAGGGGGTTTGGCGCTTCCATCAACTGAAAGATCAAACAATCAGGGAGCGTTGATACCCGAGAGTGGAGATGGGACGGGCCCTCCTCCAAGACAACCAGGAAGAAGAATAGCACGGGATTCCAGTAATGGGACAGGGTCCTCAAGCTCCAGTTATCAAGTTAATAGGTTCTAAAATGTTCAAGTTGTCTTATTGTGATTAGAAGTTAGCGTCATGCTGATACCATAGTTGTTGTCGTTGAGAGTGTAACTCGAGTTCCTGGAAGGTATCTTAGTTCGGTATACATATTACATTGAGCGAGATGTAAGCAATAAGTGGTCTGTATTACTCAGAAGGACTCTTTAGTGCTTTTGGTACGAGTGTATGATACTGTGGAATCACGAGGTGTAAGCGTTTTTTTATCTTACTCTTTTTCTTCTTGGTGGTAAGTGGAAGTTACTAACTGCCTCATAAAATTTGCCAAGGTGGTGGGTTGGCTGCGTAGCCATGTTGGTGATGCCCACGACCCACCGGAATTAACAGTGGGTGCCCATGTGTGGCTGCGGAGATGTTCCTCTGCCTGTGTGCGTGCATGTTCCTAATCCCTATCCAAGTGAAGAGTAACTATTTCATGGGAGCGAGTGGTGCAAACAAGTGAATTTGCAGTTTTTCTTATAGTCTAGGATAATAATCTTATAGTAATTCTATTTCCATCAGAGCACTATAATGAATAATCGGAGCGTATTTGTTACATTATTGTTCAATGGTTTCATAAAATAGTTATTTCTAAACAAGCAATAATGAAATTGTGTTTATTACATTACTTTGCTGCGGTTTCATAAAATAATTATTCCTAAACAAGCCAAAAAGAAATTATATTTATTACACTATGGTGTAGTGGTTTCATAAAATAATTATTACTAAACAAGCGATAATAAAATTGTATTTATTACATTATCATAAACTAATTATCCTAAAATAAAACCATGTAGTTCTTGCACCAAGATTCTTAGTTTGTGAATATTTTCTTAATGAAGATTATATCTGTAACAAAACTAGAATCGGAAACTTGGAAAAAGTTGAAGAAGAAAAAATCGGAAAGGCTTATCACATTTTGTGATTTGTGAATAAAAAGTAAAAACTAGCACGGAGTTAACGTAATACACATTATTTCAATTAATGATGAGTCAAAAAATAACACAAAACTAAAAAAGTTAGTAATACTTAAATTTCAGAAACTTAAAGAAAATATGACAGAAACTGAGAAAAGTTTAAGAATATAAAAACGAGCAAAATAAAAATAAATACAGAGATTTCACAAAATTTTGTGTCCACTATCTAATCAAAAAAATAAAATAAAAATCAGCATTTCATATAGCAACGCAAGTAAAATCAATTGAATTCATCTCTTCTCCTTGGACAACCATAAACAGATCCACCATTTTTGTGGAATTAGGGTTTATCAGTTAAACCCCCAAAATGGCAGCAATATTCAGAGCAACAAGCACGACGATGATGCTCGCTCGCTCAGTTTTTCTCCCCCCAACATCGCTCGCGCTCCGATACTCTGTGCCCGCTACAGTTCGGTGCGCCGCCTCTAAGTCCGGCGGCGAGGATAAGAAATCTCCGGCGAGGCTCGCCGAGGTTCAACGCCTCCTATATCAAGCCGAAGAGCGGTATCAAGCCGCCGGAGGTGGCGTTGCGCCAATCCCCAAAATCACTATTGGTACTCTTTTGTATTCATTTGAGTGTTTAATTGTTTAAGTTAGAATTCGAAATTATGTGATTGATTGATGTCTCTTTGTTGTGTTGCTTGCGTATGAATCGTTTTCTGAAGTAGATTGGACGTGAAGACATGGATAGTTGATTGGTGTTGGGAGTTAATGACCTAAATATGTAGCTGAAAAAGCAATATGTGTATGTTAATCTGGCTCATTAACTACGCTGGCGATGTCGTGTTTGTGAGATTAGTTTAGGATCTGAAAGGAGTGTTATATTGTTGTTCTAGGTTTATCGTGGTGTTTGTAGGATAGACGACGGCCTCCATTTTGTTTGTTATTGTGCTGAACGAATTTTGAAAGTTATCGTAGTGTAGCAGAAGATTATGTAAAAGAAGTAACTTTAAGACAGCACAAGTAACACACGCGAAATTGAATGTGAAATAGAGCTGAATGATAAAATTGAACAACATTCATATGACAGTCTCGATTAAGAAAAAACACAACCTAAGTTGATAGACTTTGATTTGGATGGTGTAAAGTGGAACTAACATGACTTTAAATAGACATTACTCATCTGGATGCTACTGAGGACTCTTATCGCTTTAATCATGAATAATACTTGTCACATGAGATTTAAAGCTTTCTTGTCAATAATTGGTTCCTTTAAATACTTACTGTTGATCAGGCTCTCCTTTAACCACGTCTGTTGATTGTGTACTCGATTAATGACTTCTGGTTGATAAAAGACTTTTAAAGACTTGCTTTTGCTCATGGACTATTGTTTCTTCTGAGTTTTGGGAGTTCAGTGACATACCCATACTCCTTTCCTGGCAGCCTGCCTTCTTTTTATGATAGCAAAATCCTAAGATTGCCCTAGTTCCACCTATTTTTTACGGTTAGTGTAGGTAGTTGTTTTTGTTATATTTTCTGTAGAGGGGGGGAGGGGAGTTGTTCATCTAATTGTAAGCTGGTTGTCTTATAATGATGTAGCATTCAAAAGGGCTGTCTAGGCCGTTAGGTATTTAGTTCAATTTAGCTTCGACAGATGACTGAATATATGGGCATTCTTTAAACTTGGTTTTCATGCATACAGACCAAGTTACAATAAGCTATGCCAGAAGTGGTGGACCTGGGGGCCAAAACGTCAACAAAGGTCTGTGACACCTGATTACTTTTATATATTCCAGTTTAGCTCAGCCAATATGAAAGATCTATTTACATTTGTTCACATCTGCAGTGAACACCAAGGTTGATATGCGGTTTAATGTTAAAAATGCTAACTGGCTAAGTGAAAGGGTGAGGGAGAGAATCATGCAAATGGTGAGTTTTGTTTTTCTATAAATACTTCTTTTTTACCATTTTTATGTTTTTGGTTACTTAGCTTTACCTCCTTTCTTGCCTGATTTCTATCTCAGTTTCTTTTACCATCTATTTCTACTCAGTTTCTTTAATATTTCTCCAAACAGTCGTCAACTGGTGCTTTCAATAAATTAGCTGTTGTTTAGGTTGCTGCAATATCGTTTTCCTTGCAGCCCATGCTATATCTTTTCTTGAAAGGTTAATGTGCATCCAGAATGGTAATTGGAGTCTTTTGCTTTGATACTTCGGTTTCTCTGACGTATCCATACCTGAAGGCTGCATCGCTGACAACCACTTTGGCAGCTGTCCAACTTTCAGAATCAACATGCACTTCCTAATGCTGTATACTAGAAAACTATGCTGTATACTAGAAAACTTTAAATAAACTACAAATGACACCCTAGGGAAAATGGAATTGCTTTGTTTCACAACATATTTTAGGTTACAGTACTTCGTCATTCTAATTAGTGCCAACTTTGTACTGAGATCTTAGGATCGTCACTATCTTGAGTGATCTCTATATATTACTGTTGTATCCTATGTTCTGGGATATTCTGTCCCACCGTTCTTTAACTTATTCTGATGCTGGCAGGAGAAGAATCGGATTAATAAGGATGGGGAGATTGTGATTTCTTCAACAAAGACCAGAACTCAAAAGTTAACACTTGCCCTTTATTCTTTTTCACTTTCCTTTTCCTAAGAGCAACTGTTTACCACGTGAATTTGATTTTAGGGGTAACACCGAAGATGCATTGGCGAAATTACAGGTATTCACTTACCAAAAAAAGAAATTGCAGGTATATCTAGAAAATTAAAGGTATTAATTACTGTTTTCGTTAATCCATGGCTAGAGAAAGCTCCATGGAATGAATGTCATGGGCTATTGTTTGTTGTCAAATGAAGTTTTAGTGCGCAGAAGCACATCTGTGTGAATATCTAATCAATTCTAACTTGTGAGACAGGAAATCATCGATGCTGCTTCATATGTCCCACCACCTCCTTCAGAAGAGACCCGCAAAAAAATCGCCAAGTTGTAAGAACTCATCTATTTGAAAATGGGCATTATCTTTCGTCATAACATAGGCTTGGGTGGGGGCTTCAACTTCTTATCTGTTTATTCTTCATCATTCTTCAGAATACGATATGAGAAATTGGTCATATTTGAATATTCATTTTACTGCAACCTTGTATTGTGATACTTATTGACTGGATTCCTCTTTCTCACCCCATAGGTCGGCTATCGGGGAGCAGAAGCGACTGGATAAGAAGAAAGCCAATTCACAAAAGAAATCACTGCGAAGAAGCAAAGATAGTTGGGATTAATCTAAGGAAGTGGAAATCATGCCTGTGATTCAGTAATTTCCTTATATCATTGGCGTTTTGATCAACCCATGCTTTTGATGTTGCCTAACAACGCTCTGTTTAACAGTGAACTGCCACTGCAAGCGCTTAAAAGAGCCAGTTATGATTTTCTGTTGACGGAAGAAAACATTTTTATTTGTGATCATGGTACAATCATAGAAATAACGTCTTCTTAGAATTGCCTTCTTATTATGAGTTTTACTTAGAAAGATACTCTAGATTTATTAATTTATTGGTAATATCTGGGGCTGTCATCTTGTTTTGAAGTTGGAGCGAGCACATTTGCTTTACCTCTACGAATGCAATTGCTATTGTTGTTGGGGAATTTAGTTTCGTATGGTTCTTGCTTGTAGCAAGAAAAGGCTGTTTTATGTACACGTTTATGATTTTTACTTGATAAAAAAGCAGTAGAGTCATACTAAAATTCACTGGTCAAGAAGCATTTTTGCCTTAAATTATAAGTTGTCTCCAAGAACCATGAACCATCAATATAAACAAATCTTCTTTTCGCGTATGATCATCATATATCATTGGTTCGTGCAAACCAGTACAATGCGGTACGAGTTATATTACTAAACTAAGCTTCTCATTGAAGTAAAGTTATAGATAGTTTGCATCAACACCCCCTGAAGTTGGTCTAATAACAAAATCATTTCTAAGATTGAGTAATTACATAGACACCTATGAAGTTTAAAACACCTGAAAATATAGGAACCATGCCCATGAAAATGTTTAAACTTCAAATAATGTCTTTATAATTATTCAAACATCAAGAAATCTTATAGACAACTCATTATCAAATTTTAATAAGCGTTTCTGTTATTAGGCGGAACCTCGTGAATGTGAACGTAAACTATATCCCTAAAACTACCAAAATACATAGATACCTGCCAATCAGAAACAATACATTGGTGGTATTTGTACACTTTACTACTCATTCAACTCCCGAACAACTGATACCATACTAGGTCTATTCTCCGGATGCTCGTTGGTGCAGTCCAAAGCTACTTTTGTCAGTCGTGCGGCGTCACTTTCCGAGAACTTACCTTCGAGTTTTAAGTCGACAAAACCATCCCATTCTCCAGCCTCAGCTGCTGCTCTCACCGAACTCGAGAGCATTGTTTTGCCGGAAAGTACTTGAAGGATGATAACTCCAAATGCATAAACATCGCTCTTCTCCGTGAAGCGGCCCGTGGTAACGTATTCTGGTGCCATGTACCCCAATGCCGCGCTGACTTTGAGGGCCGAGTAAACAACGTCGTCTGCTAGAAGCTTGAGAAGGCCAGAATCCAAAATCAATGGACTGAAGTCTTGGTCCAGAACAACTTTTTCTACTGATATATTTTGATGAATGATGGGAGGTTTGTTTGTTTCACAGCTGTGCAAATACTCTATACCTGTTTGGAGGGGGAAAAAAAAATCCACATGAGCTTATAGATTAAATGTATTAAACATGGAAAATTATATCTGCACCCTTTGAGCTTGGTATAAATCATAGAAAGATCCCCTGTAAGTTTTGGATAGTTACATATACAGGTATTCCAACTTTAGAAAACATGAACAACGAGAAGATTGCAGATTAATTAAACAAATGTGATGAATTGGTTACTAGTTAACAAACCTTTTGCAATGCCATTGATGATAGAAACTCTGGATTGCCAATCAAGAACACTGCTGCAACCATCTTGATCAGCTTCGAGATACCTAGACAAATTACCTTTACACCCGAACTCATATACTAAGAAACATTCACCTCTAGCCTTTGAGCAACAGAAGCCCTTCAACTTCACCAGATTATCATGCTTCAAAGAATTCAACAAGCTCAATCCCTTCATAAACTCCTCCTCCTCGCTCTTGCAGCTCGTCTTACTAATACTTTTAACCGCAACTAGTGACCCATCTTTCAAAATCCCCTTATGCACGGAAGAGAACTTGCTCCTTCCCAATAGATTCACCTCCGAGAAATGCTGAGTGGCCGATTCAACGTCTTCCAAATTGAACTTGGATCCCCCCAAGAACACAGGGCAGCCTCCCGCACAATCTTGACCGCTGTCGTTTGGGCCCCACCTGTTGGAATATTCGAAAGCAACAAGAGGAGAGGGACTTCTATTGTATGAATCTTTCGAGTGGGCAGTGCTTACCCGGTCATCGGAAGTAGTATCCGATCTGTTCCCAACTTTTTGTTTGCGACGCCGATAGCGAAAAACAGCAAAAAATGCTACTGCCGTTAGTACGATAGTTAGTGTGATTACACCGGCGACGATGGCTATTTGGGGCAACTTTGATGAGGACTTGGAGCAACGCGTTTGGTTACAAGGTAAAGGAAAAGTAGCAGAAGGTATATGTGGAGAGGTAGTTTTGTTGGTAGTTGTGTCGTCTATTTGATTGATGTTCACATTGTCCCAAGTAGTACAAGCTCGTAACGAGGTGATGCCGGTACCACATAACCCGGGGTTGTTATCGAAACGGAATCCTTCATTTAACCTCCTCAAACCTTCATTTGCCATTCATTGCAAGTGTTAGAAGAAAATCCACAAGAACAAGAGAAGGTATAAATCATAAAACAACTTCAATTTAGTGATAACTATAAAACTAGAAGGGTGAATTAGGTGACACTGTGACATTTTGTTAAGATTACAATGCCAAACCTTACGTTTCGAAATTCCAAAAGCATCCAAAAAAAAGTTACAAAGTTCGAAATTGAAAAGAGCAACTCACCAGAAGGCACAACTCCTGAAAGGGTATTATTTTGCAGATCAAGAACCTCCAAAGAAGGAATATTGGCCAATCTAACAGGAATTGAACCAGAAAGTTGATTGAAACTCAAATAAAGCCTTTTAAGCATCCCAAGATCTCCTAAGCTTGAAGGAATTTGACCAGTTAATCTATTGTTATCCAATGCAACAACTCCCAGCTTTTTCAACAACCCCATTTCTGTAGGAATGCTCCCTGTCAACTGGTTACAACATAATTGCAGCACTGCAAAATTACACATATGTAGCATCATCAATCATTTGAAATTTGTTATTAGACAAAATCCTGAAGTAACTTCTTTTCTCAATCTAACTAACTAGTCATAAAGTATGAATGAAATGTTACTGTGGAAAAGATTTAATCTTTCAAATTTAAAAGAATGATATTTGCTTAGACAACTTCATCATTTATTCTCAACATGCCTACAGCTCAAAACAAAAGCAAAGAATTAAAGAGAGGGAAAATAAAAAAAGAAAAAGAAAAAAGACAACTTTTTTTTTTTACTATATTAGCTCACAACTGAGACTTTAGATCTATCCTACAACTTAAACCAATAATTCTGAATTCTCCTCAACTCCAGATTTTATTAATTAAAACAGAGTATTACTGCTACTTTAAACAAAATCAACAAAACTAATAACTGATTTTAAAATTTTCAAAATAGCTCATAAAAGGATATTTACTCGACAATATTCCAGTACAAACTAACTATTGAGCTGTTGTCACATCTAAAAGATCAAGCTTGTAGAGAAAATTCACATTTATTTGTAAATAATCTCCAACACGCCTACTCATGTGCAATAAATCTTTTCGATACTATACGTGACAATTTTTGAATAGTAGTGGTGTTTTTTAGTCTGAGCTCTGCTATCATATTGAATTATTGTCTCATCTAAAAACGCTCAAACTTGTAGAGACGACTGACATTTATTAATCGACAGACAAAAACTAACCTTGAAGAGTGGCCATGGTACCGATCTGAGCAGGTATCTCACCGGACAAATTATTATTATTGAGATAAAGATCATTCAACTCACTCAAATTACCAATCTCCTTCGGTATCTCCCCCGTCAAAGAGTTGTAATGCAAGTACAAACCCGACAAGCACTTCAGCTCCGCCACCGCCGGAGAAACTTTCCCGGCGAGCCCTTTTCCCTGCAACGAAATATTAGCCACTTTCCGGTGCTCGTTACACGCTACTCCCTCAAACGCGCCGCCGCAAGGATCGCCGTCATTAGTCCAAGATGTTAAATACTTGTTTTGTGGGTCTAATGACGATTTTATGTCCATTAGTGCTTTTAACTCTGGACTAGCAAAAGTGGGATTTATTGTGAAGTGGATCATCACAAATGCAACAAGTGAGATGGTAAAGATTGGATTTTTTGAGTTGTTCATTCTTTTAGAGTGTTTATGTGAAGTGGGTTTTCGAATTTAAAAGTGGGTTTTCATGGTTATGAGCAAATTTGAGGTCTTGATTGTTTTAGTAAGTTTTTTGGAGAAAAAATGTGAACTTTATTTTTCTTTGGATTTGGTATTGGATTTTGGTGTTGGAATTTTTTGTAAGAGAGAGAGAGAGAGAGAGTGGTGGGTATGTGTCAGTGGGAAAAGTTTGTCAGAGAGTACGACTTTGGGAGCGTATACACACTACACACACATGCATGCACATTCTACTGTTACTATTTTTTTTTTATTTTTTTTTTGTTTTTTGCCTTGACTTCTTCTTTGTGTTCGTTCGTACTGATGAATATATATAGAATGGTTTGGTGTGTCATTTTCTTTTTTTGATCTGGAGTGAAAGTTCTTTGGTAGCACCAAGGTGAAAAGAAACTGCTTTTTACTTTGCTGCTTTATATTGATTTATGACGAAAGTTTGACGACATCATTCTCTCCAATTTAAAAAATTATACATTTGTTACTATATTATAGCTCTGTACAAATTATTGTATCATCAGATCCTCGGTCAATGAGTTGATCTGTACATATCAACTGACATAGTGTGATATATATATATATATATATATATATATATATATATATATATATATATATCCATTTATAATGTTAATATCAATAGAGTTAGCTATGATTTTCTAAGAGTAAACACCAAATAATGTATTAACTGATAAATGGTTTAACTGTTTTCACATTTTGAATATTTTTATCATACTCTCTCCATTAGAGATATAATTAAGATGCTTTTTAAGATATTTCATCAAACAACTTAAATGGATCGCTCATGATTGGCTCTAGTAAATTCTAAATGGCTATTGCAATTCATTTGCAATAATAACAAAAGAAATTAAACCTTTTTGGTTGACACATCTAATTTGCGACAAGAAAAAAGAACTTGAATGGGTACGTACGTTCTTTGCTTAAAGGAGTTTCAAAGGAGAATGCATTTTATGGCCTGCACATTGTGGTGCATTTTTGGTTCTTTCTCTTTATCTTTTGAAATAATTTACTATGCTCTGTAATTTTCAAAAATCCTGCTAAAAACTATTCACATTCAATCGTTAAAATGAGGCGAGGCCTATTTGGGAGCTGGCTGAGCTGGATAAGTAATTTTAAGGATTTATAAAAATTACAGAACATTAGTAAAACCTCAAAAGATAAAGAAGAAAACTAAGTTTAAAATAGCATAATATTTAATGAGGCTTAAATTTAAAATTCTTTCCAATTTTTAGGGTTGGGCAAAGTTTTGTCTTGAGAATTGAGATATCTAATGTGGCTTTGGGGTGTGTGCTTGATCCGGTGTGAACTTCATCGCTCCGTTTACGGCTATATATCTATTATCAATTATTTTATGCTTTGCAGTCAGATTCACATAAATTTTAGTATGATCATAAGAAAATATATATATTCCTGCAGGAAACTAATCCAAATGTATTCTCCAGTCAGTTTAAGATATTCTCTAAAATTAAATTAGATTATGAATTCCATATTGTGAATCTGTGATTGACATACCCGCAGAAACTTTTCCTTTAGAGAGCGACTTTTCTTTTGACCGACAAACTTCACATGCTCAATTAAGTACATACAAATATACTTGTAGCGGTTTAACAAACAAAAAGATATACTTGTAGTGTTAGTTTCTTTTTTTCTTTTTCTTTTTTTTTTCTTTTTTACATAGACGTGGTTGTTTTCATTGAAAAATTTCATTGAAAAATACATGTATTAAACGTATATGAGATACAGCAATACGAGCACTACGTTGTAGTATCCGACATGGATTTTCTTTTGAAAATAACGGATACAACTATTTATTTTTTATATTAATATTAATATTTATGTATTAACGTAAATAGTTTGTTCTAAAATACTTGAAATACAATAACAAGTAATCTATAATGTATGAGTAAAATATCCGTGCAACATAAAACCATAAAAAGTATACTAGCGTATGATACTGGACGAGAAGTATTACATATATACGATATGAATAATTTTTAAAGCATTTGTGTAACATAAAAAAGAATAACAAAAGGTGTTGACAAATTGATAACAAACCATTCCTCAACGGATTCCTTCAAGCATCCATCAAGATTATCTAGAGGGGATGTTATGCACACAGCACACGAATTGATATAAAAATTAAATAAAGTGTGGTGCCTTAGTTTAATTTTCATTCAGATGAGTACATTGGATTCTTAAGGATGCTCGGACCTAATTATGATGGACTTTAACATGTATGATGATTTTCACATGCATGTTCTTAAATATTTCAATGTATGGTTTGACCAATTAAGGAGACTACAAAAGAATAACAAAAGATAAATGATTGAAACTCATCTTCTTTCTATTAAATCTTTGAAAATAACTTTAATTAATACGGAGAGAGTACATAAAATAACAAATCTATTCTCATGATTTTCCTTGAATTGGACTATGATTGAAAGTTTGTCCCGATCGAGCAATTAGGACAGCTTGCATGCATCGACTTGTAAGTTTCAAAATGTACACCATGCATGGGTCTAAATTCAAATTTCAGTTGTTAACTGATAGAGACAGATTCCCTTCTTGCTGGAAATAGAATCCTAACAAGCATGAAACGTTACTCAGGTAAATTATTTTTGTCTCTTCATCAACTCATTTTTAAAATTTTATCTCAATTTTTTGTTCCAGATCGATGTTTTTTTAGGATTTTGCTGTTTATCACATAGCTGGCATAGCATTAAATGGGAGTATTGGTGTGTTGTATATTATTGACAAAGTCTATAAGCAATTATTTTATAACTTTTCAAATTAAGTTGCATGTGTAAAACTCGTTATAGAATGGATATGCGTCTGGAATTACCGCAAGTCCGTAATTCACATTTTGACTTTTGAGTACCTAGCTCGTGGGATTACAGACATTCCCATTCTTTAATTAACCGAAGTCTGATTTTAAAGAATGAATGAAAATATTAACTTGTCAACATTAAGAGAATAAATATATTAAATGATTAAAGCACACCTGCACAAGGTGGAGCCATCAAAATTAAGTTGTTTGACTAACATAGGAATTATTCACCTTATTACCCATTCTGAAAAGTAAAGAAAAACGAAATCAGTATCTAACACTATCAAATAGTAATTGCTGGAATTTAGTAATTTATGCTCACCTAACCCCACATATCACAGTCTAAATGTAGAATTTATATAAAACAACAACCTTAGAAGAGGACAGGTGGAATATTTCTATGGTGATTGCATGAGAGAGAAAGTTAAGCCCTAAATTGTAAAAAAAAAAAAAACAACAAAAACTAATGCATTTGTTGTATGTTTTTGAAAACTTTCCACCATTCACGACATGATTGTTTGAAAATCAATAGACAATTGCAAGTGACGTAAAAGTTTAAAAATATTTTTATTGCTGTCCTTAAGAAGTCTAAAAAGACTCTTATATGATGTGATCGAACTATCTCCTAAACTGGAAATCTCCTTAGTCACATGACAGAATTTGAAAATAATCAAGAAATACTCCTACACGAATGAAAATGACGAACACCTGTTTAGAGATTTTTTTAACTTAAAAGTTTCATGAAAACTCAGTCAATTATTTAAAATTTCACTTATTACGTTGGAATCTCAGAGCCATTTGACATGTTTTGAAAACGTTATACCTTTTGTTTTTACAAAATAAAAACTAATAACCTTTTAGTACTTTCTAAATAAATGTTTAAAAGTTTTATTCCCTTTATTCTACATTTGTTAAGATTATGAAGTAACCTTAATAAGGTACATGTACGTAAGTATGTACAACTTTTAGTACATAGAGAGGCATGAATGTCATCATGAACACTTCCAATAGCCCCAATGACTTGGTGCTCTTTCAATGTATAAAGCCATAAAGGTTTCACTCACATCACCCTTTTTCACCGTTGCATTCCTTTTAAGGACTAATATCATTATTGGGTAACAAAAGTCAGAAAACACAAAAGCATTTGGATTCAATTTGAAAAGCACATCAAGAATGGTGGGGTTTTTGAATATTAATGGGATTTTACTGCTACTGCCTTCGTCGCATTCTTTTGAGATATTAATATAGATTTTCCGTAATGTTTGGAGATACTTTCGACATGCAATTTCATGAAACTCGTAAAAATAACTATAGTAATGGATGTAGAGAATATTTTTATATTTCGTTGTACAAAGTACGTAAAAAATAAAAAAGGTTTTGTAATTTTTGACGGAAGATCATTATTTCGTAAAAAAAAAAAAAAAGGGTTAGAACACAATATCATTTGGATTCAGTTTGTCTGCAGAAAATAGCACATCAACAACGGTAGGGCTTTTGAATATTAATGGGATACTGCTACTGCCTTTATCCCACCGCCACCCACCAACCACTATAGGGAGGTCACTAATGAATTATGAATTATGAATTATGATTGTCCTTATCATCTCAAAAATATCAAAAAGAATACAAATGACGAATTACTGAAAAATGTCCTTCACGACTTAAAGTGGAACATAAAATTGATAATTTTTTTTGTTAAACAGAAGTTTAGATAGCTCAGTATCTTGCTCAGACTAACAAGTAGTGATGAAACTATAGTTTAAATCTCTAATAAAGTTTCTTTGATCTTTTTCAAAAACTAATATATATTTGTTCCTTCGATTTGGAAAACGAAAGATCTTGATCCCGTGAATTAAAGTTTCGATCTTGGTGTAAATTTCATACACTATATAATAGAAATTCTTCGTAATGTTTTGAAACTTTTGGATACATATCGAATAGTTCACAGAAGTTCCTTTCGTAGTGAACGTAGAAAGTACTATTACGTGGCGTTTCCACATAGTAAAAAATAAAAAAGTTTCAATATTTTATATTTTATTTTTATTTTTTTAGAGACATTGATACATGATCCATGCTCACTGCCTCCAGCCTCTTAAAGAGACCTCTGATAAAGGTTTTTGACATGTTACAAGACAATGATGGTCATAGATCTACCCAAGTAATACAAATTTAGTCTCCACCCACATGTGAGGAGACATGATTTGTTTTGAGGTATGATTAAACATCTCCTTCTCCCTCTCTTTTAAGATGTCCTTTAAGGAGAGCAAATGTACCTTTGTACAGAATCAACATATTGTTTTATCTTTTATTTAATACGTGATGAAAATCCAAATTTCATACAACACAATGTGGTGCAGGTTTCCACACTAAAGAAAAAACTGTTTTTCTGGAACAAAACATCTGCTATCAGGAATATTTTACAGAAACAAATGTACAAAGAATACACCTAAATGGATTGTCTGAATTTCCAACTATCTTTCCAGTTAATGTACAAGGGCTTTCGATGAATAGGATGATCGGCTCAAAAGGGTTCGACATGCAGCTAAAGTTTTCTCATTCTCCAGAATAGCTTGCATCATAAGAGGTACCAGGAACTCACCAAGGACATTAGATAGATAAGCATTGTTCAGTACTTGATTCTCAAAATCTCCAGAATCTTGACCTTCTGGAAGCAGTGGCGGTTCACTTTTGATCGTGGGGCCATCGTAGTCCCTACTATCACCTGGTGCATCATCATTACCTCCCCGTCCAGTGTTTTGGTCACTTGAACTCCCAGAAGAACCATCCTTTGGGACACCTTGGACTAGGTCTGGCCGAGGTTCAACACCCACACGTCTTAGGTGAAGCTGAATAAAAATATGAATAATTTAAAAGGGAAAAATATGAGACAAGCTTAGACAAAGCCTGATGCATAACCAATTAAAAGTGAGATGAATTGCAGGTGACAATCCCTGACAATTGGCCAAATTACAGAAACACCAACTCAAATTTAGAATTACAAAAGCACCCTTTGGTGACTAATAACCTAGCAAAAACAAAATTAATCTTTGAACATGTTGTTCTGAAAATGCAATGAATGCAGCCAAGAGAAGAAATGAAACATATAAAAAAAATTAATGAAAAAAAAAAGGTAAATGTTTTCATTGAGTTCTCATTTGTTTTCCAACAATTTTAATTTTCCAAACTTTTTCAGACTATAGAATTAAGTGTCATCAAAATTTCATATAATATTTTCTCATCAGTTCTAACCAATCTTCACTTCTAAGATGTGTTTTATTATCTTAAGAACCTGAGAGTGATGTAGGTGTAATATTAACAAACATCACAGAGCGCCACCCAAATTTACGCTCAACAGTGCTCCAAGAGCCAAAGTAACACTTTTAAAGCAAAAAAACTACAAAAAATCCATACACACACCTGAAGATGAAGATTCACTTCATCTGGTCGCGAAAGAAAAGGAAAGTCGCCACCAGATTTGAGATTCGCTTGTCTGGCACCAGGGTATCTTTCAGACACTTGATCCTTGAGTTCTTGAGGAATTGCACAGAAATCATTTGTCTACAAGCAAGAATAATCACATCGGCTAAAGCTAAAATACAATAAGCAAGAATTTTGACACTGTGATGGTGAAAGCATAGCGTAAATGAAATTCGCGTAAAGGCTTCAGGAGCCGGATAAGCTAGGGCTGGTCCAGCAAACTACGGCTATAAAAAAGCTTGATGGGGGAAACATCAATATCTTTTACACTTAAAGAATACTCAATCTGTCCCTTTTTGTTGAATCATCCGAAAGAGTAAATATAAATAGGGTTACAATTCCACGTCTGAATCTTGAAATTTGTGGAAGAAAATAGTAAACAAGTAAAATTTGTGAAACCGTTCATATCTTGTTTCCCTTTTAAGTATAAACAAAAATAATAAGCAGAACATCGTCTGATTGAATATAAAATATCTTCTTTTACATGTTGAATTTCATTTGTATTCTTGTTACAACCAAAATCTACACTTTGTGCTTGTTTCCTGCAGTGACACCTGTGACTTGAAAAAACTGCAAAAATATTCCACAATATCCAACAAATAGATAGTAATGCCTCCAGTAAACCCTCCTCTCTGATCGACATATGGAAATAGATGAACTTAGCTTTATCATGCATGGTTGGAGAACATGTGCTAAATTCAAAAGTTTATTTAAGCTAGTTTACTAGGAACTTTTTATAGTCTAAACTGAGACCGCCTCAGTATCATGCTCAGCTATTGGTTACAGGGTATATACGAGATTCATTCAACTAGTGGAAATTCTATTCAGTAAAATAAAAGTCTTGTGATTAATAGTATAATATACTTACATCCATTATAGTAATTAAAGAATCCGAAAGCCGAAGGGGCTCAACTGATGCTGCATCGGCAGTTAAACTCAGCCTGGAGGCCAGGTCATCTCTAGAAATGGTCTCCACCTGCATGATTCATATCTACAGCTTGAGGAAAGTACTGAATTACATAAAATATGCTGTGCCAGATGAGGTAATAAAAGCTCAATGAAGTCCTTTTTCTCTATGCATGCAACTCACATCTCTCTCTCTCTCTAAGTTGGTTGCAACGATGAGGCATGAATATGTTGCAACTAAAATGGCTTTTAGTTGGCAAATGCTAAGCTATTTTTTCAACTTATCAGCCTGAAGTTTGATCCATATGTAAAGCAATATATACACAAAGAACGGGTGGGGCAGGGTCCTGCAAAGAGGAAGGGGGATGAGGAGGCGTGTGAGCTGGGACTAGAGGAGGAGAGAAGGGGACAGAGAAGGCTGCAGGTTAGGGGTGTGTTTTCGGTCTTAAATTCTTTTGCACATAAGACAAATAACACATTTTGACCAACTAAGTGGCTCAATTACCACATTAAGTATTTGAACTGACGCGTTAGGTATAGTTGATCTACTCAGAATCACACAGAGAGGAAAAATATAAATGTGAAAACACTCACCAACTCTTTACTCAACCAATACACAGAGACTGACATGTCCTTATATGTAATCCATTTATAAACCAGACCCCTTCAACTGGAAATCCATTTGTGCCCTAACATTATGTGTGAAAGCTCTACAACAAACAAGTAAAGAGTTTGTAAGGATTTATAATGAAAGGTTACCTGAGCAACAACAAAGTCCACAGAGTCGGCAATAAAAGGTTCATGAGGTCCATCACGGATGCCAGTTAAGACATACCGCTTCAATAGGAAAGAAGGTGTCCACCCTACCCTGCCAAGAATACAAGTTTGTCATATAGCAACTTACAGAATGACTGAGACAGCATATATTTGCAAACAAATAACATGATAAGACAGACATGAAAAGTAACGTTTTATATTCATGGATATCGTTACCCTCGAGTCTACTAAAAGCTATAGTTCCAGTGATATTTTCATCGTCCAAACATGAAAAGTAAAAGATTTTGAGGGATAAGAATCATAAGAAAATGTTCCTTTATTAGAACTAATAAGATACAACATCTAGAAGAGAAAAAAGAAAAAAAAAAGACAATAACCTTGCACTACATCCTGCATGAGTCTGAAAATTTTAATGATTCAGAATTTTAACTATGACTAGGAACATACATGGGAGCCCATGGCATGGCTGCTGAAAAATTACTTGTCTCCAAAAATGTGTTTGAGAGTACCAAAGATCTGACTCGACGCGGACGATGTAGAGCAAAAAGTTGAGCTAAGAAGCCCCCAAGAGATGTACCATACAGATGTATCTGCAAAATAAGGATAAAAGCAACTTTCTGTGAGTAACAGCAACAATTAAGCATAAGGATTTTCGATAACCATGAAATTAGTAATTTAGCATCCAATTCATCGTCAGCCAATCCATGATTTTCGTGAACCTTCACCGCAAAAACCAACTTTATTTAAACGAGACTCAACAGCAACCAGGCCATTTTAAGGAGTGTGACACTTACTTGCCTGACATATTTATAATGAGGAAACATATTTGAAGCATTCAGACAAAGTTATTAATTAAGTACAAGAATATTTACAGAAGGTAATTAAAATACTTGAACAAAGCTAAGATTCTTCTGAACATTTTCATATCATTTGAGTAAAGTGAAAATTAGATGCAAGAATATCAGAAAAGAAGTTATTATGTCAGGAATGGCAGAAGATAGTGGTGCAATAGAAAGCAAATACTGACAACATATCATCACGAACTATATACAATAAAATTAATGCATGGTTTCAGAAAAAAGGAATCTTGCAGAAGGAGGTTAAACTTGTAGAATTTCAGCCAGTATGCCATCACTACAAGTTCCATTTAGCCCACAAGAGCCAAATATCAACATGTTATTATGATCGTCTTATGTACCACACAATTGTAGAACAAGTTAACAGATACGACTCGGTTGAAAAGCATTGCAACACTTTAAAAGTTACACGTGAAACACAGCGCAGCCGTTTCAACAAGATTGAGTCAAATAGGGATCGCAACTGTTTCAACAGACTTACATGATGAACATCAATTGCATCCAAAAACTTCTCAAATGCTTGTATCCACTCATGGTGATTCCATACACATGGTATATCAATAGATATGACTCGATAACCCTGGAAAGAATTTAAAGTTAAAAAGTAAAAACAATGGCCTCCAAGAAAAAGATATTTAGAACAAATAACAAATAGAAGTGCAAGCACATGATCTGAAAGAAAAGAAAATCGTAGTGCATGCCAAATGAAATATTGCCAAAGTAATAAAGACGTGTGAAAATATCATTCACCGATATATATGAGTATTTATGGAAACTAAGCAGGAATGATTAGGATCAAAGTATTTTCTTATGCAAATACACAGATATATCTCCACATCCAAATGCAGTTTCAATATACAATTCTCCATGGCCATTGCTACTTAGGACTAATGGTCTCATCATTTCTTTAACCATGAAGTAGCATTGTGGCAAAAAATTGTTTCTTTCTTTTGTCCATCTAATTTCATACTTATCTATGCCAGAGACAAAAAAGAAAGAACTTGCAAGTCTTTCTTCATAATGATACACAATATCAAATTGGAAGCGAATCTACAGTGTTTTATTTGGTTCAATTAATTTTCAATTTCTGCGAATTTTTACAGTCGATGCCAAAATTAACAATTTAATGACAACATTATTACATCTTGTCCACGTTTAAATTAGGCATTTCAATTTCAAAATCCATCTACCACCCACTACCTTCATAGATAAAGACATGATTTGTTTGTAGTATACATCGGCAGTTCCAGCTGTACCAGGAATACAAATTAATGGAGGCACGACTTTTGGACCAAAATCATAATATCGCCACTGCTTTGAGCCAATCTACAACAATTATTCAGAGAAAAGGAGTCAGAGGTTACATATACCAACATTCTATAGGATTTCAGGATTAAATGCATTACTCAACTTGGCTTTCAATCTGACTAAGAAGCAAAATTGAATCTAAAACACCACAAAGCAAACAGTCTGTATGGGTCAAAAAGGCAACAAGCACAAGCTCATTGTTCATCAAAAGCCACCACCAGTGGTCTTACTCACAATTCAAAAGGCTAAAACTTGTGATATCAAAGAAAATTTAAGAAAACAAGTGTGTCAAGTTGTTTAAAAGTGTATCTGTTTCTTCTGCTTAATATACAGCATTGTACTAATTCGAATGAAATCAACATTTTGCCATGCATTAGCTGGCCATAGTTTACTCATTACTTTCATGCTGGTTTCTCACATAAGTTTAGCCCTTCATTCGATCAGTCTGAGCTAATATTAAGAATATCCCTTCCCCCTTTCCAGTGCATACTACTTTTCTCCTTTGTATTTCTTTTTGTTTTTGAAGGTTTGGGTGGGTATTTATGATGACCTGAAATTTATTGACAAAAAAGTCAAGTTCTACACAGCTCCCCCTCTCTCTCCCCCAGTGATTGCTGTTTATCTCGAATATCTCTTCCAACCAAATTGAGCACTGTAATAAGCACCACTAAGGCACCCCCTAAAAGCACGTGCTCATCAGCAAATACATATCCACTATCCAATAACACTGACAAGGAATCCATCGCATATAAGGAGATTCCAATCACACGTTATCGGCAAAACAAACTAACCACTCACAAGGCACGTAAAACGTAAGTCTTTACCCATGTCCAATAGTCAAAACTTTTAGATAGTGATTAACTCATAACTCCTTCCTACATACAACAAAATCCCAAAAACCATATTCACTGTGGTTCGATCATTCTCCTCCGACAAAAAAACCTTAAACATGAAGTCTCATCCCATGAGAGCCAAGATTGCTTCTCAATCGCGTTCCTTAGTAACTAAGAGCTCCCATTATATTAAATTTGTAATGTAATTCATCTTAATGCTGATAAAGCAATCCAGTTGGTTTAAAATGGAAAAAAAGATCCGATTTTTTAAGTCAAAAGCATAAGCACCAAATATAACAGGAAACAGTATGGCAAAAGATCTCCAGTCCAATTTACATACAAATAAACAAGTCATAAAAAATATGATCATTGACTTAATCTGAGATATCAAATCCGAAGCTGGTACTTAACCAGGTGAATTGAAAAACAGAAAGCATTATTATATTAATTGCATAAAAATGAAGCAGCTACAAAAGAGTCAAAACCCTTAAATGAATTTAAAATTGGAAAAAAGAAAGAGAAGAACAGAACAGAAGAGAACATACAGGGATCTTATGAAGAGGGACTTGAGACTTGAAGTAGATGTAATCACCGGGCGCCCCCTTCATTCCGATGATTATTCTTGTAATAAAACCTCTCTTCTCTTCTGCTGCAGCTAATTATTGTTATATGTTCATATTCATTTTAACATTATGAACAGCAATTTCAGAATTCACATGATGTTTGATTTGTAGAAATTGGAGAATATAATGTAATAAGAATTAACAGGGCATGTGGATGTGGGACCCACCCACAAATCCCTCATAAAGCTAAATTGCATTTGCCTCCTCTCCTTCCAAGTTTCGGTATTTGACATTTACCACCCTTTGTTTATCTTATTGTTTAATTTCTTTTAAGTTTGTTTTTTAGTCCTCCTTAGCACCCACATTTTTATGCCCAGAATTCTGATCTTATTAGTACCCACCAAATTAATAATTTCAATCCAATGGGATGATTGTTATAGTGGTTGTAGAAATAATATTATGAAGTCGAACGAGGAGAGATTATGAGGTGTAGCAGCAGCAAAATAATGTGACGAACGCATAAAATACATGGTTGGAATGACGTACGAAAAAATTACTACTCTATAATATGAAAGTTATATATAATCTAACTCTTCGTTGTACCATGTTATCATACAATAGTTGTATATAATAATTTTTAATCACATTGAAATTCACTTCTCATCCAAATAACGCAATATCTCTCTATGCTTGCATGAGGAAGTTAAACCATTTTGTGGGCCAAAAGCCCATGCAGTCGTGATAAAGGCCCAACTTCGTGGGCAAGATCAAACAAATTCGGCCCAACTGATATGTTTAAATGCCTAAACAGCTTAATCATATTGTCTCGGACTTCTTTTTGTTGGTGACAATACGATGGTGTTTCATTTCATCAAGCCAAAATCATCAAAATATTTATTTCAGTTTAACTCAAGCAAGATTTACTAAAAAGAAAACTACTCCCTATTCCCCACCATTGTCATGCTAATTTATGTGCTTCATTTAATTAGCATCCCTTCTATAAAACTAAAGAACACATGAGAAGGTCCTCTACTTGATTGACATATATTAGAATCCCGTTCACTGCACTTTCATATATATTTTTTAAAAACATTGTACAATTCATTATATGATGGCATTTCTCTATTGTTCAAGTAATTATATGAACACTCTTTCAAATGTACAAGGCATAACATAAGATCTCTCGTGAGATTTGAAATATTATATTACAGCAAATTATGCTCTTAATTAGATAATCTCAGTCATTATGTAAGCATATAGCTAGCTGTTGAATCTCAACTAATCATCAGCACGTGAATTTTCTATATATTCAGATCTAGGGTTGGTCCATCTAACTCCTCACGTCACGAATATACATACATCCAATATAATTTGGTGAAACTCCAGTCCTGACCCACTTAAATGTTTAATTTTGACATTTTCAATAGTCGTCTCTCTCTTCAATCAACTACTTCAATTTCTCTTGCTTCTCATTGGAGTCAAAGGTGGCTTTTTTAAAAAAAAAAAAAAAAAAAACAAAGGGGTAGCTGAGCCTGAGACCACTATCATATTCATTGAAATATGTGATGACATACATGGGAAAATGAATCTGAATAGCCTTGAAAAATGAAATGGAGGTTTTTGAGTAGAGTAAGTCTGTATATATAATAGTTTTGTTATAGCAACAATGTTAGTATATTTAATTTGTTGATATATTTTTGAAAGATAATTGCAAGAATCTTATTTTGTGATATTTGAAGATAACAAAATGTGTCATACATAAGTGGCGAGGAACTATCTCTTGTTTCCACAAAATATATATTTTATTGTTAACAAAATAAAGTAATCTAGTCAAAATAGTTGTATTCATTGAAATTAATAAAATACAAAACCTCTTACAAATAACTTCTGTTGAGATAGATAAGGATATGGCAGATTTTTTTGTAGAACACAAAGAAGTATTGTGGATCTACACACAAAAGACCATCTAAATATACATTAAACACAAATAGAGAGAACTAATAAATATGGATGTATAGGCTCTTTTTTTTTTTTTCTCCCAAAAATAATTTAGATCACATTTTTCTGGGGTAAATTTGTTAGCAACACACCATTTTTTTGTCAAAATAATTTTGACCGAATACCAACAAATTCAGACCAGTTGTTAGGTGGAAGCTTTTATATCATTGTCCACAATATTACAACCTATTGGAACAAAATAAAATTATTTTGGGTGTTCTTTTTTTTTGGGTAAACTATCGCAAAATATGAACTATTATGTTTTTGTTGACACGTCGTTACTATTATAACATCACTAATTAAAGACTATGAATTCTTTTAATATTAGAGCAATAATATTGTCGTTGTCACAGCATTGTCCACGCACAGTTCCGAATAATTTCCTATTCGAGATCCACACCCCTAGAGTAATTTTAATTCCTTATTCCATATGCATGCATTGCTTGTATCTGTATTCTGTACTAATAATTTCTTTTATTCGACTTTCATGTTCCCCAGACGACTCATAACTTATATGTATATATGTCAGACATTAAATTAATATGTTCTTTTAGTTTCGTACGATTTGATTTATTTCTCGTTTGGATTATGTTATGCAAAGGTCATACTCATACTATTGATTTATAGTTTAATAGGAATGTAAAGATTAGGCAGAATTAAAAATATATGAATCCTACACGCATTTTACATCAGAAATTGATTGAAATATCTCTTACCCCTTCTTCTTTTATACTTGAAACTCTATAAAACCAATAATTTTATACTAAGATTTGAATATCTGTCTCGACGTGGGAACAAAATGGATATTTAAATGTGCTAGTAATTGCTTCAATTTGACGTGGACAGCTAATATTCACCCCTCGACTTAGCTAGATACAAGACAACTGAAAACTCCAGCTTCTGTTAAGTGAATGCTTACAAAATGTGGGTGCTCACTTACTATATATATTACGTAGTTGCCCATATTGAGCTAATCAAACGAAATAAAGCAAAAATGGATGTAAGAAATTTGAATCCCAAAAACAAATCTCTATTTTATACTATAAAATGATTTACGGTTACCCGCGCATAAAGACAAGGGACGTTCTATCCCAATTTTATAAGTATATGGAATTTCCAAATCAGAATATTTTCAATGATTTTGAAAATCCCACTCAATTGGAAAGTTGAGACGAGGGAGTTTTATATTTGCAAATGCACAACAGCTACTTTTAGGATATGTATTTAGTAATTCTCTTTGTTAGACAAGATAGACTACAAACAATATTAGTTGGACAAATCATGCTAAATAGCTATAGTGCACACAAACACATAGACATACAATCAAATATATCATTCCCCGTGCAGATCGAATTTGAGATTATAGCAAGAATCCATACCTCTTTAACCAAGTAAGTCACTCTTATGACATTCACTCATCCTTCTTTGTATGTATAAATTTTACTTTTTTACGATGTTTCTCTATCATTATCCATCATATACATAATGTAATTCTATTAATAACACAATTATATATCATCTATCGAAATACTTTCCATTTCTTATTTTCAGATATGTCACTTTCCAACATTGGATCCCCCCTTGAAAGCTTATTCAACTTTGTATTATATTTTTGACTATGCTTATTTTAATTTGGTGATCAAAGAACTTGAACCTATCCAACAAGCAACTAAACTACATCCACTAAGTTTCAATCTTCTTGTATATAAAATTGTTTCTTAAACCATTTATATTCTCATCCGACAGCAACTAGCACGAGCTGCATATCCGAATTCACCTACCCCCGCCGCCTCCTACTTTCCTTCATGTGAACAAAAACAATACAACTAAAAGCTTTCCAATGTGCCCCTCCCGATTTGAGCCGACTTTATGCAACTATGTACCATTCACAGTGGGTTTTATTTTAGCAATTTAAATTATAATGTTCAATAGTGTCTCATCTTTTAGTACGTCGCACGACGATAACCTAATATTGCAAAGTGATTTAAATTTGCATTAACATTTTTGCATACGTGACGTAGACGATACAATAATAGACAAAAACCTGTAACTATCATACTACGAGGAAGAGGCAAAAAAACTTTATATGAAGAAATAACAAGCAAAAAAAACCCTCATTTGTTATTCAAAGGTTGCTATAATCTATAAACACTCATACGATACGATAGATTAAGTAGGCCAAATAGGCAATAGCCCTTATAATTCTAATAAAGAGACAAAATACATGTGCGTGTGGTCTTTTGTCTTTACATAATTAGCAATTCACAAATTATTTTGTAAATCTTAGTTCTTAATTTTTGTCAATTGCTGAATAGTTCTTTAATCGTATAGCAATTTCATTCTTTTTCAGAAAAAAAAAATGATCTTTAATTATTTTGTCAATTTTACGTTCTATAACCCAAAATGTGAACCAAACAAGAATTCCGTATTACTATACATATAATTTTTTTTTTCGTCGTTCCTGTTGAGTAAAACGTCTTCACTTAAACTTCTATCATTTTACTTCATATAACTTTTATTCATATTTTCTTCGAAAGTCCCCTCTCCTTTTATCGCCAAACTACCTTGGGACAAAGAGTACTATATCAACAAATTATACCAAAGTACCGACTATTTTGAGGAATACCCCTAAAATCAACGAATATATATTGACATTTAGCTAATTATATTCCCCCACCAACCCACTCTCTTTTCAATCCATCTGCCCACTTCTCTATAAATAACTAACTCCCACAAATCACACACACAAGAAACTACTCCTAAACTCCAAACACCACTTTCCATTTTTTCCCCCTAAAAATGGAGAGAAAAAATCTCCTACGGTGCTGTTTCATCATCGGCTCCGTACTCCTCATCACCCTCTTCGCACTCACCCACTTCCCCACCCCAAACCCCACCCCGGACCCCTCCACGTGTCCCACCAAAAAAACCAAAATCATCCGCGACCCCACCACATCCTCCCTGCGCCGCGACCACACCCTACAACTCCCCCACCACCCCCTGGACCCACTCACCATCATCGAAGTCAACAAGGTCCAAAACGTCATTAAATCTTTTTTCAAGAACTACGTGTACACCGTTCATTCGCTGGTGCTGGAGGACCCGGACAAGGATGTCGTGCTGACGTGGAAAAAGGGTGATGAGCTGCCTGAGAGAAAGGCGAGCGTGATGGCACGCGCCAAGGGGAGGAACTACCTGTTCACGGTGCATGTGGAGAGTGGTGAGGTGGTGGAGCATGACGTCAGTGGATTGTCCGGTTTTCCGTTGGTGACGTTGGAGGATATGCAGAAGGTGCTGTACACGCCGTTGAAGAGTGCGAGATTTAATCGGACGGTGGAGGCGAGGGGTGTCGACTTGAACGACGTCGTTTGTCTGCCGTTCTCGCCGGGATGGTTTGGTAAGAAAATGTTTACTTTTATTATTTCTCGAAAACTATCGAAATGTTTCTGTTTTTCTATTACGGGGAGATTTAATGTAAAAGTATCTTCCACATCTACCGTTGCGACTCGCTTTATTAAGTTTTCGAAATGTGTCGAAATGATCTTGCAACATTGTAAAAAAGAATTATGATATTTAGCTGGCAAAAAGAAATTGAAACTTTGATTCATGTTTTTACGTATGGATCAAAATTAAGATTTCGAATAACTCTTGATTTATTGAAAAGATTTCAAAATGGTCTAAGAATTTTTTTGACATATTTCGAAAAATTATAGAAATAGTTGCTGCAATGATCTAGAAAAAAGTATACTAATATGTTTAGTACTTTGGAGTCAAACCTAAAGCACTTAAAAATCTAATCAATGGTTCTAACTTCTAAGTTTCAACCCCGGTTCGTTATTTTCTATCATTGGTAGATGGATTAGGTAAACTGGCGGTTTTTTAATCTAATTTTTGATATATTCATCAAAAACAAAGAAAAATCTAATAAAAAAAATGATATGAAGTAAGAGTGACATATGAATATTCATACATGAAAAGTTAAAGAATATAACAAGTTCGGACTAGTTTGGGGGGAGGAGATATTAAAGAATATTTCCATCTTAGCTCAAACATTCGGTGTAAATTTTTAGAGTGGGATAATTAAATCTCTGTGTCCTTTAGTTTGATTTAATTGTCGGAATTTCTTCCGAATTTTTAACAGCTAAATATACTTGATCATAAAGGTTTAGTAGTACAAAAGATGGCTGCTAGTATTTCTCAAAACTTTTAGAATTATTTAATTTTCGTCATTAGTAAGTTTTAAATGATGTTTTGATGTTACAACGCAGTAGGTGAGATTTTGTAATTTAATTTAAAGTGTGGAATTGTAACTAATCCTTTGAAAGTTGATTGCTACGGCCTAGAGTATTAGTGCCGTGGAGATGCTCCTAATAATCAACGCCATTAGAATATACTTAAGTCTGTATCCACTAACTATAAATTAATCACATGATTACAGACCTTATTTAATAAGAATTAAAAATTCAGTGGTGGTCCAAATTCCAAATTACTTGTGATCTGTGCCAACACGTAGTGCCGAAAAGGTGGCAGCTGTTAAAGATTTATCCGGATTAGGTGCAAATGAGTTTCTTTTAGCTGGCTAACCTGGAAAAAGAAAAACTTTAGAACATTGAATAATTAATCTTGTTTAAAAATTATGAATATTTCCTTATTTACATTTATTAGATTTATTATTATTTATAAACTTGAATTACTATTCCTTTTCGAGTTATTTTGCTCATTTATTCATAAAATGACTACAAAAAAAGAGTCAATTCACTTTCATTACCAGCTATTGGAATTTTCCAAAACTAGAAAATGGACTTTATAGAGCAAAATCTATGAATGGGTCTTTTCTTTTTATTGAAATTATTGTTGAATGTGATACATGTCTTGGAACATATTTTTTCATACTTATTAGGACTTGACATATATTTTTGTTAAAAATTAGGACTTGACATATGAAAATATTTAAATTCCACTACTGCAAGATTAATAACAATGCTTCCATTTTAACTTATCTTTTTATAATCTAATTTTCAGGTAAAGCCGAGGAAGGAAGAAGATTAGTTAAGCTAGAATGCTTCAACACACAAGGCACTGCAAATTTTTACATGAGACCAATTGAAGGAATCATTATAATTACAGACTTAGACACAAATGAAGTTGTTGAAATAATTGACACAGGCAAACACATCCCAATTCCTAAAGCAGCCAACACTGACTACCGTCTATCTGCCCAAAATGGCCCTATAGTCAAACTCCCCAACCCCATCTCCATGGAGCAACCCAATGGGCCCAACTTTGTCATAGAAAATGATCATTTGGTCAAGTGGGCGAATTGGGAGTTTCACATTAGACCCGACCCGAGGGCCGGAGTCATGATTTCTCAAGCCAAGGTACGTGATTCGGATACCGGGGTGATGCGGAATGTCATGTACCAAGGGTTTGCGTCGGAGTTGTTTGTACCGTATATGGACCCCGAGGAGGCGTGGTACTTCAAGACTTATATGGATGCGGGTGAATACGGGTTTGGGCTCCAGGCTTTGGCCCTTGACCCGCTTAATGATTGTCCTAGAAATGCTCGGTATATGGATGCGGTTTTTGCGGCGGCTGATGGCACGCCGTATGTTAGGGATAACATGATATGTATATTCGAGAGGTATGCTGGTGATGCTGCATGGCGACACACTGAGAGCCCAGTAGTTGGCGCTGAGGTACTAAAAAGAATAGTTCTTACATACGCGCAATACATTTTGCATCTAAATTTTTTGATTTATTTGTTGGACTAACGCGAATTCGAATACTTGAGTAGATACTGGAAGCAAGGCCGAAGGTAACACTAGTCGCGAGGATGGTGGCATCACTCGCAAACTACGATTATATTGTGGATTGGGAGTTTCATGCAGATGGGCTTATCCATGTTAAGGTTAGTGAAAAGATGATTGTGTTCTCGACATTTTTTGTATAAAAGTTATACTATTTTTGAAAGATTTTAGAACACACTCGATTAGGTCCATCGTTATATTATTTGGTTACGTGAAGAATAATCCTTAAACTTTGAAATAGGTCCCCACATGAGAGGGACAGTCCTAGGTATCAACGATGGTTGACATTTTCCTATCATTTCGTCTTGATTAATGTGAAATGTTTGATCCAAACATTTAATGTACCAGAATATTAGGCACTACAAAAGCCCACTTGGGAGTTGGGACCATTTTGGGCAGTAGTATTATTCTCACTCTGATTTGCCCAACTTGTGTTTCTTCTTAAAGTCAAAATCTCTGTCCCCACATATGAAATCTTCTAATTGCATAAAATTCCTTTTCAATAAATGTTCGGTTGCCTAACTTTTGTCCAACTTTTCTCATTCAATATCTCAAATTTGAACATTATGACGATTTGTTTAGGTCTCACTCACGGGCATGGTGATCGTTAAGGGCACTTCCTATGTAAACATGAACCAAGTGAAGGAAAATGAAGAACTTTATGGAACCCTTTTATCAGACAACATTATTGGTGTTGTTCATGATCACTACATCAATTTCTACCTTGACATGGACATTGATGGCCAAGACAATTCTTTTGTGAACGTTCACCTACAAAGGGAATACACCAATGGTAAATCGCCTAGGAGGAGCTACATGAAAGTAAACAAAGCCGTTGCAAAGACCGAGAAAGAGGCGCAAATTAAGTTGAGTTTGTATGATCCGTCTGAATTCCACGTTGTTAACCCGAACAAGAGGACAAAAGTTGGCAACCCTGTTGGATACAAGGTTGTGCCAGCTGCCAATGCTGCTAGCTTGCTTGACCCCGAGGACACTCCACAGAAGAGAAGTGCTTTCACGAACAATCAAATTTGGGTCACCCAATATAACAAGTCGGAGAAATGGTCCGGAGGCCTTTTCGCGTATCAAAGTCATGGTGAAGACACACTTCAAGTGTGGTCCGACAGGTAAGAGAACCTCGATACTCTTTAACCGACATATGTAGAATACGCGTGATTCTTTTAGTTGTAGTCACAAATTCTAATTGTGGTCACAAGGTCTACACATGCATATCTTAATTATGTATTTTCTGTATTTTACGAAATGTTTAACAAGATGCTGAATATTTATTTGCAGGGATCGACCAATTGAGAACAGGGACATTGTTCTTTGGTATACAATGGGGTTCCATCATGTTCCATGCCAGGAGGATTTCCCAATTATGCCTACGGTTTCTTCGGCTTTCGACTTGAAGCCGGTTAATTTCTTTGAGAGAAATCCAGTGCTAAGGATTGCACCATATGTAGAGAGTGAGCTACCAGTTTGCCAAGCGGCTGCTGCATGTTAAGACCATAGTACTGTTTTTGCTTTGACCTGAAAAAGTGTGAGCAAACAACCCGTTTGCGAGGGGCAGAGGCCTGTATAAGAAAAGATGGGTTCGGGTTGAGAATATTGTTTATATACTTTTCTTTCTTCCATCTCAATTGAGTTTATGATATTTCTTTGCTAATACTTAGCAGTTTGTCACTTGGAGGACTGAATCTCCAGATGGGGAAAAAAATTTAACCACTTGTTTCCTTGTTGAATCGATAGCTTCTAGTTACTTGTTCGCCATGTAATCTTATATTCCAGTTGATTATTTTAACATCAATCAAACAAATATGTATCAGGTATAAGTGACCACTCACAGTCCCTTTTGTTACTTAGATATACGCATTTGGTGAATAAAATAACTCAATTTTGGTGTTTCCACAGCTTTCTTTCATTTTCCAAATATATCCGAAGAAAAAGGGGGAACATTTATGTGAGGTACTTAAGGTATGAAATTGAATTCTTAGATAGTGTTACCAAAATAAAACCACTTTATGGAAGTAATTGTGAAACCAGCTTTCTCTCGAGACAAGACCTTACCATGTTAAGGACTACTAGCAATTCAACCTCCACCACTCCAGCCCCCGGCCCCTGGCGTAGGTTCACTATATCTTAGCAGCAATTCCTAATTTATTTCTGTTAGCTCATGTTGTAACTTTACCATGGTCTAGAAAGCTTCGGCTGCAAGGCAATTTTACCGCCACATCATATCTTCCTAGCAAAATGATTAACAGGATATTTTCCAGATGGATGAACCCTATAACTTCTTAATGTTTAACTTACCCAAAGTCGAACTTCTTTGGAGTAGCTTGATCTCCAAGGTCAAAAGACGTCTTCTCCTGTTGCACTTTTTAGGTGCACTTGTTTTTGACGACAGCCCTATAACAATAGAGCTCCATAGCTATGCTATGAAGCTTGATATCACATTCGCTAAGTTTATCAGTTACAACTTTAGCTAGCTAGGGTCTTTATGACCTAAGAGCAAAGCAAGCTTCACCAATCGACAACCCCATCAACTTCGTTGCCAAGTTCAGCCCGTATGGACTTCAGTAAGTATTATTACCAACAAATCTTTCTGTTGTATTCTTGTTCAAGTTTCATGCCAATATAATACTAGAAAAAAATCTAAGCACTAAATACCACTGAGGCTGTGACATTCCTCAGTTTTGCAGATCTCAGCTTCATTTCTACATAACTGTAGAAATCAGAATTTATGCCCCCGAATTTGACACTCCAGTGACATGCTCGGTGCCAACATTTTAAGTATCTAAATGGCATGGCATGTCTCTCGATCCACACTCTTCTAAGCACATTCTTAAATGCTGAAGAATGATACTTTGATTCATGAACCACAATATTAATCCTAGAGACTCTAAAGCCAAGGGCCAACAGTCTGGACCTTCTCTTTTATTCCTCTCATCAATGCATATGTTTTGGCAATCACTTAAGATACAGGTCTGTGAACTGCGAGTATATGTTATTCTTCTTCCAGCCTACAATTCAAGCTGTGAGAAGTTTCTTGCTAAAGATCAGTATTTGCCAACTCACAGAAGCTATTGAACTCTAGCAGCTCGATGTCCCATTAAAAGAAAGGAATTACACAAACAAATGTACGCATACAATTGCCATGAGTAGATGAAGTAATAGTTCTAGCCTTGCATTTCATGTCGTAAACACACATTGATAAAGTATAGCATAACAAATACACAATTTGCAAGCTTAAAACCATCAATAACCATCAATCGATCGTTTTAACACGATAATGAATATTACCGTCAACTAAACATTGCATTACAAAATTGATTACATTTCCCAAAAGGGAATCAGTAACAAACAATCCTTTTGCACCAACTATCATCGCAACAAATCACATTTTAATCAAGAATGAAGCAGAATTACAATGATTACTTACATCACCTAAAGAACGAGCTCAAATTCTCGTAATTAAAAATCCGAAACACAAGCAACCCCTCAACGACACCCAAACACACCCCCGCAACAACATCCATCACGAAATGCCGCCCCAAAAGCACCCTCGAAACGGACACAACACCAGCCCAAACACCAACAATCACAACCAAATACTCCAAAAACACACTTTTTCCATCACCACCACTCAAAAACGCCGCTAAAGCCTCTCGAGCTTGCTCCACGTACAAATAAAACAAAGCAGCAATAAACGAAACTCTCGACGAATGTCCACTCGGAAAAGACCAGTGATCCACAGCGAACGACAAGAACATATTCTTGTTGTAAACAGGACGAGGACGTCGAATTAGGTATTTGAAAAATCCGATGAAAATTAGGTCGAGTAGAGATGCGATTAAGAGGTTAATAAGGAAAATTGATGTTGTTGTGGTGATTGTGTTGGTGATCGGATTTGTTGTGAAGATGAGTGAGAGGATTAGGGGGAAGAAGAGGCGGCCGTCGCCGGAGATTTCTAGGGTTTTGAGGAATGTGTAGGGGAGAATTGGGTGGAACAAGGTGTAGAGATGGAGGGAGATTGCGGTGTCGAGGTTGATCAGACGGCGGAGGATTGTCGGAGGATTTGGTGGTGGTGATTCGGACGCCATTGTTGTGTAACAGGGGAATGATGATTTTGGGGATCTGGATTAAGATTTCATTTTTTGGATCTGGATTTGGATTGGATTTGGATTTGGATTTGGATCAGATGTATCGGCTGGAATTTTGGTTAAACTGAGAAGAAGCAAAGCTAAGGGACGAGAACATGGACGTGGTTTTATGTTTTTTCACGTCCCTAACAAAATAATTTATTTACACGAAACAAGAAATTAATAATACTATAGTTAGTGTGGATGAAAGTTTAGGTTTCAATTTATTTTTCCATTGGTTGTGTATTAGAAACATGTTGTAATATTTCTGGGAAAATGCATAAAATTCCTTGTGATTTTGAAAACCTGTACGAAACTCCCTTGTAGTTTGTTAACTGTCTAAAATCTCCTTGTGATTTCATATATCCTGCACAAAATCTCCAAACTTGCACAAAACCCCTTTGTAGTTTCAAATTTTTTTGCACAGAACCCCCTTGTGGTTTCATGAAAAGGGGACTTGTGCATAATTTATGAAACCACAAGGGGATTTTAGACAATTAATAAATCACAAAAGGGTTTTAGACAATTAATAAACCACAAGGGGGTTTTTGGTTGATTCCCCTAATATTTTAGAAATTTTTCGATATGTCTTGAAAATTTTGTAAAAACTATAAATGTAATGAAATTAAAAAATGCTTCCAAAATTAACAGAATTTTAACCGTTGTTCTCTTTGGAATTTCAAGGCGGTTGCCGCGAGTTTTAAACATAAGTCCCTTTAACAAAATTAAGCAATAAAAGATTAGGCAAGAAACAAAATTGAAGCATTAAAACTGGGTAATTTTCATCCACCTTCCCTGAGGTTTCATTCTTTGGCATATAGCCCCCTGAGGTTTCATATTTTGGCATATACCTCCCCTGACGTTTCAATTCTTTTGCATATACCCCCCTGAGGTTTCAATTCTTTTGCATGTACCTCCCTTCCATCTATTTGACCCTTAGTCAACTATAAAAAGTGAGGGTAAATATGTAATTTTCTTAGACTTTAAAATATTAAAACTTATTTATGGTTATTAATTTGCTAATTAACTTAAACATAATCCATTTGGTCTCTATTTTCAAATTAAGCATGTTTTATTTTTAATCATATTGGTCCATTAATATGCATAATATTCTCTAGCAAAAAATAATAAAATTTAGAAACATATTCTTTTTATTCTTTATTTTATTTTACATATGTAACATATTAATAAGATCGATATTTTAATAAAACATCATTTAATCAATATAATCATCAACAATAGCGCATAGGAATAATATATTCAGAATTTATGGTAAAAATGCTGCAAAATTTTCTATAAATATTTAAAATAAGCAAATGACCATAAGGTATAATTTTCCTAATCGTGTAAATTTTAACTACTTAAAAAACTCCTAAAAACATTAAATTTGCAAAATCCGAAATAGCTAATGAACTACTATAATTAAAAATAAATCTGCTTAATTTAGATATTTAGGAATAGAATAAATGGATTATGTTTAAGTTAATTAACATATTAATAATTATAAATAAATTTTTATAATATAAAATATAAGAAAATTACATATTTACCCTCACTTTTAATAGTTGACTAAGGGTCAATAGATGAAAGGGAAGTATATGCAAAATAATTGAAATCTCAGGGGGGTATATGCAAAAGAATTGAAACCTCAGGGGGTATATGCCAATGAGTGAAACCTCAGGGTGCTATATGCCAAAAATATGAAACCTCAGGGGGCTATATGCCAAAGAATGAAACCTGAAGGGAGGTGGATGAAAATTACCCCATTAAAACTCATTCGAAAAGATTTTATGTTAACAAAATGCATCATACATTGGACATATGCACAATTTTATTCATGTATGTATGCTTACGCACACAATATAATTTAAAATGTGGTGTGCTGTAAAAAGATACAAATATCAAATACTTTAAAACACAAACTTATAGAATTATAGAAAAAAAAAAGAATCTAAAATTATGATAATATGAAATTTTGATAAAGTAACCTTTTAGTATAAATCACTTACTTTCATACTGATAAAGGTAATTTCTCTATCTTATAAATAAGAGAACATGATATTTCGGCCAAATTTCAAAAGAATCTTTTGATTACTAATAGGCATTTTAAAAGGATAAAACCTTCTATATATATTTAGAAAGATATAACAAAAATAATAAAATATTGCTTTGTCTTTAAAAAATATTGCTTGGCTAATGGCTACTTGTTCTTGTTCTGCGTCCCACAATCGTTGCACCACACATACCAATCATTCTCATTTTTTGTGGTCTCAAATTCAATCCCATACCCAAAAAAATCCCCAATTTAATAAAATCAATCAAAATCAAAAACCCTAATAACTCAAAAAACTCCATCAATGGCTACATCCCCAATTCTCCTCCCACAAGTCAAATGGAAAAATCCTTCGATTCACCTCATCACACTCTCCCACACTTGTTCATCACTTCCTCATCTCAAAATCCGCACCAAATCTTCTAAAAACCTCACCATCAAATGCTTATTCGCCGACAACAACGCTCCAATTTCTCATGTAGACGTCAAAATCAACGAAAATCCAGTTGAAATCGTGGCCAAAAGCATAATTAAAGCCCTAAAGGCGTTGCAGAAGCCCGCCGCAGCCGCAATTCTCGTAGGATTGTTGTTGATGTACGATCCGAGTTCTGTGTTGGCAGCTTCCGGTGGAAGAATGGGCGGAAATTCGTTTTCGTCGTCGAGATCATCGATGTCGTCGTCGTCCAGGAGTTATAGTGCTCCGAGGATGAGTGGTGGTGGTGGATCGGGTTTATCGTATTCAGCGCCTTTTTATGCTCCTTCTCCGTTTTCGGGGGTTTATGTTGGTCCTGCTGTTGGTGTTGGTTCGAGTTTTTTCCTCGTTTTTGTGGCGTTTGCGGCTTTTGTACTGGTCTCCGGGTTTTTGTCTGAGGGGGCTGGTGGTAGTAGTGTTTTAACGGATACTGAGAAGACTAGTGTGCTCAAGCTGCAGGTAGTGGTTTTAATTTTGAAAAGTTTGTTATGTGTTTGATAAGACTAGTTTTTCTGTCTGAGTCCTAGTTTGTTGAAAATAATATTTAGTGGGATGTGAGTTAACTGTATATTTATATTCTATTTCAATTTTGACACACATAGTTGTCTAGATACCATTTTGTTCTGTTAGGTCCACCTCGGATCAGCGACAATTGCTTGTGATATAGATATAGTTGGAAGATATGAAGAAATTATTGAGATGCTTTGATGCATGTAGAAGGTGCAGAACTAAATTTAGAATGACACTATAGGTTCTTAAAGGTCTTTTAAAATTTCATATTTTATGATAGGCTAGTTGGGAATTCAGATATGAGAGCGAATCTATGAAACCAAGCTCTTGAAGTCCTAAATCTACTGAATTGCGAAAGAACAAAGGAAACTTGATGTAATGTACATTTAACTTCCCTTTCTACTTTGTTTTGTTCGTGTGTGCCTTGTATGTGTGTGTGTGTGTGTAAACATATTCATGCAAGATAGAAGTTCATGTTTCTTTGCAAAATTTGATGGTATATTTTCGGAGATGTTACTAGTTGCCCATTTATTGTTGCTAGATAGTTTGGATTTGTGGCAATCTTATCAGGATGATTTTGTAGAAGTCATTTCACATTGTATAGTTTGAGCTCACAATACGCTACCCTAGATATGTGCTATTTTTAAGCCTTTATGCAGTTATCTTCATTTTTATTGTTTCCTTCACTTTTGCTTACAATGTTGTATCATATCTTATTGTTCAAGGTTGGGCTATTGGGCTTGGGCAGATCACTCCAAAAGGATCTTAACCGAATTGCAGAAATTGCTGATACATCCACCTCAAATGGTCTACATTTTGTATTGACGGGTAACATGTCTCATCAGGTTATTTTTTGTGTAATCTCTTCCAACCCCTAAGTTTAGGTTTAGTATGGAGGAGATAAGGCGCTCATCTTCTTTATTGCAGGATGTAACTGTCATCAGAAGATGTTAGTTGTTATTTCCTGGACGCCGTGGTTCCTAGAATCACATCAACATGTGTACACTTGCCTAAGAATAATTTTTATTAAGTTTTCTAAAGTTTCTGATACTTTGGAAAAATTGATCTATTTTGTTAGTTTGGAGGAAAGAGAAATACTATAGATAGAAGAGAAAAAAGTTACAGAGGGGTTTGGACCTCCAAATTTACAATAAAACCATAGACCCAAAGAAGCCCACACGACAGGCAAAGTCCAAGTTCAAGTAAAGCCCATGTTTAGAAAACAAAATAAAGAAAAAAGTCCACTGAGGGAGTTATCATATCACATCCTTGTGCAGTTCTTGAATCACGTTTTCTCTATGGATCCTGAAATGATATTTTGGTTGCAGAGACAATGCTTGCTTTGCTTCGCCATCCTGATTATTGCATTTCTGCGTATTCCTCGGTAAGTTAAAAAAAAAAGATTCCCCTTTCTTTTATTTCATTGATTTTTGTTTCCTTGGAGTGCGTGGGGCTTAAGCTGGATCTTATAGACTTAAGGCTCCCGTTGATGATGAATAGGAGATTTCTTATTTGTTTCTTTAACATTTTAAAGTTCTCAGCATTAACCTGATCCTTCTCTGAAATCCATAATATTAGAGAGCATTAATATTCGTATATCTCATTATATGTGTTGCATATGAGGACTATTATTGCATTATTGTTGTTTTAAGCATCATTGTTTGCCATTTGAAGGTATTACATGCTTGTTGCTTCTTAATTGATATTTGTTTTTCGATTGCTTTGTTTTGTTGAAAGTAAATAGGCAGATGTTTCACCAATAGGGTGTATCAGGTCTTACTTTCGATAACACCAAACATATTAGTGTTCATGATTGTACATCATATATACTTACTTTTCCAAGTCTAAATATACACATTCTTATCCAAATGCAATCAAGTGCCAGCCTAGTGCCTGGTGGAGAACATTTTGCACTTCAGGGGAAAATGGTTTCTTTTTTTCTTGGGTTCTAATTTCATTAGATTTGATTAATATTGACCACATTAACTATAGGTTGACATAAAGAGGAGCATGGAAGAAGGGGAGAAAAAGTTTAATCAACTTTCAGTTGAAGAACGTGGAAAATTTGACGAGGAGACACTGGTCAACGTGAACAGCATAAAGAAGCAAAGCTCAACAATGCTGAGATCAAGTGGATTTAGCAACGAGTATATCGTGGTAAAGATCCCAAGTTGTTTTATTGCACATATAACTTAAACAAGCCCCAAATTTTTCCCTCGTGCATAACTTTCACGGATTTTTCTAATGATAGATCGTTTGCAAATATAAAAATTTCAGGTTACCATCTTGGTGGCTGCTGGAGGAGTACACAAGTTGCCTTCTATCAATAGCAGTAAAGACTTGAAAGAAGCTTTGCAGAAGTTGGCGTCGATCCCTTCAAGTAGGACTCTGGTAAGAATGAAACGCGTCTTCGACTCCCAGATTCAACTTTTTGTCATGTTTCTGTTGTCTGATCCTGAAGCTGTCTCTATGCAGGCTGTGGAGGTGTTGTGGACCCCTCAGAATGAAGACGACACGCTGTCGGAACGAGAATTGCTGGAAGATTACCCCTTATTGAGGCCTCTGTAACTGAGAGATGGAAATCCAGTTTTTTGTGCATAAATATACGTAATGCCGAGGAAACTGAAAAGGCTGAACTTGAGCAAGATGTAGAACACGAAACATATGTATATAGGTCATTTTCTCATTTGGCTTTTGCTATGTATCTTTCATTTAATCATGAAATTTTCACCAAACTTGGACATAAATAATGCGGGGTAATGCACGAGAGCTCTACATTTATATCGGTTTGAACTTGGAAGAAATCGCAAATCAAAGAGCCGGGTAGGATATATTTGTCTAGTTTAGTTAAATTTGCGTTTTGAAAGAATTTTTGGAAAAATGTACGAGACAAATAAACAATTATTTGGATATAAATTGAAAACTCTTTGAATTGTAAAATATTAAATTCTCGTATTTTTCTTCATTTTCTATTTCTATTTCTATTTATTCTCTATTAAATGTCAGTCACCACCAATCCATTCCCTTGCTACCTTCCATTTAGCAATTTCATTATGTAATATGTGGGATTCTACGATTTAATTCTTTGCACAATTCTGAAATTAACTTCACGTTTTCTTTTTTGCATTGACCTCACATATTCTTTCACTTGTCCTAACCTGAGTATCTGGTGTTTATATTACTGTGCTGTTATTTCATCAGACAGTGGAAAGTTTTTGCGATTTAATAGACAACAAATACGTCCAGCGCCTTTAAGGAAACGTAAAAACTGCATGGTTTAGAAAAGAAAGCAACAGATATTTGGATTATATATTTTCTGTCAATGCTTTTTTAAACACTATAATTTAGTAAGTTGAACTATATATTAGAATTAAAACTTTAATCTATGATCCTTAATACATACCAATGTCTTAGAAAGTTTGAGCCAGTAAAATAAAGAAAGGCCAGATCTAAGAAGTATGAGCACGTAGAATTGATCATCGTTACATTAATTTGAATAATTTTCCATTGGGCAAAACTTCCGTTCGTTGTACAACAAACTAATACTTACACCAGCATTTAAACCACTTTTTCTGCAATTTCACATCAAAATCTCATTCACTTAATATCAGGGTGTATCACAGCATTACAAGACTTGCCCTCTGTATCAGTATTCACATCGAGGAACTGAGACATTTCTAAGGTGTTGAATTCTATGAGATCTTTTATGGAATAGATGAATTTGGTTGTTCCGCATTTGAAGGAATGACAAGTCGCTGCAACGGCTATAACGCCACAGTGAGCTGTGCAAATGAGGGTCCTAGATCTGGATCCCTGGCAATAGAGCAGGTTATATTTGGTACGAGAAAACATCAGATGGAATATAGAACCAAAGACACGTCACTTGCATCACATGTGTATGAGTGTGACTTACATTTGCCAGCATTCCCATATTATCCTTGCTACCAATGGATCGACTTCCTTTGGGATGTCAAGGCAGCGACTCAGGAAACCAACTGCACCCACAACTTGCATTCGGTTCATCCCACTCCAAGGCAACTCCACCGGAATTTGACAAGGAGCATGCAGGAACAGACGTAATATAAACCAACCGTGAAAGCAAAAGAATCTTAATCCCTACATCACGTTCTACATTAGCTACCATTTCTTTTTCAAGTAATCAGATTCTTTCAAATTAAACATCTGATTGTTTTGTTGGTTATGGTATTGACATAACAAAATCAATAATGACGCTTTTCACATACACTCCTTCATGGATGAAATGATAAAACACACTCAATCAACAGGTGAGATTTGCATAGAAATCAGGAAACGAAAAGCTGAAGGGTTAAAATGAAACAACAGTAATTCACTAATTCATTGTACATCATAAATAAATAGAAAAGAACCGAGATACCTATGGTAAGGTACATCCAAAGTCAGGTAATGCAATGGCTTTTCCTCTTTCAATTACAAACCGAAAAACAAAAACAAACTAAATAATTTAGAATGATGTTTTCAGGCAGGAAACAGTATGCCATATACCGAGAGACAGCAATATATGCCTGTCATCTGTCAAAACAAAATACCATCACCTTAAGTATCAGATATCAGCATCCCTTCTTTGTTTCAGGATTCGGGTCGTATTGACCCGAACGATGATATGTTTTTGTAGTTCTTTAGACTGGCTGTATGAGATACTAGGTTAGATACCTTTCTTGTTCAAGCTGGATAAAATAAACTATACATGGAAATGATGGAGCCGCATGGTTGTAGTCCTTAATTTTTTCTCTCTCCTAAACAGTGTACCTTTCTATAACTAAAATCATCACTGACCGAATTCTAAGTTAATTCTCGGCTACCAATCTGGTCAATACCGAGTGGCTTATTTTGACCCTTGTTACCCTATTCCTTTTCATTTTTCTATACCAAAATAGTTCTCAAACCTCGGAACTAAACACTTACATAATCCACATATCCGTGCCCAAACGCCAAAACTTTGCAAAGTCTAAAGACTTAGAAAGCTGGTATTCTTCTTTTCTTTTTTTTTCGTACAACAGCCATTCCCAAATGGTTCACGTTTATAAGAACGTGCTTCTGGTTTCCCGATGAAGTTGTCTATAAATGAACTAAAACAAATAGAAAGGAAAGAGGAATTTCTGTACGCAACTCAAGAAAAACAACATAAGGTCCAGACGATGTAACCCAAATTTTTTGGGTTTGAACAGAGATTTTGGGGTTTGGCCCAACATGCCAATTTGGAAAGGATGTGATTGTTCGAGTATTACGCTACGAAACCACACCAAACCATTCATCTTTTAACGATGAAGGCATGCCTCCACCACTTCCTAAGTGGAAAGGAACATGTCAGTTGAGCAAGGGATGCAACAACATGCTGGTAGAAGCTAAAAGTTTTATACATGATAAATAAGTCATTGATGATTATGGACATGTCAGTCATAACGCCAGCATTATTGCTGGAAACTTAGTTCCAGGTGCCAATAGCTTTGGATAAGCTAGTGGCACTGCTTCCGATGTTGCGCCTTTGACGCACATAGCAATGTACAAAGTTTGCTAGAAGCGATCTTGCGGTGGTGCGACTATATTGGCAGCCATGGATGCTATTGTAGAGAATGGAGTTGATGTCCTCTCGGTGTCCATTGTCGATACAGAGATAATTCTCTGCCATTCTACGACCATCCAATATCGGTTGGTGCCTTTTCAACCTCCAAAAATGGATTTTGTCAGTTGCTCTGCGGGCAATTCTAGCCCAAATACTTCACCGGTAGCTAACGGAGCGCCTTGGATTCTCACTGTTGGTGCAAGCACCATTGAGAGAAAGATACTGGCAATTGCACGACTCGAAAACAATGCTGAATTTGAAGGCGAAAAAGTTTTTCAACCGACTAATTTTTTGCCTCCTCGTTGCCTTTGGTTTATGAGGGATCATGTGATTCTGTATCAGTTGAGATAATTAATGTTGAGGGGAAGATAGTTATGTGCAAAGGTTTGACTATTCCATTTGAAGAAGGAAAAGTATTAAAAGATACGGGTGTTGTCGCGGTGATAATGGAGAACGCTAAAATGAACGGAGACACAATATTGATAGATTCACATTATGTACTGCCAACAATCATGGTCAGCTATGTTGGGGGAAGGACATCAATTGATACATTGACTTTATACCCCTTGCTACAACGACCATTTCATTTAAAGGGACAATTGTTAGAGTCAAATAGCTCCATCGATCGCGTCTTTATCTTCAAGAGGGCCTAACATGCCGAGTCCAGGAATACTAAGGCCTGACATAATACGGTCTCGCGTTAATATTCTAGCAGCGTGGACTGAGCCGACGATTTACATGGACCCATGTACTTCTATGGAATGCCCGCATCTTAGCGGTATAACAGCCTTAGTTAAAGTTGCACATCCCAATTGATCTTCGGCAATGATAAAATCTGGAATTTTGACGTCGGCATCCCAGGTGAATCTTGATGAAAATAGTAATAACGGATGAGAATTACCTACCTGCATCTGTGTTCACCATGGGTGCGGAACATGTAAACGCTTCAAAGGCATTAGACAGTGGGCTTGTCTATGAATCTCTACATATGATCGTATTTTTTACATGTGCTTCCTCTATAATGAGACAAGAGATTTTGCGATTGTGAATGGGATCGTGGACTGCCATGGACCAAAATATAAGCGAATACCTGAAGCACAACTAAACTATCCTTCGTTCGCGGTAGAGCTTGGGAATGAAAACCATGTATACTCCAGAACAGTAACCAATGTGGGTGCTCCGTAAGAAGTGTATAGTGTCAAGATCGAAGGCCTTTCGGATGTGAGTGTAGATATCAGTCCAAGAACACACACTTTCCCTGAAGTGAATCAAAATTTCTTAAAACAACAATTGACCCCATAAGTCAAATTTTGTGAAGTTGACCCCATAAGTCAAATTTTGATTTGCTTCACGAAAAGTGAGAAGTCTTTAATTGAGATCTACACTCACACTCGGAAGGCCTTCGGTTGACACTATACACTTCTTCCGGAGCACCCACATTGGTTACAGTTCCGGAGTAGACATGGTTTTCATTCCCAAGCTCTACCGCGAACGAAGGATAGTTCAACTGTCCTTCAGGTATTCTCTTATAGTTTGGTCCACAGCAGTCCACCCCGTTCACAATCGGAAAAACTTTTGTCTCATTGTAGAGAAAGCACACGTAAGAAATATAATCATCTTTAGAGATGTCATGGACAAGCCCACGACGTAATGCCTTTAAAACGTCTAAATGTCCTGCACCCATGGTGAACACATCTGCGGATAGGTAATGCTCATCCATTATACTATTTTCCTCAAAATTCACTTGGGATGCTGACTTCATAATTGCGGATTTTATCATTGCCGGAGACCAAGTAGGATGTGCAACTCTAACTAAGGTTGTTTACTACTATGACGCGGGTATGCCATAGAAGTACTTGAGTCCACGTAAAATGCCGACTCAGCCCATGCTGCCAGAATATTAGCAGCGTCAGACCCTATTATGTAGGCTTTAGTATTCCTAGACTCGGCAGGTTAGGCCATCTTGAAGAAAATGGCGCAATCGATGGAGCCGTTTGTCTCCAACAATTGTCTCAATGAATGAAATGATCGTTGTGGCAAAGGGTGTAGAGTCAATGTACCATTTGATGTCACATCTCGAAGCAAGCTGACCGTGGTTGTTGGTTGTATATAATGTGAATTTATCAATATTGTGTTTTCATTTATCTTAGTGTTCACCATAATCGCCACAACAACATTAGCATCATTTAATACTTTTCCTTGTTCAAATGGAATAAGTCAAACTTTCGCACAGAACTATCGTACCCTCTACATTAATTCTCTCAACTGATATTGAGTCGCAAGATCCCCTATAAACTAAAGGCAACAAGGAGGCGAAAAAATTGGTCAGCTGAAAAATTGCTTTACCTTCAAATTCAACATTGCTTCCGAGTCGTGCAATTGTCAGTATTTTCGTGTCAATGGTGCTTGCACCAACAATGAGAATCCAAGGTGCTCCGTTAGCTACCACTGAAGTATTTGGGACAGAATTGCTCGCAGAGAATTTGACAAAATCCTAATTTTTTAGGCTGGAAAGGCATCAACGTACATTGAATGGTCGTAGAATGACAGAGAATTATTTGTATCGGCAATGAACACCGAGAGAATATCAACTCCATCATTAACAGCAACACCCATTGCTGCAATATAGTCATACCATTGTAGGATTGCTTCTGGCAAACTTTGCATATTGTTGTGTGCGCTAGAGGCGCAACTCTGAAAGCCGTACCACTAGCTAGTCCAAAGCTATTGGCACCTGGAACAAAGTTTCCAGAAGCAGTGCTAGAATTGTGGCTGTCATTTCTATAATTATCAGTGGCTTCTTTATCGTCTATAAAACTTTTAGCTTCTACCAGCTTGTTGTTGCATCCTTTAGTCAACTAGCATGTTCCTTTCCACTTATGATTGGTGGAAGCATGCCTTCATCATTAAAAGATGGATGGCTTGGTGTGATTCCGGAGTCTAATACTCCAATAATCACAACCTTTCCAAAATTGGCCATGTTGGGCCACATCCCAAAATTTCTGTTCAAACCCAAAAAAATTGGGCTACAAGTTGTCTAGACCTTATGCTGTCTCTCTTGAGATGCGAAATGAAATCCCTCTTTACTTTCTATTTCATTTAGTTCATCTATAGACAACTTTGCTACGAAACCAAGTGGCACGTTCTCATAAACGTGAACCATTCGGTAACGTTTGTTGTTCGGCAAAAAAGAAGTCTACCAACTTTCTAAGTATTCAGACTTAGCAAAATGTTGGCTTTTGGCCACTAATATGTGGATGATGTAAGTGTTTAGTTTCAAAGTTTGAGAACTATTTTGATAAATAAAAATGAAAAAGAGTAGGGTAAAAAGATACAAGGTGGCGTTTTTCTCTCTTTTGTATTTTAACATCAACTAGAGAGTCACCTTGTAATAGGAATAAGATTATTGTTAGTAACGAACTTAAGCATCTAGTGCCGCCATTGTTTATAGAGAAAGCCTTAAGCAATAGATGTTGATGGATATTGAAACTAAAAGAGACTAGTTTTGCAGTTTTAGTGTGTGAATTAAAATAGTTTGGGCCTTAATGTTTTCCTTGGGGAGGTTTGCGATGATTTGTATCCACAATCATAATATAAACGCAGTGATAATCTTATGTACTAGTGTGAGATTAAACCGTATAGACTCTCTTTTAAGGCTTAAAGACAAGCCTCTTATTTTACTCTTAAGATATTTAATTCAGAAAGCATGAGACTTGTTATAAGATTTCTTGATAAAATAGTAGTACAAGGGATGCGCAACATAATCGAATTGTTTTGAAATTGATCGAATGATTCAATTTAAAAATTGAATAGCATCCAACACCAATTATATATATATATACATAAGACCAGATCAAGTCGGATACCCACCCATGAGTTGGGTACCGGCCCATTTGGATATTCCGAGTTGGGTCCTCGGTCCGGCGGGTGGAAAAAATGCCACCCCAAACCCATTGTACTTTATGGGTACCCGCCAAAAGAACCTTTTTGGCCTTATTTCCAAAAGAAAATCTGGAATTGAGCTTCCTTAATTGTCGCAGTTACTATTTTATATAATGGATTAAAGTTGTTCACTATATTCATAATGATATACATTACTCACCAATTGCCAGCAAAGTGAAAGCGGAAGGCACTAGTTCCCTCGCCTTCAAAAGCAACAGCAATGTCTACCATGGGAATCCATCCGATCCTTAGAAAAGTAAAAAAATAAAATCTACTTCAGACAACTGAAATGTAAAACAATTCCAAGAAATAATGAGAATAAGGTGACACGAGACTTAGTTGGAAGATTATACACCTTTGAGGTTTCATGCAGTATTCCCACAAGCCTCTCGTCGTGGCTGTTCTGTATTGTTGCTCCACCACTGGCAACATGAACAAACCCCAGAAAATAAAACTCTTGTAATTAACAACTAATGTAAGCATCAGAGCAAAAAAAGAAACAGTTTCTTTTGTTTCCTATTATTAGAGACAGAAAATTAATTTACTTCCCTGAACACTATTCCCAATTTTGAGTTATGAGATCAGCCCCACCCACATAGTTTGTTTTCTTGTTTCTTGTTTTTTAGATTCTCAATCCATTGTCTAAAGACAATCTCCATTTACTAAAAGCTGCTAAGCTGATCGAAAATATATACACAAAATCATTCTCGAAGAACCCTGCTTTTTCAATGTAAATTACAATTAAAAGAATCAGCAGAGACTAAAACAAAAAGATGCAGCCTTTGAGCTTCAAACTGAAAACCCAGATCAGATGACTAACAAATTTAGAAAATTCGATCATTCGCAATAAACGGGTTTCAGTTTTCCCAAAGTTTTTCTCCTCTGTTTGATCATTTTAAACCGAACCCACAAAAATTTTAACAAAAAGTTGTGAAATTTCTTGCAGAATACTCACCCTCGCAGCTGCTGGAGTACTGAATCACATAACTTTGAAATAGGAACAAAGTTCAGACAGAGATCAAATTAATTTGTCATGTAGATCATGAGGCCAAATTTGTACCGATCGAGCAACTCAGCTGATATACATATATGCTAGCTAGTTTCAGGAATTCATCTAAAAAATCAAACTTCTCACAAACTTCTAAAAAATCAAACTTCTCACAAACTTAAACATATAAATCCCCCAAGAAAACACAGGAATCATAAGAACAAGAAAATTTTCACCTGAAATGGTAACAACCAAGGCCATGTTTAACCCCACACTTAAACTCAACCCCTTCTCTTTCAAACACATTATCACTCTTCTCTTTTCTACTCACACTTTCGTGTAAATTCGCTTCTCCGATAAACCACTGCACCGGTTTTGAACCGTTCTTCGACTGACGTAAAGCGCAAAGCCCAAGTTTCTTTCGATAAAAGCTCAGATTTTTATTGACAAAAGCTCTGTTTTTTGAGACCGAAAACAGGACAACAGCAGCGAGAATCAGAGCTAGGAGTAGATTCTCCGAGGTGAAAATCTCGTCAGTGTTGAAAACGGCGAAAAGGGTGTATAGCGATGGGAAGAAGATGGCGAGAACCGGTCTAAAACGTGAAGAACCGGGTTTTCCGTGTGGCTTCTGTTATTCGAGGTCCTCTATTTCTTGATCAGATGTGATCTCGCTCACGGAAGATAAGCTGTGTATTGCTGATTTAATGGTGGGAGATGACCTTAGAAGTGAGGAGTTGCTCCTTGTAAGCTTCGACTGGCTCGTCTGACAGTCCATTCCGAATTCGATCTCAGCCGTTGGATATTTTAGTGGTACCTAGAGATTGTATTTCGAAATATTCCCTCGCTTTCAAAAGCAACAGCAATGTCTAGCATGGGAATCCATCCGATCCTCAGTATTCCCACAAGCCTCTCGTCGAGGCACCACTTTTGTAGATTGGACGTGGGCCTTTTCGCGCAAGAGCCTCAGCGATATTCTTGACACGCTAATTTGAATCAACAAGAACCACTTTTGTTGTTCTTGTGCGGTTTTGAGTTTTTTAACGGTTGAGGCCGGTGATCATGGACTCGAGACGTTTTGTTGCTGCTGAGCTGCTGGACATGTCGGAGGGTTTGACCACATGTTTGTCTTTGAGGAGCTGCTTGAGAAATCTTGACTGTTGCTGTTGCTGTTGATGTCTCTTTTCATTTTTATTTTCTTTTTTTGTTTGTGTGAGGAAGAGAGGAGGAGCATTGGGAGATTGAAGAGAGAGAGAGAGTGTTTGTTTGTTCAGACAGACTGATATACTTAAAAAGCTAGCTGTTGTACATTCAGAAACAAGTTTGATTAACATGAATTTATTTGCGAGGCGAGATGATCTTGAACAAGGACAAATGTAGAAAAGATGAGAGACTTGGATGAAGGGTTTGATATTGCTTGGATCGATGATCGTAAATAATGCTTCGACCACGACGAGTGATCAGCTCCGGCGCTTAAAAACCAACTTTTTATGTTATCGAGTACACACGCACAAGCAAATTTTTTAGGAGATCTATGAAAACACATGTACAGACAGACACATACATACATATATTTGATCAGCTTATAATTATGTCGCCGTCATAAAACATAAATGGTTTTTTTTACACTTTTTCACTTTATATCCATATTCTCCTCTAACTGGTAATCTGAAAATGCATGATTTATGTTTTTACTTTCACAGTATAGTTAAAGTGCAAACGGACCTTAAAAGCTAGGTTTAAGTTTGAACACACAATATCACTCACTCACTAATTACTTATTTATTTGCATGTCTCTTTCGGAATTATTACGACTCACTACTTCTACGTAAATAATATTAATTGTTATACTTTATAAGCTAATAAACATGTTTTAGAGGCTGAATTTGATAATATTACTCACTCTTCCATAAACAATTTGTCTTCTATGACTTTGACATTAATTATACCCTTGTATAGTAAATTGGGTGACAGCTAGAAAGAAAAAAAAAATTGATACGAATTGCCCAACGGCCCCACTCTTATCGAATTATTTCAAAGTGGTCCTAGAATCACGTGATGTTGAATAAATATTGTTTTCAAAGTGAGATGAGATCGAGGACCACTTAGTCAACATTGTTTCGATTTGTGATTATTTTTCCCAGACAAAAGGGGGAATCTTCTCTTTATGTTTAAATAGAATGGTTAGCTTTCAAGGCCAACGGCCAGTAATTAAGATACAGCAATACAGCCATATATAATATGTGAAGTTATAATATGAAAAGAGATGCGTACGATATTGACTTTTGCATGCTTCTTATTATAATTTTGGTTGTTTGCAGAGTAGCTCGATCTCTTCTCGCAAACAGGTGCAAATGTTCCTCACTATACATCAAATGCCACAAACGACTTATAAGAATCTATGAATTTAGATATATACTGATAACATAAAGTCTAGCCAGCAAGGTTATCTTTATGGTTATTATAAGTGTTTTATGGTTGTACATATTAAGAACACAATGCACCATTTTTCAATCTTCATCGATCGTGAGGGATTACGATGTCGTACTGTACAACCCCTGATAGTAGTAAAAGTTGATTTATGGCACAACAAATCAGTCTGGATCAAAATATGATCAGAAACATTGGTATTACTCACTAAGGGTCATAAAGTTATGAAGACCTAATTGCAACCCTCACAGACGATACCATTAAAATGGATTTCATGAAGCAGCATATTAATACATTAATCAACACCAACTCCTCGAAAAGGGGAGTGTCTTCGTATTAAGACCTCTTACAAAGACCTAATTAGAAAAGAGAAATCTAGTTAATTTCTTGTATTGTTATTTCCTATAACCTAATTACAACATCTTTGATTTTTCTGGCATATATTATTATTAGTAGTTTAATGATGTCATTTGTCATTGTGTAATCCAGCAGTTCAACATTAGTGCAAAAGATCATGCTTTCTAATATATACAGTTAATAAGAATATCATCTCTCCATTGTTACGAGAACAAAAGGAAAAATTAAAATTGGGACCACGTTACCTATGTAATTGCATGCATATGATGACCAATCAGCTAGCTCGATCGTGGGGGACCGCTCTAATTGAAATATTTGTAATAATGGCAAATGCTTCTCTGAGTAATTCTTAAAATACCCATGTAAAAGTGTTTTTTGCAATTTACGTTTGTGGTCCCAGAATATTTTACTTATTATGTAATCAGCCCCACTTCTCCCCCACGTGATAAAGCAGCTTCTTTATGTTTTTCTTTTTTTTTTTTTTTTTTGTTTTTAAAAGCGTTGAATGATGTTGAACCGGATAGGCAAGGACAACATGAATTTCTTATAAATTGGTCTATGAAAGAAAGGAAAACTACTCGGTATCGCAATTGCCTACAATTTTCATTTTCATTATTATTATTATTTTTATTATCATTTTCATTATTATTATTTATTATTATTATTATTTCAAAATGGCTTAACCAAAGCAAGGAAGCGTAGATACAACATGTGAAGCCAAACAATTATAGGTTAACTTAAAAAGTGACAATCTGGTCTGTAATAAAGCCATCAAAGTAAAAGATATATCTTGGTATTCATGCAACAAGAGGCGCAGGGAGTAATTTTTTATTCTGAATATGGGCAACTCATTGTTATGTGTATTGAAATGAAATTAAGTAGGCAAGTGATGTGATTCAAGGAAAATAAAGATATGCCAGATTGAAGAAATGTGAGCATGTAGAATTGCTCATCATTACATACATTTGAGTATTTTCCTTTGGGCAAAACTTTTGTTCACTATACAACAAACTAATACTTACACCAGTCCTTAAACCTCTTTTTACGCAACTACACATTAAAATATCATTATCACTGAATATCACCGGATATCACAGCATTACAACACTTTCCCTCTGTAACGATATTCACATTGAGGAACTGAGACATTTCTAAGGTGCTGGACTCTATGAGATCTTTTATGGAAAAGATGAGTTTGGTTGTTCCGCATGTGAAGGAACGACAAGTCGCTGCAACGGCTTTAACGCCACAGTGAGCTCTGCAAATGAGGGCCGTAGATTTGGATCCCTGGCAATAGAGCAGGTTATATTTGGTACGAGAAAACATCAGATGGAATATAGACTTAAAGACACGTACTTGGATCACGTGTGTGTGTGTGTGACTTACATTTGCCAGCATTGCCATATTATCCTTGCTACCAATGGATCGACTTCCTTTGGGATGTCAAGGCGGCGACTCTGGAAACCAACTGCACCCACAACTTGCATTGGGTTCATCCCACTCCAAGGCAACTTCAGTGTTGCAAGCTCCCACAGAATAACACCAAAACTGTATACATCACACCTGTTACATCCATAATGTAAATTTAGAAAATTTTCTCCATGACTCCACCTAAATTTGATAAGGAGCATGCAAGAACAGACGTGATATAAACCAACCGTGAAAACAAAAGAATTTTAATCCCCATATCACGTTCTACATTAGCTACCATTTCTGTTTCAAGTAATCAGCTTCTTTAAAATCAAACATCTGATCCTTTGTTGGTTATGGTATTGACAGAACAAAATCAGTAATAACGTTTCTCACATACTTATTCATGAATGATATGACAAAACGCACTTGATCAACAGGTGAAATTCGCAAAGAAATGAGGAACTGGCAAGTGGAAAGGTTAAAATGAAACAACATTAATTCACTAATTCACTGTAGAAACATCAAAAATAGACAAGAACCAACATAGTGAAGGGTATAGGATTAGATGACATATCTATGGTAAGGTACATGCAACATCAGGTAATGCAATGGCTTTTCCTCTTTCAGTTACAAACAGAAAAACAAAAATAAACTAAATAATTTAGAATGATGTTTTCAGGCAGGAAACAGCAATATGCCTGTCCTCTGTCAACAAAATACCATCTCCTTAAGTTTCAGATATCAGCAAATCCCTTCTTTGTTTCAGGATCTATTTTTTCCTGGGGTAAGGTAAGAAGATTTTGACTAAGATATTCTCCTGAGAACCAAAATAAGAAACAGTATCCATATGACTTGAAGAACATGATTAATTTAAAAAATATACACAAGGCCAAAGAGAAATCTATTTATCCCTCACCTTTATCACAACTATAAAAAAAAATTAAAAAAAAATAAAAACTTCTTTATAGTTGCTGTATGATGCTGGTTGGGTGGGTTTTAGAGAAAAATAGGTAAATTTGGATGTAGCCTCTGCTAACTGGATCCGCATTAGGCTCGGTCAAGGCAGTTGGAGACTCCTATTGATAGGCATCGCCTCATCATACATATTTTTTACTTAAATTCATCTTGATTTCCACATACTTATATTGTGATGCTGCTCAACTCCACCACGTCTATCCATCAAAAAATAAGGAAACATTTACTTTTTGGTGTTGTCTAACTAATACCCCTGATACTTGGCAGCCAAACCATATAGCTAAATGTCAGTAAACATGACTACACCATAGCACCAACAATTAGCAGAGGAAACATGTACATCAAACACATAAGACTATATTTTGTATGGAACTTGAGTTAGTATATCACCAAAATCAGCAGAAAGCAGTAAGCAATTTTGACTTACTTCTCATTTGAAGGTTCATTTCGGAGAACTTCTGGAGCCATCCACTCAGGCTATATACCCCAAATATAAGAAGGATCAGAAAGAAAGATAAGGATGCAATAGAGGATGACAGATCTCTAAGATCTATGTCCTCTATTGAAGCGTAAAATGATTCTCTAATGCAATACAAAAGGCTCACCGTTCCTGCAGTTGACTTGGATGATAAAAAGGTATTGTGCTTCAAGCGTGACAAACCAAAATCACATACCTGCATCATATAGATACAAACTCAAACACCCAGATACCCCATAACAGTTACTAACAAATTGGACGCCATTCAAATGCAAATTTAATGGTCTTGAACTACATATTATCACATCCAAAAGCAGAAAACAGTTAAGCTTGTAACTTGAATAACAGTTCAGTTTGTTAGCTAGTTACCTTCACATTCCAGTTGTTATCCACCAAGAGATTGGGTGATTTTAAATCTCGGTGGACAATTGTTGGTATGCTAGTGTGTAAGCAGTTCATTCCTCTGGCCTGAAAAAAGGATATGTGCAAATAAAACATGAACATGCCAAAGGAACTGATCAAAGTTAGCATCCATACCACATCAAGAGCCATTTTAATTCTCCTCTTTTCATCGATCTGACAATGAGGGCGATGAATTATCCGATATAAGCTTCCTCTGGAAGATAATGTAGGATGGGTTAAGGTTCATAATACTTTAAGAAAAATAAGCATCATATATTGGATAAGCATTACAGAAAACAGCAAAACTATAAAGTCCATAATGTTTTAAAGCTTAAGGAATTGAGACTAGTGAAAATGAATCAGTCAATACCAGCTACATTTGTTACTACATTCAACGAGAAGATGGAAGGTGAGACTCGTATTGTCCCAGAAGCTATTGGATGGAGGATGTTAGGATTAATACGGAAGCATGCATCACACAAGACGAAAAATAGCAAAGTAAATTAATAAAGAGAAAATAATATGGCATTCATGATGTAGGACTAACCTAAATGGAAATATGAAATATTACTAAATTTGATACAAGCTGGGGTCAAGAAATTAATTTATTTGAGTAAATTAAGGTAAGTCATCCCTTAATAACTAGTACAATCAACTAAATCAAATTTAAGAAGATATGAACCATTTAACTTTCACTCCTCGACGTCAACCATACCCAAGAAGAACTGATGGAACAAGTAGAATCTCCAATATATTTCGTAATTAACAAAATAAAAAATTGAGGTGGACAATAGGAGCAGATTTTAGATGTCAGACACATGCATAAAAATGACCTAGGAGAAAGGCTCTTTTAATGTTATCTGATGCTAGAACACACAACTAGAACAAATCGAAGCAAAATACAGAAACCCAATCCCTCACTCAACCACTTTGGAAGTAACAACAGTTTTGTGTTCACAAGACTTTAAATACATTGTTATACATAACATAATGAAACTGAATAATTTTTCGTAGCAATTAAACAACCAAATGGAGTTCCGAAAGTCCTATCACGGTTTGCAAGCAATATGGATCTTTGAATCCTATCTAACATGTAAATATTATATATCTACAGAAGCACTGTCACCTCAAGATGCTGCAGACATTTTTTGTCACACACGTAAAGGTCAGAATCATGTGATATTCAAATTAACATAGATCTTTTCCTATCAGTCATAGAACTTTTACAGAGTTACAACCGGAACCATTAAACTCAGTATGCATCAAATGGCTTTCGTCACGTACAAATAAGATAACACGGCATATGGGGAAAAGGACAACTCTCTTGTATCTGAAACAAATTACATACAAATACCCCACTGGAATCGGTAATTAGAGATAATCCGTTCCACATACTGCGATGAAACTTAATGAATAATGCTATCTCTACAGCTTAGCTAATTACATGTCATTCCACTCAACAAATGATGTCTTACATGGAAGTGGGAGATGATATTGAAAAGTTTATAAGTGGGTGATATTGACTCTTCTAGCAACTTGAATCTAACAATTTTGCAAAATGAATCCAACTGCAATTTCGTCTCAGCATATCACAGTTCGCCAGAGCCACATTTTGGGCCTCTTCTATCTAGGTCTGTGGCGTAACAAACAGAGACATCAAGTGTCTATGATTCGAGTGGTATGGAGCATACGAAGAATTTTTGTGTGAATTGAGTCGCACCCTCAGCCACAAAACCAGTGGGATTAAAGAGTAGCTTTCCAGGTGAGATGTGCAAGCATAACTAAACGATGCCAATTTGTCGCCGCCTGGCACTGGCCATGTTTACAAACACAAGCAACCCACAACTAAGATGACAACTTAATTTACAAGTCTAAACATAAACAGAAAAAATTGGTTTGGGTGTTAACTTTATCTATAGCATCATACGAAGAGTAAAGTTTATGAGTTAGACCGAAAGAACAAACAATTAATCAGGCAGTTTTATCAGAAATGACAGAAAACAACATGACCTACTAAAATACAATCATCATGAAATAACAAAGGAGGGAAAGGACAATTACAGAAAAAGGATGCAGAAAACTCACAGCGGCAGAAATTCAGTGATGATAGAAAGGTGCGGCGGCCGAGTAACAGCACCCATGAAAAGGACTACATTTGGATGGCGCAGCCTACGCATTATTCTTACCTGTCCAAAAAGAAAACATAACACCTCAAGAAAAGATCGACTAGACAGAACCTTATGAAGCTATTTTCAACTAAAGGACAGATAATATAACAATTATTGAATGTTGTAATTTTAAACTTTCAGCAAGGAGGCAATGGAGAGCAATAAAATGGTTGAGTGAGAAATAATACAATTCTGGAGTCTCATTAAATACAGCCTAACCAATTTAGTTCGAACATAATAAATCAAATCAAGGGATAACTTCAGCGGCACCCATCAGCTTAGATGTAATGGCAAATAACACAGAGACTTCAACAATTACGCGGACACCCCCAACTTATCCTTCCCCTGCTCAATTCACCCAACAGAAGCCTATTTGCACCATTGGCCCTGCACAACCACTACCTCACACAACTTCCCCGACCATGCACTAAAGGAAGCAATGAAGGCACTAGCAGCCGCAGGCTGGGGTAGAAGATAGGGATTAGTTTTTTTTTTTTCCCTCCTAACATTTATTTATCAACTTAACATATAAGCAAGAGTACATGGATTCTAAATCACCTTTAAAGACAGGTTTTGATTCAGCAACGAGAGACATATTGTTTTCTATTACAATAAAATGTGTGTATACATTAGTGTTAGAAAAACAATACTACTTTTTCAAATTTTTAGCATAAACAAAATATAATGTTTACATAAATATAAATCCAAGACTGAAGGAGAAGAAAAGAAAATCAAAAGAAAAGAAAAATAAATTCATGTAAATTCAAAAGCCTAAGCAGATTTTTATATATGAAAGAAAAACAACAAACAGGAAAATGAATTTTGATTTAAATTATCTAGGATTAATTCCAAACAAAAAGGTAAACTAAGTAAACCAATTTCCCATTATCAAAACATTGTTAGCAATGCAAAATCAATTCTCCCCTTCACAAGTGATGTGATTTTAAAATTAGTTTTTACATTTTAATTAGTAATAAACAATATTCCCTCATGCGAATGTAATCATCAAAACCTCATGCGCTGTCCATGTCATTTTGCCTAACCTCTGGGCTACCCTTAGATTTGTTTTCATACAATAAATATTTACCATAAATATCTCAGCTGTCATCACAGAGTAGCTCAAATGTAAGTTAAAGATGAGCAAAGACTTACTTCTCTTTTGAACTCATCCAAAGCAGCACCTGAGAAATCTTGGTCAAGGAACTTCTTAACAGCAACTTCCTGTGGTTCATACAATCAACAGTCAGTGTTTAATTCAATAAATTGTGTTCCAATATGTAAGATTGCAATAGCTGCTATACAAGGTTACTAGCATAAAGAATATATAGGCAAACTGTCACTTTACATCCCAAAAAGAACACATTTACACCAGTAAGGTATGAGATATACGTACATCCTACAAATATATACGCGAATATACAAATTTAAATATAAAAATATTATATGCATCTTAAGTAAGACAGGATAGAGTTCATTCTAATATCTCAAGAGGGTCCATCTAAACAGAATGAAGTTTCACATTGTTAAGTTTTATTTCTGGAATTGTTTTTTTGATTGGTTCTTTAATTCTAGAAGTTGAAATGCAGAGAAGCCAGCTTATCTAGAAGTTGAAAGACAGTAAAGACAACTCACAGTGCCGTTCCAATCACCACGGTACACCTCTCCATATGAACCTGCAAATCATGTAGTAACCATAATATCAAAACTTAGATAGGACGAGGATGGAAAAGGTAGAGTAAAAAATTTCAAATAATTATTGTGCAAACAAGATATAATAAGGCAGTTCTGATCGACTTGGAAACCAAAATTTTGATACACTTTTGGGTAACAATTGGCCATCCACTAAACTCAATGGATCTAGCAAGCCCGTACGAAAGCTCCTCTATGGAGAAGTGCACGGAAGTAAAATTTACAATAGCACAGACCAGAGACACGTGGGAAGACCAAACATGATTAAAACAATAAAAAATTGAAGCAGAGGTACTTGTTTACCTAATCCAATCCTTTCGCCAATGACAAGATCTTCCCAGAGAATTTCACATTGACCAACATCATCAATGACTGTATCAACTTTATTTGCACCTCTGTCAAGTGTGCAGCTGGCACCTCCAGTCTCTCTTAGTTTAACATTTTCCCCGATTACTAGGTCTTGCATATTTCGTTCCAGATCATTCTGACCCTTAATATTAGGTTCTTTTTTCATGATATCCTCATATTCAGTGTTATAAGTTTCCTTATCTTTGAAGATATAATTCTCACCAGATGAGAACTGATTGGATTCACCTTTACTGGGAGCCAACATTAAATTGTTAACTGATGGAGTATCGTTACCCTTCTCCTCAAGGTCATTAAATGATTTTGAGGATTCAGACTGAACTTTTGAGTTTCTGGTAACAACTGATGACACATTTCCGTTTTTAGCTCCATGATTATTCTTTAGATATGAACCTACCAACAAATCATTTTTGTTTTCCTGGGAAACCTCGTTCCATGCATGGCGATTTTTCCACATTACAGGTGTTGGAGGCCGACCGCTAGCATTGTTAGTTTTAGGAAATTGCAGTTTATCAACTTCATTTCTAAGAGCATTATGCACCACAGTTTTCCCGGATCCTTTTATTTGGAAGGGATTAAGATCGGCAAATAGATTTTTTGGGTCTTCAGCTCTTTTCTGACTGTATGGAACAACATTAAGATTATTCCTCACGCCATCACCAGATGCATTGGGTCCACGGCCCCCCTTATAGAACGAGTTACCGATTGTCTGCGGCAGATTCTGATCCAGTTGGTTAACAGAAGGCCCTTTATTATTGAGTCCAGAAGTCCCAACTCCATCATCATCGGAAGAAACTTCGGCATCGTTAGTTGTATGAAGACTGGGAAGCCTACTTGGTTCTGTATTATAAGAATTCAATGGAGTATCCTGTGCGCTCAGAACATCACCTGGGATTAGCGTCCCAGGCGCTCCCATGAGATCAACCAAGCACTCACTGTAGGGAAGGAAATTATATGATTAGTGCAACATAGAACAGTGAATAATTTATAGGCTTGGAAATAAGTCTACTTTTTGAACAAAAGGCTTAGTAAGATAATTTGATTGTTGACCAATGTTCTGCCTGTCATGAGGAGAAAGGATATTAACTGCCTAAACTGCTCGAACATTGTGAACAAAAGTTGGCAAATAGCATCGTATTATTAAATAGCATATAAACTTACTGGCCATATCGTAGTTCATTATATAAGCACTGTTGCTTCTTTTACTAACTGTATGCCCATCGGTGAATTGTGTGAAGGACGTACTTCTCATTATATGCAAATTAAAATACTGAGAAGTAATTCCAAATTACCTGTCATCCTGTAGCTTTATAATGTTGATAGCATCGTCCTCAACACCAGTGTAATGATTACCCTTCATAAGTCTACAAGGTATTCCAGCCTTATCAGCTAATGCCTGCACTCAACAAAATGCAAAAGAACAAAAAATTAAAGAGAGCGTAGAAGAGTTTCAACGTGCAACCTGAACTGAAAGACATAATGAAAATAAAGAAACCCAGACTCCAAGGAACATCAGTTATTGATTGTACATATGAACTAGATATTATATGCAATATTTTGGCATTTACAATAAAATTTTAAATATATGCACCTTATTATATTCAGAGGTGCTTCATGACAAAACCATACCACCCATCACTACATATTGAAACAACTTCAGAAAGCATCTCCAAAGAACCAAATGAAGATATTACACTGAATTGAAAGAACTGGAAGACAATTCATGCACTCAACTTACGTGATTCCCCTTGTTCATACAGTCAACCCCACAATTCAGATTAAAACCTTGATTGTTGTTAATATCGTCTTGAGGTTAACTGTTACAAGCCTTCATCTATAGAGATTAGTGTTTGTATAGAAAACTGCCTCAGCTCAGGATGCAACTTGCGTCTCGTTCATAATACACGGGCAACTATAGGATGAACCTTCACCACTCCACCTAATGAGGGCTTATTCTAGTGTTATTAAATCAACTATATGTATGTGAGGTTAAACTTAAATCATATGCATATAAATTAAGTTTAAACTTTTACCTTTATTTCTGACATATTTACTCTACCTACTGGTTAGTTTTACTATAGTTTATATGTGGTTCTTATCTTATTTTTAGCTATCATTCAATTTTATTTTCTGCTCATTCTTTTTATTGGAAAACTTAAAAAGAAAAATTAAATGAAAAGTCATCTATACTAGAAAACTTGAGCGATATGATAATATGATTAAACTTTCAAGAACACAACATTGCCTAAGTTTGTATATTCAGATTAACAATAATTAAAAAAAGTTGTGAACTAAAATTAAAGATTTTCTTATTTATAATTTTAGTAATGCATATTATGTTTTTCTTTTGGGGAAATTGCGGCAAACCCCCCAATATATGGGTGCTTTTGCACTGTGCCCCCTAACCTATGAAAATGTGCGATATGCCCCCCTAATCAACGATGCATCACTAATCCACCTTCTTCACAATTATCAGTAAAACATCCATCATACTCGACAAGACCCAGGAAAAAGAGAAGAGTTAAATTTTTACATTCGGTGACAGATGTTACCTTAAACAGCAATGCACGGTGGCGTAAGAGGCCAACTTTCAGGGATCCAATAGGCAGCACGGAGGTGTGAAGAGATGTCCGCAACTCCATCCTTCTTTCCATCCATTTAGCCAACATGACATTTGCATCACGTACGGGACCACCAAGATGCTCTGTAACAAGTTCAGCTAACCTTTGTATACGCAAAGTAACTTGGGTTGGGCAGTCTAACAAAATGCAGTGTGCTATCTGCATTAGCTCCTCCAAAGCAGGGTCTATCTTTCTGTTAACTACGACAACCTCATAATCAGAAACACCATTATTGCCTTCAAGATCTGTTAGAGAAGGCATGTTCCCTCTAACTTCTGGATCGGCGGAGAGATTATATACATCATAAAAACCATCAACCACTCTTTCTTCAAAGTCAAGGACACCATAATTCTACCAGAGATGGAACACAAACAAAAGATAGTGTTACAGAAATTATGTGCATTATTCATTCATCACTACATAATTTAACAGAAATTTATACTATAAAAAAGAAACCAAAACACCACAGGACTAGGTTGTTATCCTGCAGAATATTGAACTTCTGAATATTATTGTGAAAGACAAAATAATGAAACATCCAATGAAGTATTTCAGGATGGCACTCAAAATAAAGTTCTCGTTTGCATAGAACAATATGATTTGATCTTTCAGGGGAAATATCTCTCCACTATAGCAGGACTTTACTGTTGCAGATTTCACTTATATATGTGGGGATTAACCCTCCCTGAGTGACTGTATTTGACATTGGGCAACGGTAGTCGGTTGTTAGATATATAATGTCGCGGGGGCTACTTGGAACAATCCGGCTCAAAATATAAGCTGCAAATCTGAAAACCAGGTTACTTGGCTTTAAGACATGAACGAAAAGTTGTGTACTTTTCAGATGCATGAATGAAAAGGTGTGTACCTTTCTAATACATAATGAAGTACTTTGCAACACAATCATATACAGAAATAATAAATTATTTGTTAGGACTGAACCATTCTCTTTGGTCCGATACCAATATCCTAATGATTTTTTAGGTGTCTAAACTCCCTTGATCCTATTACCATTAGTTTTCAGCAATGGGCTAAACCGTAAAATCCGAGTAGGATAGAATACTACCACTTCCTCATCATCATTATGTTTTGTAGTTCCCATCCACGATACAACTCTAAATCCATGTATCCAAAGTCATCCGCCACCGTATACTCTGTCTCGGTTCACTGCAGACTCGAGTGCTGATATGCGAACTCCATTATTATCAGTATCCAAAGTCTAACCATAACCAAGCAACTTGGAGCAAAAAAGTTTTCACAAATACCCAATGCACAAGCATGGGGTCAAACTTTTATGCATGAATATAGAATGTCAATGACAAATCGAAGTTTAAATTCATAAACTAAAAGAAGCTTTGGCAATATGTTGGCAACAAGGTTCAAAATAGGTCACTCGGTATTGACCAAGTACCGGTATCAAGAATTAAACTAGAATTTGGCCAGTGATGATTTTAGTTACAGAAAGTTACTGTTTAGGAGAGATGAAAAATTAACGACTATAATCATGCTGCTCCATTATTTCCATGTATAGTCCGTCTGAACCAGCTTGAATAAGAAAGGTATCTAACCTAACATCTAATACCCCCAACCCCCCTATTTTAATAACTACAAAAAAATATTCACATCATCTCAAGTGCCAATGACAGAAAACTCCATTTGAGGTATTCTACATCGTAATCGGACCAAATATCAAAGCATTATCGACGTGGGACTTTAAACAAGTAGTGTTGGCAGTTACACTCCACTAAATTACCTCATTCTGTAAATTTTCTAATATTTCCTCTATCCCTAATTTGTACACCAGCTGCTACACTGAGCTGGTTAATCCTGTCAACTAACTTCTCGCCATGTTCGTTATCATCGTACACTATAGTACAGCTACTGTTACTCAACACTATGGAATCATTTTTGGAAACAAAATCAACTGTTCACCACTTGACTGATCAAATCAATAGCAGCAGAAATTATAGCACAATTGAACTGAAAAGTGAAAACCTAATTGAACTCACCCAATAGCGCCGCGACAACAGGTCAGCTGACGTGGCGCCGTTGTCCGATGCTCCGATTGAGCGAATTGGAGCATCGTTCGGGTCGATTCGACCCGAATCCTGACCCGAAGCGCTCAGAGCCAATGCCAATTGCACCTGATACTCCTCCTCCGAAGCATAATAGTCCTGCTGCTGAAGATGCTGCCGATTAGTCTCGACGGCGATGTTTTGAGCTGCGGCGGAATCGGCGGCGGATATCGACGGAGCTGCGGCGGGAGAAGATGAAGTAGGGCGGTTCTCCGATGAAGTCGACGGCGGCGATGGCTGAGGAGGCGTCTCGTTTGAACGGTTGGGATGATGATGAAGCTTCTTGAAAATGTGTTTCATCTTTCACAGTCTTCTCCGCGTTTGTTTCTCTCTCTAGCTTTATTTTCTCTCTCTGTTTAATGGATTTTTTGTTGCCTTATAATTTAGTTATTAACTGTTTACTGTTTGAACTTTAAGAGTCGTTTGTGTTCTTCTCATTTTCATATTAGTGTTAAAACTTAATAGTGTGGGTATCTCGAGTAGTTTTGCACACGCCCCCCTCGTCTTTTGAAATATACGTTTGATCGCTTCGATTATCTTAAATGTTACGTATTGCCCCCCGGTTAACTTTTTGGTGGCACATTTCGTTATAGTTGAGACTTGGGGAGTAAATTGCTAATCTTGAAGAATTCAGGTAAATTACTAAATTTGCTTTCAAACTATAATAGAAGTTAATTATTAGTCTAATTTAATCGTGATATCCTCACTTAATTCATCGAGTAGTGTAAATACTAATTATGTTATTCAAGTGTTGCATTAGGGATGTGGTGTTCCAACTATCGAAATGAAAATAATCATAGAATATAATACTAACTTCTCGTAATCTCATTACAAGCATTAATTTATATCAGTAACCAAATTGGGTACGAGTTGTTTAGATACAATGACTTTGCACTAAATAATTCCTAATTGTTGAGAGGTTATTTTTTTCTTTTCTTGTATAAGAAGTTTAGAAGTGAATTGTTAATCTCGTACAAGAACTTGGGTAATAGTCAACATTATTTTTAGGTGAAAAGTAATTTGTTGCTTTGTTTATCCTCTCCTTCAACGAGAAAAACGTATTTCCTTTCTTCAAGAGTAAAACCCATCTATAAAGATTTGTTTGAAATATATCATTATGGTGTTGAAGAAGATGAAGGTCAATGATAAAAATCTAGCAAAGATGAAAATGGTGGAATTTTGTTAGAGATGATTAAACAAAGAGGAACGAATATGCCGAGTTGAATCCAAGTTGAGACTTGACTATTTGAGAAAGATCAGTAAATATTTATTATGAATTTGTATATTAGTTTACTTTGAGAGCAGAGAAAGTGGGTAGACTATAGTATGAATTTGTCTAAAGAAATGATTGAAGTGGTGATAAAATTGTTTTCGAATATAGTTAATTCACATATCCCCTTGATTATACGAGAATTTATGATTTATTCAATCAAATCGTAATACTATCATACAAGACATTCGTATCTTAACATATTTTAAAATATTTTATCTCAATAATTTGTACTTGACTTCCTTTGTATTATATTTCTCCTTGGAACTTCTCAAATCATTTTTGAATAACTAATTAAGGAAATCAACCCCAAATTATGCTTTAAAGTCGTTCAATCTCTTGTCCCAAAGTCTCAAATCACTTAAAAGTTATATTCGTATGCTTAAACTAAAAATGTTCAAAAACATCGTTATAATCATTTTTCTATATCTGATATCTTATATAGTATACTTTACTCGCAAAAAAAAATAAAAATAAAAATCTCTGTAATCCCACAACAATTATAAAAGAAATTAGAACCATTAACTGGGATGTTTATCATATGTTTCTAAAACTCAAAAGATAAAAATAGTAAATAAAAATTATATAAGAAAAAAGACAAAAACAATATCCGTTATCAATCCCTATACAAGTGCGCAATGACCATTTCTTTAAATCTTTCAGTTTCAGCTTAAACTTCACGCAAAGATCCCATCTCACAATTTACAAATCAAATTTTTCAACAACATTTTCTGCATGCAATAGAATCATAAATCTCATTCTCATCTCCAATTAAAACAATTTACAAGCAAGTAAACAATCCAGATCTGTTAACCAACATTCAAAAAGTCAATCTCATCGCAACATTATAACGTATCATATTCATATCATCAATACGCTCAACAACAACAAAAAAGGTACTAATCAAAGCTTATGCAAAACGCAAATTAATTACAAAAAAACGCAATAGTTAACTGATCATCAGGCATTAGCACGTTGAACAGCTCTCATGAGCAAGCTATCTCCCTGAAGAATAATACAAACCGGCGAGTTACCGATCCCACGAGCTTTAGCGAGCATGATCTCCTTCATGAGCGCCTTGAATTCGGCCAGATCTATGGTTCCGTTCTTATCGAAATCGAACTCCTTGAACAGGAGATCGTACAGGCTCGTGATCTCCTCCTTCGACTGGAGCTCGAAGTCCGCGGAGGATAATTTGCCGAATCGCTTCTGCAGCTCGTCGCGAGACAAGACGCCGTCCTTGTTGTGATCCAGCGACTCGAACTTGTCCTTCACCCATTTGTCGAACGCGGTGGCGTCGTTCACGAAGTTTTCGACGGTTGGACCATCGATGAACGCTACGCTCATTGCTGTGATCTGATATTTGTAGATTTGATTTGTGAAAGAGGATTATTGTTGTTGTTGTTGTTGTAACGGTTTGAATGCTTTTTGTTGTTTGTTTGTTATCAGAAGAAGAAAAATGGAGTTAATTGTTGTTATATATAGGAGATGAATGATCGGTGTGTTGTTAGCGGTGTGACTGGTTCGTAGGAGGAATAATGAAATGCTTTTTGCGTTTTGTGTGTATGAGGTGTGTTTTGCACGTTTTGGCCATTAATCGGCTTCATAGGTCATTAGTAGGAGTAGCTTATTCGCCTCTCACCCCTTTGACTAATTGTTTGTTCCATGCGATTATTTTTTTATTTTTTTTTTGGTAGTGAAATATTCCATGCAACTATTCTGCACTAGCGTGATGTCTACAATTCGATTATAATGATAAATATTTATTTTACTAGAAATGAAGGTACGAAAGAATCTAGTGTTAGAGACTATACATGAATAAATAAATGTCAATCATTTTATAAAATTGAGCTTTTAGACAAAACGATAATTCAATACGATTTTAGAGTTTATATAAAAAAAATGGTATTGAGTTCAAATGCTTTGACTAGGTACTTATAACAAAAAGTGGCAATGACAAATGTACGACACAAAAAGATTTAAAGCATACATATGAGGAGGCTTGTTGGAGATTATGCATAAATAAATAAATATCAATTCCTCATCTTGAATTTTTAAAGAAAATGACAATTCAATAGTTAGTCTTAATAATTTAAAAATTATTATACACGAATATGATGCATACAATTTAGTTATTGATTTTAATATTAAAATAAATTAAGCCAGGAAAGGTTTTGACTTTATCTTTCAAAACTTGAAATAAGTTTACAATAACTTCAGTTAGTACAATAGAATACTAATATGTGAAAATTTAAAATTGAAAAAGATTTATCTTTTATTTTATTTTTTAAACTTTAAATTGAAAGTATAATATCTAAAATTAAAGAAGATTTATTTTGAGGGTGATTCTGGGATCTCGAATAAATTTTTGCTGAGCTCATTTCTCATTGATGTTTATCACTACCCCAACACAAAATAAGGGGTAGTTTGTGTAATCTTTCAAACATAAGGGGTGTTTTGTGTAATTCACCCATTGTTTGGGGATATTTGTATAGTTCTCCGTTAAAGAAATGGAGTTGGAGTTTGAAGCGTTTTACCCTTTAAAATATTACAATGAAAAACTCCTCGTACCCACCTAATAACTAATTTAATCCAAAACCATTTAGTATTACTTACTTTTTAAGAATTGATGGTTTTGGTATAAAATTGCCATCTAAATACATACAGAGCTCTCACACCACTTTTTTTACTCACACGAGGACTTTTTGTATTTGTCTTATATGACGCAGGGGATCGAGTGTCATTTTGAATAATTGTGGCAGCATAATTCCGGTATATACTTTCACTGATTAGACTTTCCGGAACTGGGAGTAAATATCTGAATAACTGCTTCAAATGCAGACACATTCCAGCTCTCGACATGTCTAACAATCTGTCAAAAAACGGACGATAAGATACGACAAATGCTGTAAATATAAAAGCGCCGAATTCTTGAAAAGTTTTGTTACGATAACTTACTCTCAAGTCTTCGTCTAGATCATATACTGTTTTACCTTCAATGGAAATAAGAGGTTTCCATGGAAGCTTAAGGTATGTTCTGCACATGAAATCAAGCTGAAAATAAAGTTGTTTGAAACAAGAACATAATGAACTCCAAGAATTATAATGTGAGAACTAACTATATGACTCTTAAGATTTATATGTTCTTCATGCAAATGATCTTACATATCTAAGAAGGCTGCAGGATAGAAATGTGCGCATATGCACCATTTTTGAAATATTAAGCTTAAAAGTTAATAAGAGCTTGACTCCGGCCTGAAAGACTGAGGTCAATGTAAAACTTGCTGTATTTTCATACTCGAGCCCCAACTTATAAACTAGAACAAGCTGGAGATTAAAGCCAAAACTATCAACTAAATTCACATCAGCGTGTTTGTAATCCTGCAACGGGACATACAATCGTCCCTAGAATGGATCACATTTTTGTGACTTATACCAAACTCCGGCAATGAAAACGAGAACTTCTTCTAATTTCGGATGGCTCCAAGATAACCGATCTTCTATTTTGACACATCATATCATGGTCGCTTGTGTCACACTAATTGTCTCATTCATTTGATAATCAAAATAGACCTGACAATCTATTGCATTATATTGAACTCTAGTATTACTTCACAAGAGAGAGAAACTAGTATGGCATGGGGAGTATTATAGTAAAGACCAATTGAGATGAATCTTTATTCTATTATCAAGAAAAAGTAAAAGCACCTTAGTTTCCATGAAGCAACTATATTTACTGCTTCAGAATCAAGGACCTGCACATACAGCACAGGGCATATCAATAACCTTTGTACTGAGCATGAACCTGCCAGTTATACTCTTTTGCTTAATACATATTAAATTTATATTCAATCACGTGCAAGTTGTGCATATTTTCTAGGGATACATGCTTATATAGGCTTCAAGAAGTTAATCTGGATGGTAGGTCGCTTGGTCATTCCCGTGCAGGTAGACCGCTTGTTAGTATCAAGAACTAAAATCATAGGTATCCTTACGCACCAACACATGGTTTAGCAAAATTAGAGAGCAACAAGAGGGTGAACCAGAAATCATATATCATTGTTTCATTTTTCCTTTTTTCTGGTTTCTTCCGATATAACAATTGAAACCTGTTCGGTTGTATGGGGATTCTCAAAATAGTAATTGTGGATGCTGTGTTTCAAAGTATACAATCAAAATCTTCATACAACACAACTGAGACCAAGCTCATTGCAGTTCTCGATATGCACTCGAAATATGATGAAATGCTCACTCCATTGAAAATGAACTAGAAGTTGAATATAGAAAGAAATTAGTCTCTACGAAGCACCATGATTTACAACATTTCCCTAGCCAACAAAAGTAAAATTCGCACTTGATTCAGCAAGATTGCATGTTGCTTAGGTGTAACCAAAATTAAACACAAAATACCTTCTCTATTTCTCTTAACTGGATTGATGGATTATCAAAGAAAGGTACCAGCAAACTCAAGTTGCGTGCATATAATTCCTTACCTGGCAACAAAATTATATATAAATTGTTAGTCTCAAACGCATGTTTTACCATTTTCGTCTTGTTTTACCGCTCTTTTTTTTTTATTGTGATCATAATATCTTTCTCTCAACTCTTCCTTTGGTGGCTATAATCGATACTTTTTGATGTGGCATACTACAACCAGTCCTTTTTTAGATTGACAGCGTGTTTAGCGGTTTTTTTATTTTATCATCAACCTAGCACCAGGTCTAGTGCACATCTAATCAAACCTCCTGTAACAGTAGCAACCATGATGTTGGCTCTAATATCAGTTTGTCATGCCTTTGTTGACTATAGAGGTCTGAACTTTGAACCACTGAATCCATCCTCACTTTATGAAGCTAGTTAACTCAACTTCTATAGAAGCTCATATTCTACTTATAAAGTTCTGAAATGTACTTTGAAAACCAATGTGGGAATCTACACCACTCCTGTGGGTTGTGCCGTGATAAATTTAGTCGACAAGCATTACAAAGGTAACTCCATCAGAAGACAAAAGTTTTACCTCGAAATTGAATAGTTGGATCTTCGAAGGAGCAATCTTCGGCATAAATTGCAGAAGTGAAGGATCCTGCAATCTCCAACATCCAATATAGTTTCTTATTAGCTCACAAAAGGAAAACAATTGAAAGAAAGAAAGAAAGAAAAACGTTTCTACTCAGCAATGAAAAACCAAATTCTAGTATTTAGTCTCTCTTCTACATCAACACAACCTATTTGTCGCATCATTGCTGGAACATGAATTAGACTGCATCTAATACCAAATTCGTAAACGAAATACCTGTGACGAAATAGGCTTTCTCGTAATCTAATTTGATAACTGCAAGCACGTCATCAACACTGGAAACTGAAACATCAACCGTCCATTCCTTATCCAGCAGAACTGTTCTGAAACGTAATTTGCATAAGTAACGATCACTATTAAGAGCAGATAATTCTTTCAAAATTGAAACAGTACCAGATCACTATTAAGAGCAGATAATTCTTTCAAAATTGAAACAGTACACAGTTATAATATACGAGAGGATTAACAAATCGTTACGTAACTACATCGGAGTACTTTAGAATGCCTACGAAAAAAACCGAACAACTCACAGAAGGATCTCGTATTCTCATTTGATTTGCTACAAAGATGAAAAACCTAACGCAAGTTTCGCATTGCAATTTATTGTAAGTTTCATCTAGAGAATGCAAATTAAGCTACGAATTGAAATTTTAAGCATAATCACAAAGGAACACGGTGACGTACTTGTCACGGTCCGTATACGATAAAAACCTAAGAAGCTCGGTGACACCGCTAACAGCGATCTTCAAAAGCGGCGCCGTTTCGTTTTCTTTGTTTTTTCCAGCTGAGCAGCAACGAATGCCATGGATTCTCTGAATAAACAAAAACAAAATTGAACTGTCAAGTGAGTAGAAGAAGAATCGAACAAGGAAAATACATACACATAGATGTATATACACAAACACAAACACAAACACAAACACACACGAAGAGAGAGAGAGAGAGAGAGAGTGTTGGACCGTGTTGGTGAAAGGCAGTGTTCGCAATGGGCGTAGCGATGTGCAGCTCCCAAGTCCGGCCATTTTTAGGTGTGTATCACAATGAGTGTGGGCTAAGATTGAAAAAAATAAAAATCAATTTTAGTTTTGTGGCTTATGTTGAAATTGGACTATTGTTTGGTCTTTTAATTGGACCTTTATCAATTAGTAGTTGTTGTAATTATTTTCTATAATTTATACAAAAAAGATGAATTATAAATATAATATATGAAACTAAGCTATTACAATAGTGTATTTAGTTTTATAAAAGATGAATTATAAATATTAACATCTGAAACTAAACTATTACAATAATGTAATTAGTGTTTGCTGCTTTTATTTTGTGTTGCTATCTTTTGTTGGATATGGCTATGAGGTGGATCTTTTGGTTGAAGGTTTTTGGTGTTCCGTTTGTTATTGGTTCTTGTGTTGTTTCTCTGCACGCATCTTATGTTAGAGATGTGGGATGGGATCTCGTTCTTTTTCTTGTGGAATTGAATGGGGCTTTCCTTGCTTCGTAGATTCCTTTATCCTGGAGCTCCGGATGAAGTTAGCATGATTTTTTTTTTCAAGTTTGAAGGATTTTTGATTTGCTCGAGTCTCAAGTAGAGTGAATCTCCAATCTTCACTGCTGATTTGATTGGTTTCTTTGACGAGATGATGAATTGTTTTTCCACCGAGTATCTTAATCTCTATGCCGAAGACTTTGTTTTTGTATTCCACCTTGCTTTTATTTTGTGCTTTTGTATATTTGGATTAGTTAATATTTTTTGAATGTTTGGGGTTTCGTTATGGGTTGCTTACTATGTAATTTTTCATAAAAAATATCATGAAAGCCTAATTTATAAAAAACTATTGAAACAGTTTTATTCTGTAGTATTTTATTAATAAGCGACACAAGACACGTTTGTTTTCTTAAAAAGAAAATATCAGTGAAATACGATTATATATATGCTAATACTTATATTGCACATCAATGTAGAACACTTGGTCCATATATATTATGAATCAGTTTATATTGTATTAAAAATGATATGAAATACTTCCATAAAATCTAAACACACAATATTATTCATTAAAATTTGCACGTATAACATATAAAACACCAGACCAGAAGGTTCATAATCTTATTAATTACATCTAAATATCATATTTATCGTTAATTAATTCAATTAAGTGATTTTTATGTTTGTGTATATATGTATTATTATATTATACATATAAATCTTGAAAATCTATTATTTAAACAATAAAAATAAGCCCTTTGTGGTTCCGTATTCCGGTCCAACTCCAATATCAGATCCCCACCATTATCAGTGCCGTCCTCAATTTTGACGATCACCATCATCATCATATAGAGAGAGAAAGTGCGAGAAGAGAGAGAAAGTGCGATAAGATGGTGAGCAAAACAGAGGAGGAGAAGGTGAATCGATTGGAGAACCAAGTCGACAATGGCGGAGGAGGCGCTTGGGAGTATCTCTGCCTCGTCAGAAAACTCAAACTCCGACGCTCCGATAAGGTTTTGAAGTACGGCACCTCAATTCTCAACGATTCGAAAAGCCGATCTGCTCTTGGACCTGAAGGTACAGTATTGTTTTGTTCTAATTAATCCGTCAACGATCGAGATTTGTGGATATTGGATGTGGATGATTTGGATCTTATAATGAATTTTCAGTTTTTTGCGCGATGCAGCTGTGATTTAGTAGTAGTAGTGATGGTTTTGCTAGTAGTTGATTCGATTTGTCGGCTCCATGGAAGTATGAGTTATTTGAGCTTTGATTGGGGAAAGATAAGTGAGATGAATTAGAGTATGTTGCTTGTTGGTGTTGGTGGTTAAAAGAGGGTTATGTGTGCAATCGATTACTTCGCTATCAATCTTGTGTCGAACAATCGTGGAGCTCACATGGGCAAATAGTTCATTGCATTCGAGTCCTTAGTATTGAGGAATCTGTAATTCGAGTCAAGCACTGCGTGAGCCAAGTACTGCATGAGCCAAGCACTGCGTTTTGGTAGTGAATGGTTACGTGCTTGCTTTTCAGGCGCTAGGCAGATCTGATTAGTTAGAATTGCGCAAGCTGGTCCACCACAATCATGCATCATAACCTATTATCACTTTATGATTCAGCTCTGTGGATTACCATAGGCACTCTTTATTTGCAAAATATTATCTACCTCTCGAAAGGGGAGTACTACTTCAAGGGCAATTAAGAAAGACCAATTATATTTTGAAGTTTGCTGCACTTTTTTCTTGGATAATTTAACCCGAGCACTACTTCAGTCTCCCCTTGCTACATATGTTCTGCACTTAATTTTGATAATTAACTTACCAATTAAATCGGAGTACCTTGTGTAACTTTATTAAAGAAATGCTGGTACTTATAAGACATGGTTTTGTTATTAGCTTGACCTCTTTCTGTTTTCCTCCTATTTGAAATGTAGAATGGACATTATATGAGCAAGTAGCTGTGGCAGCTATGGACTGTCAGCGTCTTGATGTAGCACAGGTAGAGTTGTCCTTTTCCCCAAGTTACACTAATAATTAGACTTTCGTACGTTTTAATAGGCATAATATAACACGATGTGTAGTTAGTGGATTATATTCTCTCATGAATTCTTGTTCGAGCTATACCTAGCAGAGTTTTTGCTACAACTCTCTCTCTCTCTCTCTCTTACAAATATTTTTATGTGATCGTCTGTTTTTCTTCCGTTTCTTGTTCTTTGTTGGGTTCAACCATCTCATACTAGGAGTGTAGTGTGCTCCTACCAGTCTTCACTGGCCGCAAGTTTTGTAAAGACATAATTCTTCTGTCATTTTCGGAGAGCACTCTTGCTATGCTAGAGAATTGACCCTTTCCTTTTTGGTGGTTAAGAGAGACATCAGTTTGCTGATTTTCATTTTGTAAACAAAGACCTCATAAACTCAAGATCCAAGATATGAAATCAGGGAGACAAACTCATGCAATACTATGCTTTCAGCGCCTGTTGGCGCCACCAGGGACCACCATGACAACGTCCACAACAACCCTTCTTCTTCATCCAACTTTAGTGTGACAGTATGTAAAATTTTAGTGGTGTGTGTTATGGTAGGTTTTTTTTTTTTTTTTGTTAAATAATTGTATGGTTGTTTGAAAAAGTCCATATTTGCTTTTCTTCATTTTTCTGAACCTGTGCTCCCAGGTAAAGTAATTTAGTACATTAAACTAATTTGGCTCTTAATCGTGTCATGGGCGGGAATCAAGGGCTACTTTAGGGCAAAAATTTAAGTGAGGTTTATGATAATTTATGCATATCAAGTTTCCTTTTATACTTATGCTATCTGCAAAGCGACTTAAAGTTAGAAATAAGATTATTCTGAATTTGGTTATTCTTTCTAATATTTTTTTAACATTATCTTCCTTCTTTCTTTACTTGTTAAATTTTTTAAGATTAATTTTTGATTTCATTCTCCCTTGCCAAATTGTTTTTCTTAAGCACTTGGTCGAGTTACCCCATTAAATTTGATTAGTTTCTATGTGACTGAAGCTAAGACTTGGGTCAAATACAGCGGTTGGATGGTAAAACACCTGCAATGCCATGGTTATGTCTTTTCGCATGTGAATCGTCATCCCCAATTATGAAATATATTTTCTTTTCAAGAATATATTTGATGTTTTACTCTTTGATGCCATTTGCAGGATTATACAAAAGTCTTGAAGAAAAAGTTTCCAGAGAGTAAACGAGTTGGTTAGTTGAGCTAATTTGCTGTAAAATATGCTTCTATATATTTGTGAAATTTGACGGCCCTTTACAAATATGTGCTCTATGTTTTTAATATCCTGTCATGTGCAGATCCATAATTTCTTTAATTGCTGCTTAAGCAATAAGCCTAATCTTTTGAATATTTGGTATACTAAATGCTGAAGCCATTGTTCATGTGCTGATCGTTCTGATTTAGTTTTGAAGTAAATTACACAAATCACCCCTGAGGTATGGTTGTTTATGCAATCTATCATTGCACTTAACTGTCATTAAGAGACCATAAAGTTTATTAAGATACATTCTATATACATTCAGGGGGTGTTTTGTATAATTTGCGAAAATGCGAGGACCATTTATAAATAACTTATATTCGGAAGGTGCAATGTGTAATTCACTCATCGATTACTTCATTTTTGCTTAATAGTCTGATTAAATTTTTTGACTAATTTTCTGTTATAAATCTAGCATCAATAACTCCACTTCTTGAAATTTTGATGTTTAAAGTTAATTTGTTATTTGCTTATGAATAGTAGGCCTTGCTATTATATATCTACAAGCTTCGTATATTTAAATTTTAAGTATGATTTTACATTGGTAATGAAGAGTTTTTACTTAATGATGGTCGCCTAATAAAATGTTAGGTGCAACTAAAATTAGGATAAGTTATGAGTTACGATGATATCACTAAAAGGCAGGGTAAAGTACGCAAAGACAATTAACCAAAACATGTTAGTTATATTAAGGCACTACAAGAATTGCTTTTATTTTGTGAATTTGAAGAATTTGTAAGTTGAGATGGTCTGAGAATGTTTTGTATTCACAATTTAGTAGTTGTTGGATTCAACTATCTTTAGACTTGACTAATTTTATTCATGAAAATACTCTTCTTCATATTTTACAAACTTTAGGAGGCCAGTTTTTATCTTTAGTTTTGTGGATGCCTGCTGTGGTTACTAACTCTAAGGTAACAAGACACCCTAATAAGTGATAAGTGACTGTGCTAATATGAACAAAGGATATTTTTGGAAATTCAAAATCAACTCTTGTGGTATAAATTATTCTCGTTCAAAGTTGATTTTCGAAAGGAAAAAATGTAATTCCAAACATGATATACGGTTGGCGAGGCAAAATTTTCAAACATAAAAGGTAGTTTGTGTAATTAGATTGTATCCATTAATTGTTTATTTATCCTTCAGATTTATGTATAGGGAATAATGGCTTAATGGCCTACCTATTTAATCTGGGTAAATATGTCTGCTGGACTGGTCTGCTTATAACCTCTAACCTGGTTTCATAAGTATCGAGTGCAAACTGGTTACACCAGTTAACTTATCGCGAAATGAATGACGTGGTTATTGGATTGATCATAAGTTTTTCTTGTTCTGGAGTTTGCTGGAATATCAAGGAATCTACAAATTCATTAGCATCTTAATTGACTAATCAAGAAATTTCAGTTGAATAAAGGAGAGTATTGCATTATTATTTAAAACCTATTCTTTGAACCTTGCCACTGAAAATTGCATCGAACTTAATCTGCATCTATTTGCATTTCCCGTAACTATAAAAGATATATTCTATGGTACGATTCAAGAAGTTGCTGTTGGTCTAAATTTTAAATTAGGTTATATGGGGCTACCTTTGTAGGATTTTTTAAAGGTTACGTGGTCAACGTATTTTTCCTGATCTCTTCTGTAAAGCTACAACCACCACACATCAATTGCGATTAGGTCTAGAATTATGTTGAACCGACTTTTTGAGAAAATGAGAGGTCAATGTAACTATATAAAAGTATCAAGTCACATTTGTGTTGAGCTTAGCTATAGCTGCTGGTTCTTTTGTCTGTAATGAGTTTCAAGATCTGTTCTTGTTAAATGTATAAATTTTCCTGGTAGAGCTCCTATTTAAAATCATTTTGCACTTGCAGGAAGGCTGGAAGCAATGTTGTTTGAGGCCAAGGGGTTATGGGCAGAGGCCGAGAAGATTTACTCGAGCCTTTTAGAAGATAATCAGTTTGATCAGGTAGGTGAAGGACATGCAATTATCTCTCAGTATTCATATTTGGTGACCTTTATTTCCATGATTAGTCCTAAGAAGTGCATATGATCTTTATAATTGTAATCAAACGACGAATTGTTTACCCATGACGTTCAGATAATACACAAAAGAAGAGCGGCAATGGCAAAGGCACAAGGAGATTTTTCAGGGGCAATTGAATTGCTGAACAAGTATCTTGAAACGTAAGAAAGATCCTAAACTAATCATCTTCACTAGGTTGAAGTTTTTCTAACTTGTATTGTTTGCTGATTGGTTGGTTTCCAGTTTCATGGCAGATCACGATGCATGGAGGGAATTAGGTGAAATATACGTCTCTCTGCAGATGTAAGTTTTTGTTTTCGGCTGTACTTTTTGTGTATTGTTGAATGGATGGTGCAGGGGATATAAGCAATACATATCTATATATAGTGTGTATATGTATGCACGCCTTAAATGGTTTTTTTGCTTCTCTTGGTAAAATTAGGTATAAGCAAGCTGCCTTTTGCTATGAGGAGCTGATATTAGCTCAACCAACTATTCCATTGTATCACCTCGCATATGCTGATGTAAGTAGCTCTTTTTGAGATTTCTCTTATTCAGTCCAATGATTAAAAAGTGAGGTCTTCAACTTTCTTGCATTGATAGAAATTCTTTAGTTGTTTATATTGCTTCCTTGATTTCCTGTAGAGAATAGAGCATTTAACTTTAGTGTGATTGGTGATTTAAGACTAATAGACTAAATTTTATTCAAATTTGTGATTAAGAACGTTCAGAGAGCAGCAGTGACTTGGTTATCAGATTTTGATATATGATTTAATACTTTGTGTTTCCTCTCTTTGGGGGCTGGGGGAGTTGAGTTTCGGTTTAGTTTTATTGTATGCCTGATGCGTTTTCACTGTGTTCTTGCAGTCTATAGATTTATAATCACCTGGAATGGGCTTCCGTTGAATTATAACGTTAATCCATATTTATTTCATTTACTATTAACTGGTCTTGGTGCTAGTCACAATTCCTATTGCAGGGTTGTGGCCTGTTTGTAAGGGATGTTTGATAATAAACTGAATTAAGCCAACTAGTTCTATCATTTAACTAGAATGGCTTACTCAGGATTTATACTACATAATTCATTGCAAGAGTTAATGTTGGTTTTCAGTGCCTTGTTTCATAAACCTCCCATTCTTCTTTCCTTTGTTAGTTATGCTGGAGAAAATTTGAGCCAAGAGTAAGTTAAATCTAAGAACTCTTGACGTTAATCCTCCATCCTTTTTACAGCCCATCAACAATTAAACTCAATTGAGTGATAGTTGACGACAAATTGGACCTGTTTGTATTGCTGACGACACAGTCCTCCACTCGCTTCTTCAAACTTGTTATATTTGGAGTATTTACTGTACAGTCTTATGTCTTTCAATGCAACTTTAGCCGTGTGATATAATCAATTTTATCCTGTCTCAATCTGGCTTGTCTAGGTGCTTTACACAATTGGGGGACTTGAAAATCTTCATGCCGCGAAGAAATATTATGCGGCTACCATTGATTTAACTGGTGGCAAGAATGTCAGAGCTCTTTTTGGCATATGCCTGGTGACTCTCTCTCTCTCTCTCTCTCTCTCTCTCTCTCTCTCTCCAATGTGTTTGTGAATTACATGTTATAGATGCTAGTCGTTATCTATTTCCAACTGGTCGTTGACATCTTATCATTTGATCAATTATACCAATCATCTATTGGTTAAACAAATTATAAAAAAAGCAGTTGCTCCTGCTTAAGAGGCACTGGGTAGTAAAAAATGATGATAATAATACTTGTGATTTGGGTTTTAATTTTACAGTTAAGTTAATGAGCTGTAATGTTTAAAGATATACAAAAACTTAATGAAAAACTCTACAATATAAGGTTTTGATCAACAATCAGATCCGAATTCATCTTTTCCAGATTTTCCAGCAATTAGAAGTGTATGATTTATTTTTTCTTTTCACTCGACAGCCTCAGGGTGGTACCCGGTAGGGACCATCATATTGTAAATTTGTGGTGGTACTAAAAAACATATTGTTGGTGTTTCAGTGCGTATCTGCCATTGGGCAACTGACAAAAGGGCGAAACAAGGAGGATAAGGAGAGCTCAGAACTGCAATCTTTGTCGGCCCAGGCGCTGGAGAAAGCCTATAAGCACCAATCCCCCACCAAAGTTTCGATTCTGAGCTCCACTTTGAGAAGCTTGAAAGTCTCCTTGTGATTACTATATTGCAATATGATGGCTTTTATGCGGGTAATGCTCGCCGTATGATTGAACCGATAACCAACTTATACTGATAAGTTATTTCGGAGATGTTCTAGGAGCTCATCTATTTCATGACCATTATTCCTTAAGTGCTACTATTTGCAAATCTTCGTTTAGTTTTGGCAGTCTTTATTAAGTAATTGGGTTAAATTAATGGCACTTCTTTATAGATATGCTCTGTACATTGAACCAGTTAGTTGTTGCTGATTACTGCAGATTTATTTTTTTTGTTTTGTTGTATAAGGTCAAAAAACAATGTTAAAATTTTTGCGTTCTAGAGCATATGATACCATTTCTAAATTCTTTGGGATAATCTTCAACATTCAGTTTCAGTGTGTTCCATAATCTTTATGACTTTCGTCAAATAAGAACTATCCCTTGATTTTAATATTTACAGTAGTTACCCCTCGTCTCTGAAAATTGCATTAACAATTTCATGTTTGGAATAATACTTTTCTCTTCAAAGGTTGTCAAAAAATTGATAATGCACGTGAGACTAATTTCGTGGGTGCAGATATCTTGCAAGAACTGGTATGCTTAAAACCATATTGTTGAATGACGACTAACTGGAGCATATGAGTGTGCTATAATGAAAATCGTTGACGTGTTAATACAATGAAGTACTTTGAATTGCAGAAACTGTGTCTTCATTTTATTCTTCTCAGTCTCGGTATATTATCCATAACATGGCTTATAGCCTCCACAAACCGATCCGAACAAAGAAATCCCTATCGTCTCAAATCAATGAATATGTTCTACTTCACAAATACATCACTGGGCTTGCCTGCCTCTTCTTGTGAGCAAACACATTACTCCCACAACAGTTGACTTCACTGATTGATGGAAGGTATAATGATGTAAACCATTTACATCTCAAAGGGCTTTTCCTATTTTACCACGAAGGACTTATTGTCCTTGCTAGAGAGTCACCACAAACGGAAAGAACTTATTATCCTCGCTAGAGAGGTCATACAATTTCTTTTAAATGTGTGCATGGTACCGTAGCATTGTGCATGACCTCAGTGAAGAAAGCATTTTGGGATTTTAGTTCCAACTTGGTCACCTGAGCAATTCATCCCTACCAAGAATCACGATAACACTTATTGAAAGAAAGAAAAAGCATTTATCGGTCTCCAAATTTACAATCATGCATTATTCTAATTCTCACTGCAAGTACGTACAATTATACATATGAAGGTTGTGAACTCCAGAAACCAGTTGCATTGTAGGACTCTTTTATTCATCAAGTAGAACACTGACCGCATGTAAAATGATACTTACACAAAATTACACTGTGATAACAATTAATGGACGTTACACCAACCTCCTTGCACAAAAATACAGATAAGATACTGGTGTCCCATAAACAATTGTATCTGAAAACCTGATGCCACACGAGCTTGAACCACTGTACAACATCATCACCGCCACTGTCATTAGAAGAAGCATGTTATTTATTACATAGGAATAAGAAATACCAAAGGGAGGAAAATTATGAAACTCGGGTTTGTTTCTCCAAGTTTTACGGAACCTAGTTGAAGAAACGTGAGAACCCATACTATTGTACATTTGACTGATGTTAAACAAAAAATTCCAACTTTATTTAGTTTGAAAGTTAACATGCCAAACTTGGGGGAGAAAAACCTTAATTTGACCTTTTAAGTTAATTGTTTTCTTAATGAAGTCTGAGGAGACTAGTCATGTTAGTTCCATCTTACAAAGTCTGTTCTTCACACAATAATGGCAAGATCATGATTTATGCATTGATTAAGCTGCAGACCTTGCTTAACAACCCTAAGTTGACAAATAACCCGTTATATGCATATGAGCTGAGAAAATAGTAAAATAATGTTGTCTTCAGCTGTCTAATCGAGACATGGAAAAAATTCAGAACCTTTAATCTGTAACACCTACTGATATGGAGTTAATTAGCATTAAGTGACTACCTTTCACGCTACCTTCAGAATAGTTCCATAGGATTATCAAGCACACCATCATCTGTCCAGTTTATATCCTTGGTACCTGGTTCTTTTCCAATCAACTGAAGAGGAGCATCTAATGGTGGTGGGGTCTGCATGCAAAATGTCAAAGATAAGTAACTTCATTTCATAACTGATGCTATCACGAACAACTTTTTTCAGAAAATTTGGAAAATGGGTTAGAGAGTGAATACCATGCCACGAATAAGGGGCCAGTTTATTCCACGAAAGAAAGGATGTTGCTTGATCTCGTTCGCACCTTCAGTTGATCCTAAACGACTGGCCGGATCTCGATTTAACAATGCATGAATCAATTGTTTTGCTGCCAGACTTACCTGGAATCTCAATTATTAATTTTTGGACTGAAATAATTGAAGACTTTCAGCTTCTTTAGACTACATGAAAGAACGTCTATCTAAGCACACATGATCAACCTTGCAACTTCATATAGTTCAAAAGAAGCCAGTGCGAAACTCAACCACCTCAGTCATTTTTGATAGTTGTAGGTGTGTTCTCCCGATGTGCACATACGTACGAGACTTTGTCTACTTGTAATCAATTTCACAATTGCGTCCTTAGAGGAAGTGGAAAAAGTCTAACTTTATCAAGTCTAATAATTATATCGACATTCCATCTGAATGTACATTGTATGTCTATTCTCAAACTCTCCTCGTCAATTAGCAATAATTTGAGTAACTTCCACCAAGGAGTATAGACCACACTGGAAAGATATCTTATGAATGAAATAATGCATAAACAAGCAATGAAGTTGGATCAGATCATTGCATAAATTAGTTTTTGTATCCTGCAGAAACATCAACATCACCAGAATGCTACAGAACTTGAGAAATAGGCTTGCTCAATCTATAATTTGAATAATGTAGATGACAAGCAGGATTCCAAGAATATGACCTTTAACTCTACCAAAGGGGGTAAAAGGAAACTATACTACTTAAATGAAATAATATGAAGGAGACCACTCGTAATTATGATGTTCATTTTCCCTTCAGGATTAAGCAGCCAGATGTGTCTGCCAAAGCATTAGGAAAGCCAAGATGAAATCGTGGCGATAAAGATCGGGAAATTATTCGAAGGGAGACTGAGGAATTAGAGATTGGGGTAGAAGACGAATAAATTAGAAGAATTGGGGGAAGAATCAGAAGACTAAGAGGAATAGCTAAGAGAGTAGAAGAAGAAGACAACGAAAAGAATTAAGACAGATTACAAGAGCATATTGTCTTAGCCATCAATAATCAGTTCTCATCAAATGGTGTTCAGTACCAAACCATAAGCCCTCAATTTGTAGGCAAACAATAGAAGTAGATGAAAAAAATACTAACCGATAACATAATTCCTGAAGATGAAAGCACCTCAATCCTAAATGAGCCAAACCTATTTAGCATCTCTTCTCATAGTTATCCTTGATTTCGATCAAGTAGATTCTGAGCATAGATTGCACGGATTTACTAAACCAACAATCACTATTTTCTAGGGGATTTGGTTGCACTATTGGCTCCCTGTGGACCCCCAGCCAAGAGCTAAGTAATTTTACTACACCTCCAACTGCCAATGTTGCAGAGCCAGGCAAAGTGACATTGTAGCAAGACTCTGGAACCATTTTGCCTCCCTTTTCAATGTCAGAGTCCCCCATTTTTTACCCTAGAATATCTAGAATATAACAAAGCAGCTTATTATTAAGAAAGGGCAATGCATATCCATATATTTTTTATGTTACTATGAAAAGGATAATTTTGAGTGAAGCTAACCCAGTACTGGACAGATATTCTCTGTACTTTTTCTACATTCTCAATACTTGTGGTACTAACAATAGTTGTTTTTTAATAGACTAAAGAAACTTTTCTTCTGACACCAACGTGAGATATAAACTTTGTTGAATAATTAGTAAGATTATTTTTGAACTCAAAGAGACATTAGGATTATCTATGACAACAAGAGAGAATAAGGAAATTAACAGACCCAAGTTACTCATCCGACTAGCCCTCTAATAACCATACTTATCAGATGTCATGGCTTACCGGAATGCTACTGGGAAATGTAAGGTCTTTGTGCAAGATGTTGGCGAATGTCTTTTGCCTATTCTTTCCCCTGAATGGAGTTCGCCCGTAAAGCATTTCATAGAGCAAAATACCTGAATTTCAGAAAAGATATTATGAACTCAGGCGAATGCGAGTCTGAATCTAAATCAGATATCATTTATCATGATAAAAGTGCCAGGATGAACTTAACACCAGCAAATGTGAGATAAGTGATTCGGATAACTCAATACTACCTCTTTATTTGCAAAAAAGAACCGTCTCTATTCGACAGACTTTGAGGAATACGTATATGAAAATTACAGCAATGACACACTTGGATGAGGAGGCATGCCTACTCCTTCATTAAGCTTTCGTTTCAAACTATCCTTAATGTACTGAGTCTACTCAATAATTGATCCAATAATTTCTGGAACCCAAAAGTTTGAAAATTTTCATTTTTATAATAAACACAATATTCTTTGGCCAAACTTAATTTCAAAATGTTCAATTTCCCAGTAAAGGACAAAAGGGCATGGCAAGTATCTAAGGTGGTGGAATAAAGTAAATGGTCTCCCATTTACTTTAAGATTATTTTCAGCTTTTCCGAATTCCCTACGAATACATGAATATTGCTTTTTTTGTATTATTGAGCCTTTTAATCTTGTAAAGGGGGAAACACTGCTGCCGGCTTTAAGTGCCAATAGATAGTTTGAGATAAACCCTTTATGACTCCAATTGAGCACAAACAAACTATTCAAGGATCATATGTGATTTTTCATATGCTTACCTAAAGCCCACCAATCTATAGCACTACTGTGACTGGCACCTGTGATGATTTCCTGCAATGAAACCATTAGTAGAATGAGTATCCCTAAAACATTCTGTCACCAGAAAATGCTTTCTCTGTTACTGATTATTACTCAATATGTTCCGAACTTAAATTCCAATTTTAAGCAACCTATAAATGTAAACAATAATGGAAGACTATCTAAAAGCCAACAACTCAACATCAAGGAAACCAACAAAAAGAGGATAGTAAGATGAGTAAAATTAGACTCTGCAATTCCCTAGACAAAGCAACAAAATGCCAAAAATTGTCTCAGAGAACCCATTCAACTGATACTGTTCTATCCATGAGTTCAAACACCACGAATATCATAGTGTTCATATGCTTTACCAAAAGATTGAATCCTATGTTGGACCACACCTAAATATATTCATCTATATCATTAGAAGCCACAGCATAATATGATATTTGGATCAAATGGATAATTCGACGGAATTGAGCTTCATCTCAAAATGAAAAGAAAATAGATTTATAGAATGAAAAAGTAGAGAGAGCATAGATAACCGTGATATTAGATAACTGTAATATAAGATGAACAAATGCTATACCGGAGCAATGTATTCTTCAGTTCCAACAAAAGAATTCGACTGAGTATTTGGTTCTGCAAAAAAAATTGGAGGTGGTTGACTCCGAGATCTTCTGTTTTTTTGTGGAGGATGCTTTATGACCTGGAAGAGTATTAACACCATTAGCACAATGCCTCATTGACATCACTTGAGTTTAATATCAAAATAAGTAGGTTCTAGAAATAAAACACAACTTATTGCACCAGACCTCAATATTTTTAGAAGAAGTATTTCCAGAAAAAACTGTTTTCATATTGCAAAATAAAATTGGTGTTCCTAACGAGAAAATCTAAACAAAAATAACTGAATGATTTCATTTAACGAATTCACAAGACATTGTTTGAGTTTTCCGAACTACAAGCTTAGTTCCAATTCAAATATGCTCAATAATCTTTTCTTGGACTTCAGCCATCTCCCTAAGGTCAGAATTCTGTTGATTATGGATAATGGCATTAAATGTTTCAGAAACTATCAACATACAATAAAAGTATATGGAGCCTCAACTATGCAGGATACATAAGTAAAAACTGGTAAAAGGGAACTTTTTCATTTTTTTCCCCAGAGGAGATATAACAGACCTAAAAATCCAAAAGGTTAAAGCAATAACTTTCAAGCCATCACAGAGAACAATAAAAGCTCGTAAAGCAAAGAGTATGCCTATAAATATCGCGTACTTGAGGTTTACAAGCTGTTATGAATGAGAGGTCAAAGTCAGCTATTACAACATGTCCATCCTTCTGAAGAAGAATATTTTCTGGTTTCAAGTCTCGGTAAATTATTCCTGCAAGGTGAGAGAATTTGGGAAGTCAATCATAATTGGTCATATATTAAAATCAGAAGATCACATCTAGTTACTCTAATGTGTTCCATGCTACTGAATCCAGGTAGGCCCCTCCACTAGAAAATACAAAAATGTACTGTTGACATGTATCTTGCACAACTTACGTCTTATCCACAAATGCTAATTAGTAAGATGGAGGTTCCCAGGTATGATGAACTAGGCCTCAAATTTTGCTTTTTGAATATCTTTTTACAATATTAATGTGAGTAAGTATGATACTGCGCTAGCCCAGTGCACAAAACTACACTTATTCAATAATGCTTGTTTGGCAAAATACTTAAAGCAGAATTTAGGAAATTAAACATGCTAATAGTGCATGACAACTGAACTTTCGAGTTATACAAGCTATATTGTTAAGAACAACAATTTGAGCAATGTGAACTTGATATATCAACTTTTACAAGCAATAAATCATGAAATTTGTTAGCTTTACTTATGAATTAAAACTATATAGCTTAAGATTTAATCAGTGTTCAAAATTATTATCAATTTGTTTTTTACTATGTAACATTCTTAAAATGTCAGAAAAAATAGTGTCAATCAAAAGGAAAGAAGTGATTCTATAGTTACTTAGTTAGGATAACTCATTTAGAAATAAAGTGAATTTGTATCTATGAGATATGAAGATATTGCACAGCATGTTGTTTTTCTTTAACATATCCAGCTAATATACATAGCTCACCGGTAAAAAAGAGCTAAACATGTTGAAATACTACACGTACACTATTACGTAGAGTTACTTGCTAAAAACATTAGATGTTATTGTTAATTGGGGGGGGGGGGGGGGTAACCAATCCGTAGATTTATTTGTTTTATTGCACAATACCATAAACTGATATATACAAAGTGACGAATGACACACTGCCTTTATATTCATAAAGTTGTAAATTCATGAGATACCTAAACAATGAATATATTCCAAGCCAATAACGACCTCTGCTGCATAAAACCTGGAGATCAGAGACATAAAACTTTTGTTCAGAGGTCATGAATCATCGAACAAAATGCATGAAAATCTTACTAGAAGTGCACTTAAAGTGTGAAATTAGACCAAAATGCTGCGACTTAAAATAGAAATGATTTTGACTAGCCTTTACAAAGCGGGAAACATCTCAAAGTTAAAGAGTTAAGCAAAATGGGAGGAACATTATATGTAAAACATGGAGCAGGCTGATATTAAAGTAGTAGGAAAAATAATATAGATAGACAAGTCAAGGGACCTTGTAAGAGTCTGTTTGCTTGCGCAGTTGGATTTATGCTTTCAAAGCTGGCAAAATTTCAGTTCTCCTGATCCAGTTTTTCACACTAAAACAGTTTTCTCCCTTTAGTTAATTGATACTGTAGTCATTTTTTCACATTTCATTAGAATTCATCCCTACAGCTAATTGCTAATGAACGGCTAAAGGAGGAGAAATTGTGAGCACAATTAATCAGATTTTAAGAAAATTTAATTCCTGCCATTAATGTCAAGCGAAATGAGCTGTCTGCAAAGCTTTAACAAACAAGTTTGCCACTTACCTGGCTGATTCTTCTTTAAATATTTTCAAAGGCTGTTTGTCTAGCAACGCAAATAACTCTCCTCCAGGACAAAAATCTGTTATCAAGCAGACATGGGTAGGTGTCTGGAGACGAACAAAAATCAAATCAGACCATGGAGGCTGTCAGGGAAAAATGGATCAAGAGAAATCAATCACGCGAGATAGTAATGCACAGAATTCCAACTTCAGATACTTTAGACAGCCCTTTCGATTTTGTATGGAAATTAAGTTGAATCATATCATTTTCTCCTCAGAAAAACTATCATTTGTGGATGAATTCTAAAAACTGGCAATGTTATATAACTGGTGGGTTCAATAAGAAAACATTCCTGTTTCAAAAAGTATGAATGTCCATCTGAGGTTATATTGCTCTACTAAGGTATCAAATTTGAGATGTAGCCTCTGGTAATTGAAATACTGACGTGTGATTAAGAGTCTTAAAGTTTTATTTGATTTAGCTCCACAAGAACATTACATCCCTACATTATGCCTAAACTTGAAGAAACCCAACACTGCTTAAGCCTGGAAAGGATAAGTAGATGTCATTTTCTCATATATTTTAGAGCACCTATTGCATTTTACATCTTTGTCACTTTGATTGCATGGAAACACCAGATTACTCGATTGAGTTTTGAGAATTGCGAACCTGAAAAGAGGTATACAGTGTGGGAAGAAATGGATGATCCAGGAGTGAGATAATTTCTCTTTCGATACATGCTCGATGAACCTGCAATCGTTTTTAACTCAATCCACAGTTCCACGAAATTGAGAGAAAAATATATAGAGCTTGCAGTGCAAAAAACAATATTCTAAGTTCAGCGGACAACGACAAAGGTTGATCCTCCGGTAAAAAAAAAAATGATAAATGCAGAAGTTTATCAGCACAAGTTACAAAGTAGACTCAGGTCCTACTTCAAAATCAACTTTTTTTCCGGTTATAAACTTATATGTTAGTTTATAGCTAGGCTAAGTCTGGTAAGGAAGAAATACATGCCAATATTAAGGCAAATATAACTGCACCATTTTTTCATTAGACAAGAAGATATATTATCAATAGCAAAAATGGATACAGCTCAAGTGAAGAATGGAGCTACGAATTATGGAGGTGCCTGAAAGATATACTTTGTTCTTTTGTAAAGTAAGACATAGAGAAGTTGGCATTGTCTACTAAGAAACAAATTTTTAATGCATAGCTTACTGAGAATTAGGAGAATGGATAATATTGTGACTTACAGTTGAGAATAATTTTAATTGGAACATGATATTCTCATAAGACTTAAGATGAGATTTAAAATTATATGCCCCTTAAAGGCAACTAAGTCAGATGTGCACACATGACTCTGATGGAAGGAACCAGGTTATCTAGCAAAAGAAAAATTGAGTACGTTGGTGAACATACCTTGTTACGATTTAACATAATGGATTTATCCATTGCCTTCATAGCAAACAACAGATCACTACCTATAAGTTCCACCAAATGAACACTGCAGAATATACATAAATGATTGGTCTCAGAAGAAAGCTCGCTGCTAATAGAATGAATATGCTCAAACAATAGATAGCATAAAACACATAAGAAATCTTTTAGCAGTTACAACCATAATATCTCGAACAACGAGTTGAATAAGAGACAAATATATCAGCTGACTAGAACTCAAACAGAAGCAGCGATGCTTTCTCCGAAATTATTAGATTTCATGAATAACAATGGTCATCATACCAAGTACAGTGAATGAAAGATTTAATGCAACAAAGATGATAAGTTCTACACAGACGAACTTCACCCTAACAATGACAGCTATGAAGCATCGGGTGCATTTAAAGGGGGTCGAGTATCATTGACAACAAAGAGGACCCCCAGCTTATATATCAATCCAATACATACCTGCCAGTATCTCCACACCCCAATGGCCGTATGGGTTTGAAGTGATTCAATCCAATCCTCTCACCACTTTCAGTGATCTACAATGGATGAAAACAAATTAAGCTATCCAATTGATACAAATATATTATGACAAAACTATCAAATGTGGCACTCCTTGACCTACATGGTAACCCCTGATAAGCCAACTGTCTTCTAATTTTATTATCTTCAAGAAGAAAGTTACATCATTTTCCCTTGAGATCAAACTACTATAGTTGGACCAAAAATTAATGATTTAAATTTACCAAATAGACTGTAATGCTGAATAACTACATGTGGATGTCGACAAATGTAGAGAAGCAACTAATCGCATCCTATCCTTTGACAGGATAATATATAATAATCAAGATGCCAAAACAATCCTACAAAGATCCTAATTTGCATGTATTAAATCATTAGTTATCTAGGCCAATATCTTGTAAAAGAAGAGTGATACTTAACACTTTCGTAAGAAAAACACAACTAATTGCATCGGCAACTTGTCTCCTCTTCTTATCTAATACTATAATTTTGAAGTCTGCTTTTATATTGGTCCGAACATATTGAAAGGATTACTTTTAGATCAAGTTAGGGTTGTATGACACTGGTCACTCTACATAAAACAAGGACAATATAATATTAGACTTTAGAAGCAAGAAACTACAAGAACTTAGCATAAAAAAGATCTTCATAGGTTTTATGAATTTAAAAGATGATTCAAAAAGATAAGATTGCAAAAACCTCATTTGCTTGCTAAGAAGGATGCAGATATGACCACTGAATTTAGTTATGAGATTATATACAGAAATACAAAATCCAACACCAGGAATTGGTGACATAAATCGCGGGAAACATATAAAATAAAAAAACTTTATAGTCAGAAACTCGAGGAATATCTCTTTGTAACGTGGTCGTTTGGATATGCATGGATTTCATCCTCAAATATATCAAACTTGTAATCTTTTCGTACCTTTCTTATTGCTGCCCATGCAGTGCTGTCCCTTTTGTGGGGCTTCGGAAATACAGGTTGAGAATGAATAGCCCACAGGTCTTCTGGTCTCTGAAAATGAACAGTATGTTAAGAATCAGCAAAGATTCAAAAAAATAAAAAAGAAATAGGATTTCATGCAATAGCAAACATGACTATTGAGAAGTTGTGATTTCAGAATTATGTGAACAGTCTCAAAGGAACTCCATAATATGAGTTTAATCCTTTAGATATTTAAACCTTGAACTTTACTACACTCACCCCAAGTTAATTATCAGAATGAAGTATATAATTCATGAAACTTATTACATACAGGTCTTAAGGATAGAGAGAAAAGAGTACCTTACCGAGTTGGCATCAGGAAGTTCTCGAACAGCTTCATTAACATTTACTGCTGTAGCTTTAACCTGGCCAAGAAATTGAACTCGTGATAACCAAACTGGAACTTTAGCAACTTCTTGAAAACACAACAAAAGAATGCGGGAGAATAGTAAACTTGCTAATGGCCTGATTTATAAATTGAGAACTCCAATACATCAAACAGACCTTGAGATTAATGTTTTATGGGTACATGCTATCGATGAGAAGCCCCAATAGATAAAAACACATAAAAATCATTACGATAAACATTGGTACAGCTACTTATGAGATTTGGCCATAATTCTGATGAAGTTAACATGCTAATAATGAAGGTCAAAAGAGGTCAGCTATAGACGTTGATGATGCAATTTGAGGTCCCTTTATCATTAAAAGCCAAGCCAAACATAGTGTTCTTACATGAGCTTAATGTGACAAAGAAGAAACTATTAATATTTACATTTTCAAAAAGGTCGGGAAATCATTATAAGCCTCTAATATGAGGAAAAATCTCACAGAAAATGCCAGAAACCCGCAAAAAGCATATTGGTATGCAGCTTGTTGTAGTCATGTAACTGAAATTATTATGTTAATATGTAATTGATTAATAAATCTAGGTCTTGTAATTATATTAGCAAAAATATTGGTGATCTAGATGGTGTCTGTTGGAACCCTTGGATCTGTTTCTACTTTCTTTTAGTTGCCAGAATGAATTATAAGGAATGGAAAACAAAATGGCTAAATGAGTTTCTATGAAATAACAGAGCTTGACATTGATAATAGTTTATGAAGATAGTCTAGGAATCCAAGTTGGGAATACCCATATTGGAAGGGTTTCCCTTTGGTCTGGCCAACTGTATTCCCATCTTTTCAGTCTGAGGCCAAAGCAGAAGAGTCGTGATCTTATAATGTACAAAATAATATTATAGTAAATTTCTCCAGGATCGGATTTTAGAACTAGTTTTTGGATAAAAGAGCTTTCTATTTCCATACTCTTCAAGACTTAATAATGCATTGAATTGTTTGAGGAAGTCTCAATGTGGAGAAAAACTAGGTAGTGTGCAAAGATCCCATTGACCAAACATATCTAAACACACTCTAGAGATTTTGTACTTAGGCATGTCAAACCTTTAATGCTAGTCTTGCAATGGGGTTCAACTTCAAAAAGTCGGCACAGCCTAATTCAAAGCTTGCTAGCGCTCTATTATAAATATAAACAATGATTTGGAATTTTGCAGAAGAAGACATGGTTAAGCCAGTCAGGTTTGGAAATAACGCATAGGAGAGCATTCAGAGCTCTGTGTCCCGGATAGAAAACAAGAAAGAATAAAAAAGAGTTATACCAACTTAGCGCTCTGTTGCTCAGTTCTCTCTGAAAGGCGATTCCTCAATGGCTCTACGTGATCACTTCCATCTAGTTGGACACCAATAAAATATTGGAGTTCACCCTGGATATCAAAAGATCAAGGAACCAAATTATGGTATCAATTATAAGAAATTTCTTGAATGCAAAATCACAAGAAAACTTGCTTTAAAAAGACACCTTCTGGTCGCGCATTGGTTGCAAGTGAAATAAATTCCAGAATTTCTTCCCTGAAATTCATTAACATCAATGAATCTATAAGTAATCGATGCAGTCAAGAAAGATATTATGTCCTCTTTCTCGTATTTGAAGAAATATTAAAGGCTGCATCCTACCACTCTTTGTATAATTTATCAACTGAACAGTAATTTCCCTTTGTTCCCTAATGGCATCCCTTATCTTTGAGACAGTAGATTGATCCGTTTCTGGTCCCTGAAGAAACCTGGATATGTTGGAACCAGTTGGAGTGGTTATGACATACCAAAATTGGTAAGTGCAACCCCCAAAAAAAAGTTATGCATGTCATGAATGGCAGAGATTGATTAGGTTAAAAACAAGTTCATGATATAGATATCAGTAAAATGTTTCACTAGAGACACATACCAACATCAGGTATCATGCATATTTTCAACAGAATGTTGAAAATATATGAAAAAGGGAAAACTAAAACCAGATGACCAAGTATCGTTTAAGAAGTATCCAATGAGGAAAGCAACAGAAGGAAAGTGCAGGCCCTAAAGAATAAGAAAAAGATGACAAAATGATTTAGGGACCAGAGCTGATTTTGAAACAACATTATGGTATCATACCTGCAGTTCCTTCCTAAGATTTCTTCGCGCGTATACTCTGTCAATTCAAGAAAGCTATCTGATGCAAATATCTACAACATAAGAAGTAGTTATCATAGTCTGCACCAAAGTATCACTCAAACAATACAGTCTGATGATAGAGAAATACAAGAAACAACAATACCCAAGATGAGTCAAAACACTCGAAAAATGAAATAAAAAAATTAAAATTTCAAGCAGTTCATATGATTATCAGAGATTTTTGTTCTCCAGAAAGACAGTGAAACAAATAATAATAATAATAATAATAATAATAATAATAATAATAATAATAATAATAATAATAATAGTAATAATAATAATAATTATTATTATTATTATTATAATAATAATAACAATATAATAACAGTAATAACTGAATTTACCAAGTACAATAGATCTTACAATAGGATTATCAGGAAGCCTAGGATCGGATATCACAAAATTCTTTTCAATGCGTTCTAATGTTGTTGCTAGGTCTATGCCTTGACGTATGTCCCTTTCTCTTTCAGCTCGTTCCCAACTGTCAGTTCGTTCTATGTCTTTTGTCATTAAGAGCTCTGGCTCAATAACTTTTTGATTCTCATTCATGCTACTGATTGAAGACCTCTCTTTAGACCTGCAGAAAATTAAACAATTATTTAATTATATTGTGCTCTCCGATGTCGTCATGCAATGATCAAATTTTGTCCTACTGCAGATTGCCCAAAGCTTTACCATAGCTCAACTAACGTGTGGGAAATCGAAATAAACATATTACTGAGTTTTGGATTTTTTCCCACATGACAAGTTAAATCTTTTGCAACCAGATAAAACCTCCAACAAGAAATAGTCAAAAAAAACCTTTTACGATTCCCTTTATATTGTATTCTCAGGGGAGAAGGGCATCCTCTTTATATAGAGAGGTCGATGTCACGTTCCAAGCCATGCGACATGACCTCTCAGTAAAAAGCACATAATTGAAATTGTAAATAAGAAAACTCTCTGGGACAACTGCTCCTGGAGATCAAAAGTTGATACTAGAGGAAATTCCATTGCATTGAAGACCACGGGGTGACTTGAGAAAAAATGTGTGTATAGACTAGTTATACAAATTCCATGTTTGTGTCCCAGACCCCATTTTCATTCCTTCGTTCTCTATTTAATATAACTTTTCTAAGAAATGAAGCAAAAAATAGAAATTTAAAATTACAGATATTAACTTCGGACTTTCTAATCTAAAAGAGTAATATTCATTTTTTAAAGATTGTTAACCCCCCCCCCCCCCCCTCGTATCACACGGACACCCCTTTCACTTGCTCTCGTTTAATTCTAACGTTTATTTTGCCGAAAAAATTGTCATACAAAGAAATGGACCAGAAGTATTTTCAAATCTAAAAGGAAAAGAGGCAACAGCACATAACAGGAAAACTCACCCCTTCAATGAAACACGTGCAGATTTTCTGGATTTGTTGCTTGCCTCTTTTTGAGAAACTGAACGAGATAAACTACTTGTTGGTTCCACCTGAGGCGTTAGTCTCCCAGGGGTACCTTTATTGACCATTTCAGCTGGTCCAGGGAGCATGTAGTCAAGGTTCAACTTTTCGTATTCGGTCTTGGCTGCAGCATCTTGACTCAGAGACTTTATGTGCGATCTTGGATCCTTAAGGGTTTGCACGACCTCTATGATGGAACCTAAAGCCTCTTCCTTTTGACGAGCTGGAGTAAATCAACAAAGTGAGATTCCAAAGCGACTTGGTTATTTAAAAGAATAAACTAATCAGATCACAGACCATCATAACGAATTAATGATTTTGGCAATCCATTTGGCCGAAGAGCTTTATCATTCACCCCTTCTGTGTATTTACTGACCTCAACCTGCATTCTGCCAAGTAGTATGGTATGTGTTAAACTGAGAGGATATTTTGTGCTGTTAACAGAAGATGGTTACTAAAATAACAATTACCCTGCTACACAATGAATCACCGCATTTTATTTTAGACTCGAGTATCTTAAGAGGATGACATTACAGCCAAAGACGTGCACAATGTGAACGAAGACGGTGAAATCCTATATTTCATCTTTCTACTTTTAGTTAGTTCATCCACACTAATCAACTTGGAGTTGGAGAACTGGAACAGACCTATAGGTTACAGCAGGAGTAAAGTAAGACAAAATAATAAAACCATAACCTTTTTCCTTTGTGTCACAAATGCTAAACCAGAATATTTAGAATAGTCGTTCCGCAAAGCAGTATGTGGAATCATACCACAAGAAACATAGATTATTAGTTAAGCAACTGATCTTAGAAAGTGACTCATCCCATCCTCCAGCCAAAGAATTGCATGACGTTGGTGTAGAAGTACCTTGGGTGCACTACATTACCAATCTTTATGGCTTATTTGGAAATATAACCCTTGATCGTTCACAAGTTTCTGTTTATAGAGAAACTCATTTCTGAAGAGGATATGCAAAAACTAGTTTGTCCCGTACATAGCATGTAATACTGAATTTTCTTCAAAATACCCGAATTCAGGTATGCAATCCACTGTTTGGACTGTCGAGGCTGGCCAGAACTCAGTCAGCAAACTGATATAGGAAGAAAGGTCTGAACATAGGCAGCCCAAGTTTTCAGCCAAAAGAGGGACGCAGGAGCATAATGGATAAAGTGGAAAGATTTAATGGCATGGCATCAATCGCCGAAGAGGGCAGAAACAAGAGTGCAAGGTAGGCTGGGACACATGCAGTGCTGAATGAAATAGTTGTGAGCTAAGCTAATAATGGTAGCACTAGTTAAAAGGAGATTTTTCATGATCAAACTGGTCAACATGACCTAAACACCTGGTAGAGCAAAAGATTTCACCTTCTTTGCAGCAACTTGGATTTTATATTACTGGGGCTAAACTATAAGACAAGGGATACAAAGGGCAAGGTTGTTGATGCCCTTTCAAGAGCGATATGCCACTAGGCTAATTGACCGACTTTCTACTACTTAACACAATAGACTCTGAACATACAGAAAAAATTTCAGGAGGGTAGAGGAAGGAAAGCTTTGATTTAGTCAACCCTGTGATATCAGTAAACTCAGCAAGGGAGATATCTCACCATATCCTGGACTATTACAACCATCCCAAGAACCTCACCGACTTGGTCACTTCACTAGGTGACGAGTGACTAAAAAATCAGAAGAAAAAAATCTAATTTTGGTGCTTCAAGATAAATTTGCTAATAAAGTCATTTAATTGCTACATCACAACCCTACATAGCTTTCACGATAACTATAATGTGGCAGTGTGTATAAGCTGCACAATCAAAATCACCATTATGATTATGCAAATGATCTTTAGATGCTTCACAGACTTTGATTTAAAATTTTCATTGCATCTCAGGTAAGTACAAATGGTTTTCCATTCTTATCTAATCATACTGTTATTCTATAACATCTTACTCTGCCTAGCCGATAACCACATTGTTTGCACAAGAATACTTCATGTAGATAGCATGTCAATTTACAACCTGAATTTAAGTTTTTTAACTAACTAGCTGTTAATAGCTTCATTTAATTAGTCACAAAACCCAATTGGCGTAATAGAATAGATCAGTGACTATCAAGAATTCAAGATCATATTGAACAAAGCAAAGAGAAAGAACTTTACCCAATAAACTTTATGGTTCTTCCTTTATGATCTTTGATAGGAGTAATTGTCAGCAGATTCCAGAAAGGAGTGCCATCCTTCTTATAGTTTAAAAGCCTCCCGCAATAGCTTGTTCCTGTTCTTGTTGCATTTCGGATTTTTTCGACCTCGTTCTGATCAGTGTCAGCACCCTGCAAGAAACGGCTATACCAAAGAATGGTCATTCTTCAACCTAGTTACTTAGCATTGAATGAATCGAAACTTTAAAATGACTCGCACGTGTAACCTCGAAAGAGCTTTAAGTATAGTTGTCATCAACAGTAAAGGAACACACATTTTTCCACAAAATTCATTTTGATCATCAACTATGCTTTGGAGCATAAGTATTTAAAACCACACGATTTCTGGAAAGGGTACGAAAGTACTACACGGGAAACAAATAAAAGCAGTTAACTCTCACCAGTTCCTTCCGACGACTTCTTTTACAGGATAACCTGTCATTGTGAAAAAACCACTGCTGGCATACACAATGGGGCAGTCGGGCTTTGTCGCATCAGAGACAACAAAAGTCTGCTGTAGTGTTGCCAAAGCATCCTTTATCTCTTGAGACACCCGCGGGAATTGTGACCCAACAAGTGATTCCTCTGAAGTCCTTGTCGACCCAATAGCAGATCTTTCCAATGAATGCTTGTTTCTTTCAGCTTCTCCAGCTGGATCATCACTGCTTCCCTCTATTGCGTGAAAACTGCCTTCTCCCACATCTGTTCTGACCGTAAGTCCCCATTCTGCAGTTCTTTCAGCTACCATAGCCTCGGTTGAGCTACCGGGCTGAGTTGCAAATGCCATCCATTTACTAGCAGTCTGACTCCCAGACGCTACATCTTGCGTTGAAAGTACTTGAACATCAATTCCCTCCATCTTTGCAACACTAGGCGCTCCAGCATTACGACTAGCAGATGGTTCAAACACGTCAATCGAGAGCCTCTTGCTTTGACTACTTGATGACTCCATATATCCTTATACCCTTTATCACCGCTACAAGGTTACAAGTACGGATCGCCAATTGCCACTAAATGAAAATCATATTCTTCACCAATGCCTCCTTTCAAGTCTCGGCTTCTATCTATTACAACAATAACAAGATAAAACACTAAGGTAGGTATAAAAAAACACTAGGATCTATCTTCTACTACAAGTAGTAGCCGACTAACAACAACCGAACTTCTCTCTCGCATTTCAACAAACATCATGAGACCAAATGTTTCTTCAATATGAGTGCTGCACATGTTTAACACTCCGACAACAGTTGATTACAGAATCTGATCATTTTTTTATTTTTTTCAACAATACGCTACTAAATAAAGTAATTGTAAACTACAAAAAACAGATGCATGGACGATGTTAGGCTCAAACTGGACAAGTAGATGGTGACGAATTGTAGAACTAAAAAGAGTAAACAACCTGTTGCAGAGCAAGATGATGTTTGGTTCAAATTGGAACAGAGATGAACGTGCTGTGAGGATAAGTGAAGAGAAGATAACGTCCACAGAAGAATTGAATTCGTGTGCAGCAACTGTGCGTGTGTGTCCACAGAATAAATGATGGATTTGCAGCAGCAGATGTGCGGTGTCGTAGTCCCAAAATGTGTGGCCATCATCTGTGCCAACTGTGTGTGTTTCGTACCAAGGCCGGTGAAATTTTCCCCAATTGGATAGTGAAATTTTGCCGCGCTCTCTGTGACTGTGAGTAGCGGTTAAAAAAGGGCACATGGGAAAAGACGAACAAGACTCGGGTTTTGTAGTCTACTGTTTGTTCTGTCGGTTTCAAGTTTCAACCCGGGAGAAAAGTGGGCTTCTTTTGCAAATAACTTTCACCTATTACTTAAACACAATTTTCACTTATTACGATTACTAGGTGGGGTGGTGTATTCATCGTGTAAATGCATTATTAGGATTAGATGAGGAGAAATTAATATTCTGTAATTTAAGAATTACGTTTAATCTCAATCTTTGGTTGTATCACGTCATCATACAGCGTGTGCACTTAATAATGGATAGAAAAAGACTCGCACATATTGCTGGATTTGCTTTGCTGGCGTTGAGTGCTGGATAACCAAAGTTTTTTTTTTTTTTTTTTCTTTCTTTTTAAATTGAAGGATAACAAAAGATCATTGAATATAAAGTTCAAATGCATTCATTTCAGTCAATCTGTCACAGACACATCAAGTAAAACTATCTTTTTATAGATTGAAAGAAGTGATAAAGTTCTTAAATAAGTCATGTTAGATGCTGATTCCAACAAATTAGGAAGCCATTACGTTGTAGATTATAATTAGCTTGACCACCACAAGCTTGTTATATGGCAAACACGTTCATTATTATTATCGTTATTAATACTAGTATTAACATTAACATTATCATAACTCTTGCAATGAATCAGCCGTGGATATTTTACGGTGTACATTGCCCAATTGAGTAAACTGTTATTCACGTACATGTTTTATTTTTTGCTCGGCCAATACGTTAATCTTATTGACGAAAATCTTTGTTTATTAGGTTTTGGATTGCACAATATCCGAATTTTTTTCTTCTAAAGGTCTTTTTACTCCTCATATAGAAGATATTACTCTGCATAAAACCTAAAATACCTTATGAAAGAAATATGCAGGAAAAAAGAGTTAAATGCAAAAACTACCCCTGTGTAATCTCTAATTGGCAGAAAACCCCCTGTGTAATTTTAATTGGCAAAAAGCCCCCTGTGTAATTAAGAAATTAGCACACTCCACCCAAATCACTTTTTAGCTTTGACTTGAAGACAAATGTCGTTTTTACCCTTGAGGTAGCCACCAATTTACTTTGAAGTTTTAATTATATGTTTTTAAACTAAAATCTTTTTATTATCTAGACTTTATTTTTAAAAAAAATGAAAAGATTTTAGTTTTAAAAACGTTTAATTATTGAAAATTCCAAAGACATTTTAACTGGAATTGTAAATTTCAAAAATAGTTTCAAATCAATTTTCAAAGTAAATATCGTGAAGAAATTTAACTAGGTCTGTTTAAATTCTTTAAATTTTTCTCTATTTTGAAAAATTACAAGTAATTTATTTTTAATATTTCTACAAAAATAGCTCACACTCAACAGTTAAAATTAAATTTTACATATTTATTAATAATGTTAATTAGTAGACTAACGGTGGCAATGGGTGAAGGAAAAGTTTTGCTGGAAAACATGATAAAATTAAGAGTTAATAGAGCTTGGTTTCACATCTGCCTCGCAGCCACTATCTCCCCGGCCAGCCGTCGTGACGACACCTATTTGGCAGGAGGTGGGAGGGGGTGGCCGGTGGGCTTGGGCGGACCTGCGGCGGTGTTTACGCTTTACGGTTTTATCTTTTTTTTTTTTTTTTACTTTCTTCAATATTCTTTTGGATTTGAGGGCATAAATGTAATCTCACACCGAAAATTCCATTACCACATGCACCCATGGCGCGTGTGATGCAACATTGGACTTTAGGGGTTTTTTTGCCTTTGATTAAATAATACAGGGGGCTTTTTGCCAATTAAAATTACACAGGGGGTTTTCTGCCAATTAGAGATTATATAGGGGTAATTTTTGCATTTAACTCCAGGAAAAAAACTATTTTTTTAATACGTGTTTTAACCATTCTTATGTTTCTGCGATTAAAGTGTTGCATGTTAAATTTGGATAAAATATAACTTAGTTGTTAAAAATGAATGCTAGCCTCAAGAACGATATGCAATATATTTGGTCGTAAGTACATTTTAGAACTGGACTTAGATCGATATAAGGTTTTTTATGAGCACCTAAAAAAGATTTAATAATTAGAGACAGATTATCGTGCGATTCGTTTCACATCACAACGTAGATTAACAAGATTGTGTGCGCTTTTACCTAGCTATGAACACTGGCTTTCTTTGCAAACTAATGAGTCTAGTGTGAAATTTTATTCGGTGTACATCCTAAGATAATCATTTGAAGATACAAAATAAAATTAAAAAATATAAATATCAAGATTTTGTTTCTTTACCCGTGTACATTTGTGGTGGATGTTAAATTTGCAGATATTGGTGTGGAGCATGAAGACACGTTTTAGACATTTATGAGGCTGCAAATTCGTGGAAGAAGATAGACTTTCTTCATCAACCTTTTAAGACTTTTTGTCTTATCATTAAGGAAACTGCCATTATCGTAAATTGTTGCCCCCCTCCCCATCACTATCATGACCCACCTCATTACACATATCATATGCAACTAAACAAACTAATGAATTACCCAAAAGAATAGTAATTACACAAACAAACAGATCATGCAAAATTATCCAAGTCCCATTATCTATACGAGAAATGAAATATCCTTTGTGGGTAATCGCCACATGAAACATTATTGGTCCAGCCATGGAAGACGAAAAAATCTTTCGTTTTACGGGACAAGAAAACTATTTTTGTGACACTGATTTTATAATATAATATTATTGATGTTTTCATATAAAATACAAGATCATTATAATGGGCCATAGGATTACATTGAAATTATTGGTTTAGTATTGACTGTTGAGACAGATTTCAATCAATTATTAGAATTGAGTCCAATATAATTTGGATTTATATGTATTACTTAGTGGTAACTCAAGTGTTATGTTGTGTGAATAAGATTTGCTCGGCCTAAATTCCTATTTTGTTTTCCATATATAATATGATAAAGAAAAAATAATAAGGGAAATAAGTATTTTGTACCAAAACTGTTTTGGCTAATAGAATTATAGACCTATTTTCTTGGAACTTACACTATCAAAACTATTTTCTATGGAGTCACTCTCGTTAACAACCTTTTTTAAGACACTCAAACCAATTCAAACCTATAAACAAAATCACGAACTCCGTGCAAACGGCCGGAGTTGAGTAATAACGAATAAGTATATTCTTTTGAACTATTAGTTATTTCGTAACATTTGTTCTTTGTTGAATTGTAGCTTATGAATTGTTAGGGTTGTAGCTTTTGTTATATATGCTTTATTCAGAATATGAAGGTTTAATTAAACTAACTATATGAATTAAGAGCATGTTAATTAATTGACAACAGCATAAACATTAGACAATGTTAAATAAACCACGACATTTTGATTCTACTAAGTACTAACTACTAAGGGTCAATAGCGATCACCCCCTATCATTTGGGATGTTTTGCGAAATGCCCCTAACGTTTCAAAAAGAGCACTTTGCCCCCTAACGTTTGTAAAATTACCCCTGAGTCGTTGATCTACCGTTCATCCATTAGATTTGGCATCATGGGGCAAATCGCACATTTTTAAAAGTGTTAGGGGGCAAAGTGCTCTTTTTGAAACGTTACACTTTGCAAAACACCCCAAACGTTAAGGGGCAAAACGCAATTGACCCAAGTACTAAAGTTAATATTTATGTGTGGATTTCTACCTATTTGTGTAACGAGTTTATTAGAGACAAATAAATAACATCATCTTCATAATGACTCTTTATATCAAATAAAAGAACGTCCTTTCTACTTATATATTTATATTATTTGTTAGCAAGTCCACATTGAAATTTAAATAAAGATGTTTAATTGTTTATGTACACAAAATAATATTATCGTGAGAAGGCAAATAATAGTGTGGTTAACAAAGAAGAATCATCATGAGTTGAACAAACATAAACCCTACTACAACATTAGATTCTCAGCCTCTCTAAAACCCTACACCACCATGAACTCCGTCGAAGAATCCGATGTCGGAATTTGTTGCTACATCTCTACTCTCCCCGGATTCTCTGGGATTCTCAAGCAAAGGTTACTCTCTCTTTTTTTGTTGTTTTTAATATATCGTTTTTGATTTTGTTTTTACTGTTCTAATTCACCGTGTAATTTGTTTAATTTGCTGAAGAATAATTGTTGTTCAGTTAAGGTTCGTTCACAAACAATGTCATATAATGTAAACTGTATATTGAGCTGCAGCCAAGTGGCTCAACAGAAAAAGAAATAGGACTGCGAGTTTGAAGCTCGAAACGGACAATGTAGACGTAAACGAGATGAAATGTTACCTCATTTAAGTGATTACGCTGATATAAAATAGAGTTTAGGAATAGGAACGTGGGAGTGCAATTAGGATCAGATATTACTTAGAGCTGTACGTACGTGCGAGACAACAATATCGGCATTTTGGATTGACCGAGAGGTCCATTGCTCCAGACTTGTGTTCTGAGATGTTGTTTACGTGGGTTCACTTACGGTGCATCTGGTGGAGCTCTTTTGCTTTGTATAATCAAATGTCAACTATCATGCTGAACTAGGTATTGAGGGAGTAATTTGTTTATAGAAGTTACAGCATAATCTTCAATAACCGTGACTGATAGATTATGGGCCGTACTCTGATGAGTTAACTGCTGGGTGGTGGGTAGCTGTAGGGTAGTGGATATCAAGATATATGATCAAATTTAATTGCATACAAGTGGCTAATCTTATTTGAGCATAACCGAAAAGACTGCAGGCTTTATGTTGTTTGGTTGGATATTTTCCAGGTATTCCGATTTTATTGTAAACGAAGTTGATTTGGATGGAAATGTTGTTCACTTAACATCACTGGTTCCTCCAACAGAGGTACAAAATTGAGTTTTAAGCATTGCAGCAATAACCATCATGTATATTTACTTTTACATGTCAAATTGTGTAATTAATCTGACTCATTATTCCATTTGGTAGATTGCAGATGAAAAAAAAGTCAAGATAGCTGATCTAGTGGATAAAGATCATGTCGCTGAGTTAGACTCTTTTAGATCACTTGCTGGTGATTCTAATTGGGAGTTGTTGAAAAACTTTATAGATAAAGTTGGGTCATTGGTGAACAAGGAGGAAGAATTCATAGTTCTTTCTCCAAGTTCTGATAAGTCCCATCGAACGGTAATCTATACAATTATGTTGAACTTTTTTTCGCATGGGGTTTTGTATGATTTTCTAAATGTTATAGTAAACATCATTACCTTCCAGGCTATTCATAACTTCTTCAAGGAGAGACTGAAATTTCTTGTTACCGACACAGTAGATGGACCGGATTCTCTGTCAAAATGCATACGTGTCCGATTCGATTCAGGAAGTAATAATGGCACGGGGAGGAACTCCAGGAAAAGGAAAGATCGAGCTGCTAAACCTTATGATTGTAGAGGTTCAGATAGCTGGCCACAACATATTGGAAAGTTTCTTAGGTGATACCTCCTTTATATTTTTGTTTATTTTTCACCTTTTCGAATGCACATAATGTCTTTATTTCTTTATTCACTAGAATATGATCTATCCTATATTATCATTTTTTATGAACTAATGTCGTTTAAAGCTGAATATTCGGGTATCTCAAGGAACGAAGAAGGAAAGAAGATAGTGTAGTCTGAAATCTAGAAATATAATGAATTACTTCTCAATGAGGTAGAACTTAGAAGGTTATATAAGAGATTATGTGACTGAACTACTCTTCATGAAGAGCTGTTGGAAGCTATTTTGCATCCCCAAGCCTATGTCTGTAACCTTAGCTATGAAGTTATAATGTTGGAAGCTATTTGCATCCACAGCCTATGAATAACTAACTAGCTTCTTATCCCTTCTTTTATCAGCCTTTTCAATAAATTTTTGAAGTCTCCATTCATTTATTTTGGTTTTGCTTCCTTTATTAGCCAGAGCATATTCTTTAATATGCTCTCTTGTAGCCCTAAAATTGAGCACCATTACCATTACCATTTCCTTTTTCCTCTTATGTGGCCTCAATTAGGTGGATGACTGGTGGCATCTGCCAACAACAAAATTTCTATCTTAAAAAGATATGCTCCATCTTATTGGGCAGCTTGATTTTACTCAAGTGCACATTTTCATTTTGGTGTTTTTGATTATTATATGTGGCTTAAGATGCATGAGATTACAAGTGCATATTGTTGTTTTACTAATCACTTAGACCAGTTTTCTACACCTGTGCATGTATTTGTGTAGTGACTTTGAAATTACTCTGCACTAATCTCGGCTGGCCAGTAAAAAGTCCAGTTAGAATCCTGTAGAAACTTATATAATTAGTTTAACTGGTTTCATCTTGCCGATTATCTCATCTTCTTTGGCTAGGGTCCATAGGGGATTAATCTGTGGTTTAGCAACCATCTCCACATGCATTCATCTAATGTGGATCGCTGCGTACAAGTTTCCCGAAATATCAGTTGATTTTCCACAGATCTCTTCACAGCACTTTTAAGAGCTTCCTCTTCATCGATGTTATGCCCATGGAGTTTAGTTGTGGAAACAACTGAAATGGGTCTTTATTTTATTCTTGTAGGTTTAATCTTTACAAGGAGAACAAGGATACACAAGAGGCCCTAGGGCTTCTTGGCAGGATGCTTGGCGTTCAGGTATCTCATAATGTAGACAGACTTCTTTTATCTGCAACAATAAACGCAAAGCATGTAGCTGGTCAAGAATGCTTTTGTTATCAGTAGTTGGTCTTGATGGCTAGGTCTTACTTGGTTGATAACCCTGTTGAAGCAAAATTTTATTTTTTGGATGCTTCCAAGACATCCTTTGATGTCTTATACTTCAATTGTTGGCGTTTACGTCCTTTTGTTCATACTATATTTGATTTGAGTTGTTGTTTCTTTTGCATTTTGGCAGCCGAAATCATTTGGGTTTGCCGGCACAAAAGATAAACGCTCTGTATCGACTCAGAGGGTAATTTGTTTCTTCTGTCTTTTACCTGTTAGATTTTTTTAAAGTAGATTAGTTATTTATAGACTACTTCTGTTCTCTCATATCGGCATTACTTGAACTAATTTTTAGTGTACCGTGTGCCTTTGAATTTAACTATTTATTTGGTTAAAAATGTTAATATTTTCACAAGAAGTCTATGTAACTTCTAGGACTGGGCTCTTAGTTGGATTTATTAGTTGTGCAAGTACCCCTCTCTTGTCGTATAACTAATCCCAAATTTGAAGAAACTAGTTTACTTTAAGATAATCAAACTCAGTAGACAGTTAATTTTTAATGTCGGATATTGGTGATTTTCTGATCAGCATGTGGAGGAACTCCATGCCTGCTGCCCCTGAAAAGAGCCTGCGCGTGAATTTACTTTAATGGAAATTAAGGAGAACCATAATCCTGTGAAATGTATTGAAAGTTAGTTCGTCCATAGTTTTTATTAGATTGTCTTCCTTAAAAAATAATAATTAGTTGTTTGTTAAAGGAACTATAGCGCGGGAATCTTTATCTATAGTTATGACACAGATTTTCTGGCACTGGGTCAACAGTGCCGTGCTTTTTTGCAAATACTTGTGGGCGTGACCCTTTTCTTTTTTTTTTTTTTTTTTTAATTTGTGCGGATGTTCTTCGAATTCAATTTCTTCCCCTTAAATTTTTCTGAGCATTTATTAGGATAAGAACTTGATACGAGGTCCACATTCATTCATGAGCTGAAACTCAAACTGTCGAATCTATTGTATGTAAAAGTGTTGTATTTAAGGAAACCATTTGCTAACAGTGGTTTTTAGATGGATAGAGTATGATGATTGTGCCTGTGTATGATTACTACTTTCGTAGAGTCATTTAAAAGTTGGTTGCTTGGCATTTATTTACTGTGATCTGAGTTGAAGAGATTGTCGCCTTATTTTTCAGACCATTATGTTTGGATACACCTAGAAGAGCCTTCTTGTCCATATGATAGTATTGGACTTGTTAATTTTATAAATCGTTTAGCATGATCATTTGCTGTATTCTCTTGTACCTAAATATATAGAGTATTAGACATGTTTATTTTATTAGTCATATTGCTGTTTTCTCTTATAGCTATGTATATAACATCTTTGCCTTCTTATATGTTTGCATTGTAGGTTACCGTTTTCAAGCAGCGGGCAAGTAAATTAGCAGCGCTTAATGAAAGACTATTTGGTATAAAAGTAGGGGACTTCTGGTAAGAGTGTGACCATGGAGTTTGTCTCTATAATGTTCACAAAAGAGCAGGGGTGTGGAGTTAGTCTCTTTATGATGTTCACACCATTGTCTAAACTATTTTACAGTCATGTTAATGAAGGACTTGTTCTTGGGCAACTTCAAGGAAATCGATTTACAATCACTTTGCGGTATGATCATGTTGTGAGGTTCCATTGCTTTGAGTTATTTGTGACAGGGAACACCATTTTCTGGGTTGCCATGCTGTTACACACATTGAATCGACATAGAACTGTATATTTGCAGAAGTGTTATCGCTGAGTCTGAAGAGATTGTTAGTGCATCTGCTAGCGCCTTAGGAAAGACTGGGTTCATCAACTACTTTGGTTTGCAGGTTATTTTATCCCATTTGTTTTCTTCCCAAAGGTTTTTTGAGTTATTACTTCAATAAATATGCTCGTAATGAAGATATAGTTGCATCCATTGTTTGCTATAGAGAAATTTCTCTAGCGGCATGGAGGGACTTTCCTGTTTGGTTTCTTAATTGCTGGGACTTTGGACTAATTAAATAAAGCATATCAAAATTTAAACAATAAATTCTTGGTACATCTTCATGAAATTTGCTTCGCATGGTATATGTTTAGTAACTGATAGTGGAGGCATACTTATGAAGAGAGAGGCATGAAAATTCAAGGTATATTTTATTTTAGGATGAAAGTTGCAGTTTGTAATGATGACATTGTACCATGTTATATTTGCTTTACGCCATATAGGCTCATCATTCTTCATTGCATTCGTCATTGCGTATTACTATTCAAAGGCTAATAAATCATATGCCCAAGTACTATGTTTTCAGTCTGAAACTGAGAATCGAGAATTATGTGCTGTTATATTTAGGATACAACACATGGCCTTAATGTTTATGGTGTTTTAGTTTATAACCGTCAGCTGTGCTATAACCAGTGGAACAATCTAGATTTTGGGTATCTACATAGCCATGAACAAATCTTCCGTATTTCATTCTACAATTTATATTAATTTTAATTTCCAAAGTAATTATATATCCTCCATATAAACAAAATCTGTCTCGAAAAAGACTGCTTACTACTTGACCAAAGCCTGGAAAACAATAAGTTTAGTGCTATGATATAGATCAGCCCCTAGGGAATAGAGATAACGAGATCAAATGTTTTACATGGCCACTGTTCTCCAAGTCAAAGGCCAAATTTTTCTGTTCATGAAATAAGTATGATTTTCTCTGTAAAAGAAGTTCAAGTATCTGGATATATTTCTAACTTGAGTTATCAACCTTTCATCAAGTCTCGTGCTTATTTGAATTGAATCAGATTTGTTTTTCTCTTTGATGTTCTTGTTCAATGTTTCGAGTATTAACTCCATGTTATGATGGTTTTCAGCGGTTTGGAAGCAGTTCTATACCAACTCATCAGATTGGAGCTGCATTACTGCGTGGAGAATGGAAAGCTGCAGTTAGCATGATTCTTGACCCAAAAGAAGGAGATATCCTTTTCCATTTCATTCCTTTAAGTTTCTACACGCTATTGAACTAGGATACCTGGTTAAAATGTTGGAATATTCTGTTTGTTCCTTGACTATGATATTTTGCCACAAAAAGATGTTACAAGAAATGCAAGGGAATATTATAAGGAGAGCGGTGATATAGAGGGAACATTGAGACAGTTACCGCGCCATTTGGTCGCAGAACGTGCTATTGTAAGTTTTAGATTATGCGTTGCTACCCTATCCCCCTTCGTATAAAAGCATGCTGAGCAACTTTTTTCTATTTTCATTTCTAATATCAACTCTTTTAGTCTATATAACGGGGTGAGAAGTGTAGAAAAAGGAGTAACTGTAACATATAGGACTTTTGGTTGGAACATGAGGTAACATGAGTACTACTACTCCTGCTAAAGTCACTCTTTGCCTCAAGGGTATAAATGAGGAGGTAGAGCAGTGAAAGTATTTACGCATAGAAATTGTAAGTATTGCTAAAGTTTGCATGTAGCAAAGATTTAATATAAAAATGTCAGGTTTCTCTATGTGCGCATGAAATCTGTTAACAGCCAAGCTAAGAGTCTAAGATACAAACATACTAAAAATTATTATGTATATCAGGCATTCTGGAATATAGGTAGAAACTTAGTAAAGTTTCAGATGCTGTTAGAAACTTATGTTTCTAGGAAACTAATTCCAATACTTTGTAATAGTACCTGTAATAATATAAATGCCAAAAGATGCTATCGGAAGTTGATGAATGAAGCTTTCTTTGGTAATCATGAATGACAAAAAATTTAAACTGAACTACAATAATTTCTCTATAATCATTCAAAACTGAGCAACAACAATTTTAAATCACGACTGTGGTCAAGTTAGGTTCAAATTTGTTATCAAATTCCAAATCTTTAATTAATGGGCCTTTTGGTTTGGCACCGCTATGGGTGTGAATTATATATAACATTTGTTCTCTAATGATCTGCAACTTGTTGAGTTAGCAAGAAAACTGCTTAATCTAAGGCTTCATGTATTACTTGAGGAAGGGAATGCACTCGGCTTTGTTTCAGGAGAAAATTAATACAGTTTGTATGTGTATGATATACTGATTACTGTGACGTTATATAGCACATTCCAACCAAAGTAACTGATAAATGGTTGCACAAAATATATCACTGTTATTCAAGCTAAGAGAAAAGTGAGAAAGACAATAGGTTCAGTAGCTGACTAAACTGAAGATCGCTGCCCATCCTCTTGCTAAGTGGTCAACTGTAAATTTCTCTTTTTTGTCCTCTTAAACTTGGTTCCCTCCCTGTTAGTGTTAAAAGGTTCCTGCTTTGTTTCATTTCTGTAAATCGTTCAAGGTTTAAAGTCTTTGTAACTATCCAAAATAAATAAATACCAATACAGTTCATGCATCGTTCATATTTATTAAAGAATATTTCACTACTCACAACACTTACTTCACCTCAGATAATAATCAAAGCTAAAATCATTAGTCTAATAGGTACTATATAAAGGACAAAGAGAGGAACACCATATTTATATTGTGTTCTATCTTTAATGTTTACTGCTTCCATGAGAGAGAGAACAGCATATTTATTATACTTTCTATCTTTAGCGTTTACTGCTTCTACAAGTTACCTTAGACTTGATTTCTATACGTTGTTTATGCAAATTAATGTTATATTTTATCTTAAGCATCCGTAATTTTATGCATTGATAAAAAATTTCTTCTTTTGAATATCCAGCTGCATTCTTTTCAAAAATGTCCAGGGAATTACTTACAAGCTCTGTTGGCTATACCTAGGACACTGAGAATGATGTAAGCATATCTTAAAACCCTGAATATAGTTGCGACTTTGTACATTTGCTTCATAGTTAAGCGCCTAGGTGCACTGTTTTCTATGGTTTACTTCCCTTTTATTTAAACTTGTGTATGCATTTTAATAAATAAATGATATGTAAATGTCTATTGAATGTCAGATAGCTAGTTTTGTACATTGTCAACAAAAATAGCCCAATTTAACAGTAAATAAGATTACAAGAATGTGTTCAAGGTTTATAAGATAATGGATCCTCTGATCATTATGTACACGCTTCTGAGTCCTCTTGCTGAATAGCTTTTGGAATTTGGCACCTTCACCCCCGCCCCTAGTGTATGTGACTTGTGGTTTAAGCCAAGGATGTGGACTTCCAACATCTTGAAATGCCTGTATTTTGCACTAAGTGATTCAGTTTTCCCGGTCTGCTAATAGCTAAAAAGCAACAACATGAAGCCATCCAACAAAAAGTGGAAGTGCTGACATTACTTTTGTTGGCTAAAATTTTGTCCCTCTAAGTTGTCAGAGGACTAAATTGATACTTGGTAGAACTGATAGAAAATACACTTTTCTTCATCCCCACATCTCGAGGTTGAGCGGAGTTTTACCCTTCTAAACTATGATTTCATTTTCAGCATTCTGTATATTTTATATACTTCTGATTTCCTTTCAAGTGATATTGTCTCTAGAATTCTGAAATTGTCTAGTATTTTGCAACGTCAGAAGTTACTTTTTCCTTGTTACTGTTAGATTATTTATTTTTTTCAACAACTTTTTGTTTCAAAGTAATTTGATCAAGTTTTGCTGGTTCTTGAGGTGATTTATGGTTGACCTCTCACATATTAATCACGTGAGACTTTTTTTGATTGTTAATATAAATGATGTTTGAGTACACGGCTGATGGTTTGGCTTGTGTTTGTGCATCTTTTTGCATATATTTGTAAGTGATACGGGTTGAATCACCTTTTTCTGAAGAGTGTAGGAGAGAGTACTGAACAGGCTTTTGTTGAATAGTTTTCTGATGTTCAAAGATCTGGTTTTTGATATTTCAATATATAATGCATTTTCAACGTTCAGGTTTGTGCATAGCTATCAGAGCTATTTATGGAATCATGCAGCAAGTATGAGGGTACAAAAATATGGTACGTTTAGGATTTTTTTGCACTCTGTTTGAACCTAAAGAAAACTGAAATTAACTTCGCTACAGCCGAAGCTTCTTTGATCATCCATGTTAAATGAAAGTATTATAGATACAGTGGAGCCTTATGCTTTAAGGAATATAAAATTAAGGATTCTTATATATATATATATATATATATATATATATATATATATATATATTTTCTTTTTTTTTGTCAATGTACGAATTTAATACTCAATAAATACATATTAGGTGCATTTCTTCTCACAGAACTCTAATTTCCTTCAGAAGTTGCAAAAATAATAGGCAAAGTTGATTAGGGGCATAATTGAATATTCATTAAAATTTACCATATGAGCAAACTTCTTTAACCTATCTATAATGTTGTATGAACTTGAGGGTTATCTCTTCAATAATATAGACATCTGGGAAGATTTGTGCATATGACCATCCCTAATGGGTTTAAATGTAATATCTCTTTATGTTGGAGTTCCTTAAATAAATATGAATATGCTCGTCTTTTCACCTAGATTGTATCTGGGTTGTGTTTTATCATGTAGAACATACACAATTTGTTCTGATAAGTTTTTTTGTGACAACACTTCTCTATAACTCTTGTAACAAAGAGATTTCAATCATCAGAGAGTTTAACCAGTGGAAGGTCATCTTGAATAAATATTTGACTTCATTCTTCTATTGCCACAATTAACAATGCAGGGATTCACCAGGTTGTGGTTGGTGATTTGGTATACAGCAAAGAACAAGATATTGTGAAGGAAGTGAGATCATCTAATGTGGATTGTGAAGATGGAAGTTGCAATGATGGTCACATTGATTGTCATCTAGATGACATATCTGAGACTGATCCTTCTGAAGTAGAAAAGAAATCTGTGAAGGTAACCTTCTACTAGTTGTATGTTGTACGTAAATCTTCTTTGTTGAGAGTATAAAACCAAAATGAAGAAGGAACACCTTCATTACAGCAGTAGCTGTCAAAATCTTATTTGTTTAGCTTCCTTTTCCATCTTTCTTGCAATCTCTTAACTCTAACGAGCTTATCTAAACATTATCTGGACTATGCATGATAAAGTTCAGCCTTGAACCAAGATTATGAATGAATAGGTTCAGAATTTAATTAAGTGTATCAGACAATAGAGTTCTCTGTTTTTTTTTGTGCTAATCTGCTTATATCAACAAGAAGAAGTTTCTTTATGCGCACAAAAGATAAAATTGCTATGCATCGCTTCGATGGATCTTGCTCCATCTTTTAACTTGCTCTGAACTCTAAGGTGACTGATTTATGATAAAGAGAGAAAAAACAGCAATTTTGTCGTCTTTATCTTATTTGCTTGTTAAACAAACTGTTGATAGGACAATTTGTATAGTGGTAAATATGGTGATGTGTCTTGGAATTTGAAGTTCTGACTTCATCTTCTCAATTATTGGCATAACTTGTGCAGTCTTATGATTGAAAGTCGATGTTGGTTCAGGTAATTGACGAGGAGGATGTAGTTGGTGGAAAATATACAACTGAAGATGTCGTCCTTCCTCTACCGGGGTAAAGATTAGCTGGAGCCAGGGCACCTTACTTCGACTAAACACCCTTTCCTCAATCTCTGACACACATACACCACATATTACGATATTGTAGTACATATATTAGTTGAAGTGGTACAAACCTTTCTATATTGTTTAATGCATGTTATTGTTGCAGGTCGAGGATAACTTACCCATTGAATGATGTCGGGAAAGTCTATCATGATTTAGTAAAACAGGTGAAGTTTATTGGTCATTCTGATTTCTTAAGTCTCTGTACCCGGATTTCCTGTTTGAATATAGGTGATAGGTTTAATATGCTAATATGTACGCTTGCTTATAGCCACTTTTGAGCTTTATGGTTCATGTAAGAACTTTTTTCTGGTCTATTTAAAAATACTTCGTTAGAAGTCAGAGAAAAGCAATCTCTCTCTCTCTCTCTCTATATATATATATATATATATATATATATATTTATATATATATTCTCTCCCTCTCCCTCTCTCTTTTTCTCTCTCTTAGTGCGTGTTGCTGCTGTTAACTTCTCACAAATCTTAATGTGTTTACTTCTCAGGATTCTATCAGCTTGACAGATAGTACACATAATTCCAAGTGAGTAATCAGCATTAATCTTAAAATTTTACTTTGATTTGAATTAAAGTTGTGGAAGACGTGCAGGGGTCTCTCTAGACTATTTGAAGAGCAAGAATTTACACTGACTGGGTGAGGATGTAGGGAGGAGAGTTTGTTTTAAAAATGGGACTTCTATGTATGTGACCCTTCTATAATTGAGGGGCTAGAATACAAAGCCGTCCATGTGAGGATACAGGATGTGAAAAGGAGTCTTATAATATTGGATTTTGATGCGCTTATTGCTTCAATATCATGTCATGTGATTTTCCCAGCAGTATTATACTTTTTTCTTCGGTTTTAAGGATTAGCAGGATTCTTAATGGGGTCAACCATTAGGTTACTTCTACTCAAACCTTTTTCACTTTCTACAGTTTGCCACCTACCAATTTAGATCCTTCATTACCCTAATACAGTCTCACTTCCCATTGTGTGGCCTATGTCTATTCCTCAGCCCTTGTCCTTGGATCCTCTGGCTTTATGAATGCTAGTTCTTGTATCTGCTTTGCTTTTCTTTTCAACTACTAGCAGTGTTGCAGGATGCCATTGTCTCTTACATGCAGTTCTACTTGTAGGGAATTTTCATTGACCAACTTGACCGGCGCATATAGAAGGGTATTTCAAAAGCCTAAGGACTTTGAGTGGTATGATCGGTTATTTGCATATATTCTCCCGTAATTTGCTTTATTGAACATTATCCATTTTGAGTCACAAAATCTTTTCTCTTGTTTTTCCACAGGGAATTGCTTAAATACACTGATAGCAATAAACCATTGGTAGAGACCGATTGGGAAATTATTTCGAAGTCGCATCCAGCTACTTCTGCTAGAGACTCGGATAACAAGGAAGAATGCAAACTTCAAGTCTGTGTTACGCAGGAGATGGACAAGTCTGCAAAGGACATCGAGCAATCAGCCCGAAATGGTGTAACAGAGCATGAGAAGGAGAATATTCAAATAGAGGAATCCCTAAATGTCTGTGGAGACCAAAAAAGTCAGTTAGCTCTCAAGTTGAGCTTCACCCTCCCATCTTCTTGTTATGCTACTATGGCCATAAGGGAGCTACTGAAGACTTCAACTTCGGTATGTACCAATTTTAGACTTTCTTATGTATCTTCACATTTCGCCAGCTAGGTAACCAATTGTTTCTATTCAACACCAGTTGCATGATAGCGGTTTATAAACTAACAGTATATGATTGCTCTTTGAAATTCTTTCAGTATTTATTAAGAAAACCAGATATCTGAGGCAATTTAGAACGTAGAATGATCTGTGTATATCGTTTATGTAGTAAAATAAGTCACATATCTCATAATTTTATTATCTTTTGTCTCGTTCAAATTACAAGGTTTCTATTGGATTTCACGACAATTGGCTTTATAACACACTGTCTGACGTTCAAGTTATATTCGACATGCAATAGTGATTACCTAGAGCACACTGCCTGTGGCTGCTAGAAGGATGACTAACCCCTTCTTTGTCTGGCAGGTTGCTTTTCACAAGACTTTAAACTAAGCATTATGATCGAACTTGGAAGATACTGCTTTTCTTTATGGAAGTTGCAGCAATGTGTGATTTTCGGCCAGGTAAATTGATTGGCTTCAAGCTAGGGATATGGTCATGCACTAGGAATGCCAAAGGGTAAAATCTTCAGTTCTCGCTCTCCCCAGCAGTGAGAAACATTAATCAGTTCAAGCGCTGTCTGGAATCATGTTGAATTTCTCAGCATGTAGAAACCGAAGTTATATGGACGATACTACCACCTGCACTTACCCATATTGGTCCTGCCTCCAGAACAGGAGTTGGACCAGAAACTGGATATATAAGTGTAAACCAGGTATTACTTTTCAGTAGATGGGTCAAAAGATTTTGTGTAGTTCTAACTGCACTCTTGTAGTAAGCTTCTCAAATCAGAGCCTAAGATCTCTCGCTCTCTCAGAAGTTTTCTGTAGACACATTTTTTAGAATGTGGGTTCTCCTTCAAGATTTGGTTAAGATATGATATCAATTTTACAGTTTGAGCATGGACTTTTACAGTCACTAAAGTACCAAGTAAATCGTTTCCTCGAAACAATTAAGCAGAAAAAGAGAACTCGTGATTTTTGCTTACATACGTTTTAAAATAATATCAACGATACATCTGAGGTTTGGTTTGGTGGCGATACTCTCCTTTGTACCTTTATTAGTATCAACGATTCTGATACTTATTTAAATAAATTCAAGTAAAAGTGAAATTAGTAAAACATTCCATAAGACAGTTTTGACACCAAAATTTAATGCATTATCTGGATTGTTATTACTTTAGCGAGATTTTGGTAGTTACTAAATTTTAAAGAAGATGAAGTCAACTCGCCTCCACTCAACCAAATCGGGAGGCAGAGGGTGACCGTGACACTGAGACGGTGAGAGTGAGTCAAGGTGGGTAGTCGCTTTGTCATTTTTAAATAATATTAAAGATAAATAGTTAATTATGAAATTGGATGGTTTAATAAAAAATCAAGTTGATTAAGTAATATAGCTCAAAGTTTACATAAATTCTAAAACAATAGTCGATACGGTTATTATTATTATTTCAACTTTAAATATTATATTGAACACAATATGACATGCCGGAAAACAATATTTTTTTTTTGGAAAATAGTTAATTCATATAGACACGGGTATCATTATTATTTCAACTTTAAATATCATATTATGTAGTAACATAAATAATTTGATTACTAATATTTAAAGTTTTAATGTACTTAAAAGCCTAACGCCATATGTAAGCCCAGCCCTCCGCAAGCCCAAGCCCAATCGCAGCATACACTTCTAAGCGCCCACTTTATATAAACTTCCCGCCACCAAAATCCAAAGCGTACGGACAACACAGCAACTGAACCAGCATCATCATGGCAATCGAATGTCTGATCCTAGGTAATAATAATACCCTTTTCATCTCCTTAGAATAATCTCGTCTTGTTAAAGAACAGGGCACTTTTGGCCCAATTCTAAGCAACTGAAGTTATTGACTGTTTCGTGTTCGACGAAATTGCTCAAAGAGTTTTGATGAACTATTTCACCTTTTAGACCCTAATGATATTTTTGATTGAACATGGGTGTTTTGTAGGTGCTGGACAAGAAGTGGGGAAGAGCTGCGCTGTAGTGACTATAAACGGGAAGCGTATAATGTTTGATTGTGGCATGCACATGGGCTACTCAGACATGCGTCGTTACCCGGATTTTAGTTTGATCCCGAAGGATAAGTGTAAAGACTTTACCGATTCGCTAGCCTGCGTAATCATCACACACTTCCACTTGGACCACATTGGGGCCCTCCCTTATTTTACTGAAGTTTGTGGGTACAATGGTCCCATTTACATGACGGTATAATGTTGCTTCACTTACATCTTGGTCTGGATATATTGAATAGTCTATTGGATTGATACAATCATTATTTTAGAGAAAAATGTTCTTATTTTGCTGTTTACACTATAGAAGCTCCTATGACTAGATTATCCAGTATTGTGTATTTTGATATAGTCTGAGGTATATGACATTCGATTGAGATGGAATGTTGCTATAAAACTCGTAGTTAATGCGACGATAGTGCAATCTCAACTAGTGCTTTGGAAACAGAAACTTTGTTATATAACTGTCGTCTACAATTAATTTTCTCCTCAAATTTATATTCTTCATCCACTGTTTTCTTGATCCTGTGGGTGGTATGTGTCCTGTTTGTAAAGCGATTACATAAAGATTCCGTGGTTTGGTTTTCCATTTTCTCTCATCTTTTTTCAAGTATTGGTTGTTTATATCTGTTGCATGAGTTAAACATCTATTGATTTGATGCCTTAAAACTATATTTAGCTTCTGTCACTGATTTATTCAGAATATGTTCTTAATGTGTTGTTGTATTATTATTATTGTGTACTTAGGTGTTTCAAATACATTTAATTGGATGCTTCTGTTAAAATTAACGTTTTAACGTTAAAGAACAACCGTATCAATTGATTTTTTCTACAGTATCCAACGAAAGCATTGGCTCCTCTAATGCTTGAGGACTATCGAAAGGTGATGGTAGACAGAAGAGGAGAGGAAGAGAAATTTAGTTCTGAGAATATCGCTGACTGTATGAATAAAGGTAGTTGGATGCCCGTTTTATTAATTTCGTCATTCTTTTACCTTAATTTGTTTAGAATCTCTTTGTTTATTCTCTGTTTTCCTATCTTGCTGTGACTACTTTGTGTTTTCTTAAACATTTATATTTCACATTGTAGTTAGTCTATGATCACTTGCATTCAAATCCCAGAGAACCAGTTGATATGGCATATGTTTCTCTATCATTATCCTTTGAGAGGGTCCAGAAACATTAGGGTGTTATGCAAGCTTCAGTTCTTCAGGTTAGGAAATTAATAACCATTCAAACTTTTAATTGCATTGAATGAAACTTTCATGTTTTTAGAATACATAAATGAACCATATGTTTTCTGAAATACATGGAAAGATTGTCACCGGATTAGCATCTCCCTGAATAAAGGGGTTGAATAATATAGTTCAGATTTTTCTCATTGAGTCCAAATTAAAATTTTATTCTTCATGGACTTTTGTTTCTCTAAGTGTCATTTCTTTTGTCTTCTGTTTGTATTTTAATAGTAAATCTGTTACCATGATAGTTTTTACTAAGAGGATGTTTTCAGGAGTGAGTTGTAGCGCCACAGGCAGCATGGACTTCAGTACTCACCTATTCATCACAAACTCGTTATTGCATTTATATTTTATTTTTTTTCTTATTAAACTCACCCATGCAACAGAAACTCTAATTAGCTGAGTTAATGATCAGTTCTTATTTGCTGGGAAGAAGATGTCCGCACAACTTAAGTACGAATAAGAGGATTTTATTCTTCTAGATATACTAGATGCCCAATTAGATAATTTTGCAGCTGACACGAGCATTGTCTATGAGCTTTCCCTTGAACCTTGTTACTAACTGTGGGCACTATAATTGAGACCGAGGGTAGTTTAAACATGAAGGATATCAAACAGGAAACTGGCATGGCTTTGTTCTAGCTTTACATTTTACTCTTATTTGGTTATCTAATTATCTTACTCTTACTTTTGCTATCTTCTCCAACTGAGGTGCTTGTATTTTCAGTTACTGCAGTGGATCTAAAGCAGACTATTCAGGTTGATAAAGAACTGCAGATCCGTGCATACTATGCAGGACATGTAAGGGTCTCAAGATTTTGATGTACATCACTTGAAACTAAATACATTCTTTTAGGTGACCCACTTAATAATTTGGTAAAATGGGCTACTTATTGTAATGCAAAACTCTTTTAAACTTCGTGCATCTTTCCTTTACATGAAGTACAGTTCTTTAAAAGAATTTATTAGTTGAAACTTGTGCTACACCGAGCTTAGTTGGTAACTTAACATCAAATTTAAAATTTGAGCAAAATAATCTTTAAAAAAATTAAATAAGGAACAACTGTTTGAAATTAAGGTGTTTATTACCACCCCTTGGGTCTTTAGAATTCTTTATTCCTGAGCTCCATTAAACATCTAAAGACAGTGAAGCACCATCAATGGTATGTAGGGTACCTATGCGTCTTCTCATTCTTCACTTTCTTTATTTATAAAAGATTACCTAGATTGAGAGTAATTGGTCTTATTAGTGGATGAAGGGGAAAATGTGTCGATAGGAAGAAGAACGAAATGAGGCAAGAGTTAGAAACAGCTTTCACTTACATGGATTTGGTTAGCTGCTTATTATTTATGCTGGTACGGTAATATTGAATGAGACCGCTCATCAAAATCTTAAGCTAGTAAGCTGCAACTGTTTAAGAAAGTTTACCATATGAAAATTTTCCATAATTGGGTGATGGTAGAATTTGGAACCCAAGGCTTCTTCTTGACATTACTTTGTTACCAAATTAAATAACTTCTTCATCAAAAGTTTTAAGCTGGTAGTGAGGAGAGGTATTTAATATTTATATGCTAACACATATTGAAAATTATTGTCTTGACGTCTTATCTTTTTGTTTCTTCACATGGTAAAAAGTAACTTGATTAGAACACAAGTACCCGTGACAAATGTCTAGTGCCTAGATCCATCTGATGCCAGTTGTACATCTCTTTTACATTTGATTTAGATGTGATTTTGTCTGTCCCCGGCATTGGCATCCTTTGAGACAGCTTCAGGTGTGGGTTCAGTACAAGAAAACTCAAATTCTTATTTTCATAATTTATGACATGTTTGTTGAAATGGACGTAACATAATGAGTAGGTTCTCCACGAATCACTTGTTATCCACTAGGTTTATTTGGCCTCGTGGTTTTGTCTCCAACAATTTTCGCATATCAGTCATGACACTACGAAAATGACAGTTCTTCGTGTTCACTTATAATTTTGGATTCTGATCATCCCTGTTAACAGCTTTTGCAGAACTGTGATTTTGGGAGGTTATTTATGGAGATTGGTACTTTTTCTTATGAAACTCATGTTCTTGAATAACTCCAGCATCTGAATTTATTAGTGTGCCTCTTTAGGTTCTTGGTGCTGCAATGTTTTATGCCAAAGTGGGAGATGCCACCATGGTTTATACAGGGGATTATAATATGACGCCTGATAGACATCTTGGAGCAGCTCAAATTGACAGGCTGCAGTTGGATCTTGTTATAACTGAGTAAGATTGACTCCGTACAATGTTTAAATATATGAGAAATCACTGCTTACTGTGAATAAACATGGGTGAAGCATCTTGAAGTTATCTGTCTTTAGTCATCAATCATATAGGTGAAGGCACATGACCTCCTTTTTTATCTTCTCTGAAGACCTCATAGAATTAATGTCAGATCCATGCTTTCTTTGAGGTCTGATTTGTGTAGAATAAAATATTCAATTTATTAAACGATAAATTTCATCCGGAGTTAGAACCGTTGCTCAATCCTTACATCTCGAGGACTTGTCGTAGTTTCAAAATAATTCTAGCTAAGAAAGGTTCTTGACACGTATAGGATCTCCAGAACTTTTATGCGATCGATAACTGAAGTCAACTTAATTAATAATAAAGATAATTTTATGTACCATGCAAGCTTTATATCAAAGGTGTTTTTAAGCTTCAGGTGCTCCCTTCCATCTTGAATGATAATAGTTCTTTGTTACGAGTGTAATTTGGTCCGAATTAAATTAAAAGAATACAGGAGCAATTGTTCTAAGTAGCTAAAAATTGGGGCGTGATGAGGCCAGAAAAAAAGGAAAAAAGGCATAGATTTTGTGCATATCTCCTGTGTGCTCATATGTTCATGTGTTCTTTCCATGAGTAGTACACCACTTTCATTACTCTGTTGTGCAGGTCAACCTATGCAACTACATACCGCGACTCGAAATATGCTCGGGAGAGGGAATTTCTCAAAGCTGTATGAATCTTGAATCTCTAGCTCTTGTTAGTTTGATGTGTTTCTTTGCTCTTGTTGTTTGATACTACTGCTTCTTTTTTATTCTCTGTACTACATAGTGGAATCAGAATACAAATATTATTTGGGATTTTTATATCTTACTTATTAGTAATCATTCAATTAACAGATTGGGAACTATCTTGAATTCTACGAGTATATATCATCGCAACTCTAAATAAACATTTCATCTTCTGATACCAACTCTGTCTCACTTGTTTCAAACCACAGAAGCTTCAGATGTCTTTCTTGATTTTGAAAATATCATCTTCTCTATGGCCAACCAATAAGCATTCTGCAACTTTCATCGGTCCAAAGAATCTTCTTGATGTTCTGCTATAAGTTGTTTATAATCACTAGAATAGAGGACAGCAATTCTGGACACTGGGTGTTAAAAGGTTTTAACTCTATATGTTTCTGTGTCCTATCTTACACATCGTACATTTGACGTTGATCGCTCTCTATCTTTAAGGAGCCTATCTATGTGACAAATCAAAATCTTGCTTGAACACAAGGACGAAATGTGATTTGATAAATAACTTTGATTATTTTAAGGATGGACTAACATTGTACTTGGATTATGTCATTCAGTAGTTCTGATAAAACTAAATCATCATTTAGATGGTGTATCTTTTTTTTTCTTTTCTATAATGATTATGTTTTATCTGAGTTTAGAATTAATCCTGATTATGTTTCATCTGCGTTTAAAATTAATCCTGATTATGTTTTTCAAACTGTGCAAATTCATGTTAGAAAAATTAATATCTCTACACTTCACATCAATGACATTAACCAGGCAACTTCCTCTATGGTTTTCCCTGAGATACTTCAATTCTGTCGCGATGATCTTATTACATTAATACGTCCTTGCTTTATAGTACGAGGGTAAACTTGATGATGTTGACTTCCTTTGCTTCGACTCACATGTCTAAGATATCTGCAGGTTCATAAATGTGTCACTGGTGGAGGGAAGGTGCTAATTCCAACATTTGCTCTGGGAAGGGCTCAGGTCTTTTGATTACTTTATTCCTCTCAATTTTCATTAAAGTTTCTTAACATGCAGAGCCCACTGCTACAGAGTTTACACAAACCAAACTACCAAAGAGTTGATTTCTCTTGATATATGCTGACGAGTCATAAATTTTTATGATTTATCCAAATGACTTTGCTGTGAACTCGGAATGCTGTCCAAATCTGAGCTTTAGACAGGTAGTCTTAGGAACCGGAGTCAGTGAAATAATTGCGAAATTGGTTAATCAGTGTATGATTATTGTGAAAAAAGTGTTCCTTCTTTCCACTTGGTTTTCTTGCATGAGTTTTATATTTGATTTGTGTCACTATTAGTTTCTCGCTTGTTGAACTTTGGTTTCCGTTCTTAGTTGCTCCAAGCTTCTCTAAGCTCCAGCTCCACCCTTTAGATCTTAAGTCCCCGATTTGAGGATGGCTTAACTTGTGTTAGGGGCACTCATCACCACCTTTACAAGAATTTATGCTTTTACACATATTTAGCTTAGGTACAAGTGGCTTGCAAAGCCGTGCTCTAGTCTTGTCGCGGAAATTGGCAAGTCATTACCTGCTTCTAGCCTTAGCCTGAGTCTTCTTTTCTTCTGATAGTTGCTGTTTTCTTTACCTTTAATCACAGGGGGACTTTTGAAAACCTACACGCTTGGAAGAACTCAACATTTATCTATTATTCACATTAATCAAGGGCAATGAGTATAAACGGGCTAATTTTCCATTCTTTTTCTTTTACTTTTGTGTTTCTTCTTTCCCTTTTTGTTATTCCCTCCATGCATATCTAATGATTTTCTAATATTTTCTTTTGTTGTGGATCCGATGTAAGTAGTACTGGAAAAATCATCCTTTGTTTGCACATCAGTGTGAAGTAATATCTATTAATATGTGTATTCATGTGCTTAGCTCTTCATCATTATATCATTTCCTCCTTGGAGATCTTCTTAATGAGTCTCACATTGGCAGCGCAGATTATGTATGCATTTCTTTATACTTTATGTGGTGCAGTATCCATTTCTTTCAACTTTACTGGTTATTCAACAGGAACTCTGTATGCTATTAGATGACTATTGGGAGAGGATGAACCTTAAAGTTCCTATATATTTCTCATCAGGTACACTTTATCTGGTACTTTCCAATTTTGCTCGACTACCAATATAGGCTTGGGCTATAATGGTGTCATACCCTATAGACTATTAGCTTCTACATGGATTACATTCTAAATGCCTTTTTGGATATTCCTCAGTGTCCCAGCTATTCTGGGAACATTCGTTAATCATGAATTCTCGTGACTCATTTAATTTCCAGTCCTGCCGCCACTGCAGTTGAAGTGTGCGCTGCAGCGGCGGCTGTGGTTTGCCCAATCTTTAAAAGAAAAAATAACCTAAACCACTGATACCTCCTGTTGAACTATTTTTATCTTTGCAACACACATATCAGCCTGTTTGAGTTGGATTTCTAAGAGTCAGATGCTTGATCTAGTCTGTATCTCTTGTTAAGTTATTCATTTTCCATTTGGCATTTTGTTCTGACTTCAATCTCAGGTTTGACTATACAAGCCAATATGTATTATCAAATCCTTATCAACTGGACCAGCCAAAAAGTGAAAGATACTTTCACTACACGCAATGCCTTTGAGTTCAAAAACGGTACTTCCAGTGGTTCTCTCTCTATTTTATGACTTGAAGAGTTTGGTTTTAGTATCTCCAAGCAACGCAATGCATCTAGTATGCATAGTTGAGTCCTTTCGTGTTTTTTTTTTTGGAACATGTTTTTCCACATTGTTATGCAATAGGCTTTATCATTTGTTAGATAACTTTGTGAAGCAGGTAATCTGGCTTTCTATATTTTATGCATGCTTCACAATGCAGTCTATGTCCGATCTGTAAGTTTTCTTACATGTGTGCTGTTTTAGCACAATGTATTCTATGCATGCTTGCTTTGCATCAGTGCGGTTCTTAATTTGTTTCATTGGCTTAGTGCTTTGGATGAAGTAACCTTTCTAGCAAAGATCTTTGACCTATTCTTTTAGTAATAATGTTACACACACACACACATATATATATATATACACACCTTTGTGTTTCCCGTGTTCTTAAAACTGCTGCACATCTTGGATTTATCTATAGCAATTTGACCTTTATAGACATGCATTAGAAGATAAGCGAATTTCTGTGTTGCAGTCTGCAGTTTCGACCGATCTTTGATAAATGCTCCGGGACCTTGTGTTCTCTTTGCTACTCCCGGAATGGTTAGTGGGGGTTTCTCACTTGAAGTTTTCAAGCAGTGGGCTCCTTGCGAAAGGAATCTTGTTATGCTTCCAGGGTATGCTATTGATTGCTAAATTTGTAAGATGTAATCGAGTTAATAAGCTTCACGACCTGTTGTAGTGCTTGAGGGCTCTAACAGCTGATTCAATAGATAAGATTTGGATTTCGGATAAAACCCATTACAAAGACTTGAAAAGTTCGATTCATGTATGAATGTTCTACTCTTGATTTTGAATCAGTTCTCTTAGAACTTCTTTACACTTAAGACCGTAAAGTAAGTTATACTAGTCAATCTGAATTCTTTTGCCCGGCTATTAATTAATTTATTTTGCGTTTCAAATTACAAATAGCCCTGATCCTTGTACGGGTGTTGTTAATTAGGTACTGTGTTGCTGGAACCATAGGGCACAAACTGATGTCTGCTAAAATACCCACCCAAATTAATCTCGACCAGGATACAAAGATTGATGTGCGGTGCCAGGTTTGTACTCTCCGGCTGTCCCTCATAGTCATATGAGAGTTGTGCTCAGTTAAAATATGTCTTCCCTTCTGAACTATCTAGAGAACAGAGTGGTTAGATGTCAAATTTTGCTTAATAAGTGCTCCTCTTTTTTCTAGTAATATGCCTACCTTTTGGTTCTTAATTATTTCAAATCTACTATTTTTTTCCAGATCTATCAGTTGTCGTTTAGTCCTCATACCGATGCCAAAGGAATTATGGATCTTATCAAGTTTCTATCTCCTAAAAATGTTATTCTTGTGCATGGTGAAAAGCCTAACATGGCTACACTCAAAGAAAAAATTAAGTCCGAATTGGGAATCAAATGTTATGATCCCGCAAACAATGAGACATTGTGCATAGCTTCAACTCAGCACATTAAGTCTCAATGTTCCGATGCATTTCTAGAAAGTTCCATGTGCCCAAACTTCAAGTTCCTAAAAACAAGCTCTGGTCATGATACTGATTCCCACACAAGAACAAAGCCTTTGTTGCGGGTTTGTGATGATAGAGTGGCTGAAGGGATACTAACCTTGCAGAGGAACAAGATTCTTAAAGCTGTGAATCAAAATGAACTTATTGATTCTTCATTAGGAGTACAAAAACATGAAGTCAAGTTTGCTAATTGCCTGCCTATTAATATTCTCAACTCCGGAAGTAGAGACGCGAGTATCTCGCCTACAATACCCGGAAAAAGCTCTTTGATGCAACTGTTATGTGAAGAACTTAGCATAGAATTTCCCGAGTTGTCCGTTGAGGGTCGACCGGAGAGTATTCACATTCAGTCGTTAGTTGTCTTCTTTTGCTCAAAGGAGGAATGCCCACACAGAACGACAGATAGTTTGCACAAATCGAGTGATGCAGTGTATTTTTGTTGTGCGTGGTCACTGGCAGATGAGAAACTTGCTTGGAAGGTCGTTTCTACTATGAAAAGTTTAGAGTTTGATTGCGAGACATTGAAACTCGGTAAAATAGCTTCTTGCAGCAGTATCTAACATATTTGAGGTAGGGACACAGCAGTAGTACATGTCTCACCTAAATCTTTTATTTTTTATTTGTAATTGTACATGTCTCAACTATATTATTAGACGGATCAATATTTTATTTCTTGTGTAGGAAATTCTACTTGTAGTCTGTAGATCGCGCATCATTGAATTTTTTACGACAATTTTATTTTTGTTTGATCTACTTACGGCCAAAATGCACAGTATAAAAATTGGTAAAACGAAGACATTTACCAAATAAGCTACTCCGGAATGAAACTCGACGTAAAATTTGATGGAATAAAATGATATAGAATCAAATACGTATGTCGAATTGACTGAAAACTGAAATAACTTCCAAAACTCATACCCACAAATAAAAATCGCCTTCAAAGTTATTTCTATTCTATATATGTAGTATTTTTTTGCAAGTAATAAATTTAATAATTAGATTCAAATGAAAAGTGATCATAATAAAGCTAATACCATGCAGGGTTGTAGCCAGAAATATAGCTCAGTATGATGTTATGTATAAAACATTTTTTTGAAAATTTGGAAATTTTATATTATTAATTATTCTTTTACTCATTTCGGAAAGAAGATCATGTAAACATGTATAAATTTGGTATTTATAAAAGTGTCTATGAATAGTACAATTATAACCAACATTTGTAAGAAATACTACTTAAATATATACAAAGAAATTCTCTTATTTATGTTGATTTAGACATTCATTACCATATCTGAAACTTTAAGAACATATTTAGTTATAATTAAACTAGTACCAATCGATCGAGTATTTCTCTCTTAGTCAGTGTTATTAATGTAATAGTTACGAAATCATCATCGATTTTAATCTATAACTTTGTCTGTAACGAAAAGATTTATCAAAAAAATAAATATTGTCAAGGTTTATATATGTAAGAAAAAGTTGAGTCATCCTAAAGGTTACAATATCCACTCGGATGTTAGATTAGATGACCATTCTTTATTTTGTTTACTGCAGACTTGAGTAAGAGAAACTCAATTTCAAATATAGAAAGTAGTATAAAACATTAAAAATATACTAATATGAAATATTATTAGAACAAGAGGTATCAGCATAAATATTCAATATATATATATTAAAAAAAGGGGAAGTGCAAAATGGGAAGAAGCCAAAATGGATGAAAAAAATTGTTCGTTCTTATTTTATTGCATAGATATGTGTGTGTGTAAATTATATAAAATTTGTATAGGTACACACGTATATATGAATTTATATATATATACACACATGTGCTAAGCAAAATTACTAACAGTTAAACGCAAAAAGTTATGTAAAAGAAACAACAAAATATGTTATTGTTTGATTTTCTTGACACAAAGACGTTTTCGGGACTGCCTATGTTTTACCATGGGGCTGGCAGTATAATAGTGAAATAATAATTCTTTTCCGGATAATGATTAAAGCTATAACTTGTAGTCTTGTAAATATTATTATTTTGACAACTCATCAAGTTATCATTATCACTATATATTATCAAACAAACACAAATAAAAGAGTTTTTTTTTTTTTTTTTTTCGCTTCACACTATCAGTTATAACTTATAATCCAAGCATTAACTCTGAAAACCTTCAAATATTCAAAAACCCTATTACACATATATCTGTAGATATTCATATAAAATCCACAAGATTTGACCTTTAATAACGTCCCGTGAATTTGTGTCAGTAGTATTATTTAATTCTTTATTAATTAAAAGACTTGCAATAAAAAATAAAATAAAATAAAAACGAGAGCAAATTGCAAAATATAAATCCCAAAACTAAACGGGGACATAAAAGGAAAGGGACAAAATATGTGTAATTGGGTTTTGAAAATTGTTAGCTTAATTTGCCCGCCACCATAAAAACCCTAATTCTCAAAAACCCCTCTCTCTCTCTCTCTCTAAAAATCTCAATCCTCTCTCTTCTTCAATCACTCACCTCTTATGTAATTCTATTAACTTTTCAATTTGGGGCTTTAATTTTGCACCTGTTGAATTTTCAAGCCCCATTTTTTTGAGAAGCAGCTACTGTTTGTTGTTAAATTTTTCAATTTTTCGATTTGAGAGAAGAAGATGGTTACTTGGGAAAACGAGGTTGTGATGCGTGACGTCACCAATGCGGGGCTTGTCGTCAGCGACCGCATCGGCAGGGAACTCGCCGCACAGCTCGATCTCGAAGAAGCTTTAGAAGCTTCGAGATACACTAGTCACCCCTACTCCACTCACCCACGTGAGGTACCAATGTGCATATTATCCTCGTACATTCTATTACTTTTTTTACATTAATTGAATTTATTGAGTTCTAATTATTGAATGTCGGCTTTAGTTTTAGTGCTGATATCGAGATTGAGTCGTGGGAGATGGTTAAAGTGGGTTTTCGAAACGAATTTAGGTATTAGGTTGGCGACTGGCTCGAACTTTTGGGGGACTGTTTAGGTAATTGAAGTAGTAGTAGCAAGCAACGCAAAAGAAAGCGGTTAGCCTCAATTAATTGGAGTATTGCCATATGAACCGAAATAAGAATCATGTCGGGTTGCACACTTTGCTTCTTTTAGTCTCATCGAGTGCCCTCATTGAATGAAGTCTTAGCTAGTGATTTATCCATATCACCTGTAGACGATGATTTGGTAGCTACAACCCAGCCCACGTGTTCTTTTATGGATAAGCAGTAGTGCGTGGAGCAAAACTAACTCACTAATCTATGTTCCATACTTATTTGGCGTGCAAGCTGAATTCTGTTCCCTTTTGTCCTTGAAAAATGTAGAACTTGCTATTCTGATCGCACTGTCTTCGGTTGATTTAACTCCATGCTATTATTCTACATCATTACTCCTCCATTAGTGTAAACTGCTGCAGCCTTCTTTTCATCTATTTAGAGATGCGAATTGCAGAAGGGAACTGCTGGATTCACGATATGACACGTTTCAGCTTTAATATTTATTTGCCCAAAATCTTCAGCATTACTATTTGTAATTTATAATTGAACTTGAAGGTAAGAAAAAATGAATATTTGTGAATATACATAATTGGAGAAATATTTTGAGTTCGGCATCCTGTCAGACAAAGTTGTCCATAATAACTGCATCAAGTGCATTCTCTATGATTTTTAATTTGGATTAGGCATGATCTGTGGTATCTTGTTTGCTCTGGCAGCTAATTGAAATTTGTGCTTCTTGTTACATTGCAGTGGCCTCCTTTGGTCGAAGTTGTGGACACATGGGAGTTGCCCTCGGTACTGATTGAAAGGTATAATACAGCTGGTGGAGAGGGAACAGCTTTATGTGGAATATTTCCTGAAATAAGACGGGCGTGGGCATCAGTGGACAACTCACTGTTTCTCTGGCGATTTGATAAGTGGTAAGAGTGGTGAAGTGGTTCAACAATTTCTTATATGAACATTTGACTAGAGCAATTACTGAACATGGGAAATAATCTTGTTATTGACCCTAAGAGAGGCTGACAAGTTTTCTGCTGTTGGCATTTGTTTTCTGGCATATGGCTGCTGTAGGCCTTCATATAATTTTAGCATATATATCTGCACATATTGGTTCTCATTTTTGGAATTTGTTAGCAAATCTTGATGTACAACAGTGTTATGTGATGGAGGCGAAATTAAGGGCACTTGCGGTATGTCTTGGAATGTAATCATGAAATTGTAACTTTTTACAAATGGGTGAAGTGTAAAATAAGGTGATTGGTAGAACTTAGAAAAACATAGTATAGATCAAACTTCGATGGGTAGAAGCTCTGAGTTCAAGGTTTTTTAGAGGTCAAAATATAAAATTACTTAGGCCTGTGACATGTTAATCTTGTCATTTATGTCAAATTATGCAATAGAACACACGGCTTATGATAAGTTGTCGTATGATCTTTCTGTCTTGGTCGTCAAGGCTTAACGTTGTTTCCTCTTGTGATGCTCTAACGTAAATGCAAGTATTGGATGTCTGTCATTGGTTATATTTCTTGTTCATAGTAGTATCCTGCATAATGTGGTTCTTTTTATAGGATAAAACTAGAGCTTCATTGATCAGTGACGGATATACTCCTTATTTACAGTTTTGGCACATATTAAGATAGTTGCACATGCTTGATTTCCCCCCTGCAATTCTGTGGAGTTTTGGCTTATCCTTTGCGCAATACATACAACTGACACATTACACGTGAACCTTTTATTTGTATGCCTATCCATGCATGCTACACACATATGATTTAGTCATATGAATATATTTGTAGATAGTTTCTTGTTGTAATATTGGAACACATTTTTTATGCATTTACCAACAAACATACTCTGCCAAGAAAGGGGTGAAGAGATTGAAATTTCACTGGAAACCTGATCTAGTTGCATCGAAGCTTATCTGATGCTTTGACAACCAAAAATCAAATTTCCTGTTTTGGCTGGAAGTTTTGTGCTAGCATCTGTAGCATAAATTCCGCATCTGTTCTTTTTGTTTAATGAAATGAATCCTTATGTCATTGTTTTTCATCTTTCCCTCTGTTGCAGGGATGGCCAATGTCCTGAATATAGTGGGGAGGAACAAGCTATTTGTGCTGTTGGTCTGGCCAAAGCCAAGCCTGGGGTTTTTGTTGAAGCCATTCAGCATCTGTTAGTTTTGGCGACTCCAGTTGAGGTTATAATACTTCCCTGCCTATTTCATACTTCTAGCAATTGTACATGGTGATGGCAATCTTGTCTATCGTCCCGAATGTTATAATGTGTTGTTGATTGGTAATGTAAAAATGTGAAACATGATATGGATATTACTTATTTTGACGAGAATTTCTGTTCAGTTCGTTGTCTGTATTGTGATTGCTAAAAGTAAAAGGTTAAGAATAAGCAAGTTCAAAGGGATAGCTTTGTGCAGTTCATTTTTTACTGTGTTAAATCAGCGTTTAAAAAATATTCTCTTTAGAATTACACCTTAACCTTCCTTTTCTTTATTATTCTTTCTATTGTCTTACTGATTATTAAACATATAATATTTCATATCAAAACCACAATCTACTTTTTGTTTGATAATGTAATCATTCAAAGTAAAAGAAATGAGGGAAATATAGAGAACTCACTGCTACATTTATATATAGGCGTGGCTACTTATGTTTAGACAATGACCAATATTCAACTACCGAAAGAAAAAATATATTTGAATATTTTTTTCTACTTATATCTTTTAATTGAGTTAGTTGACAACGTTTGGAGTTGGTAGTTACAAATCCTAGACATCATTCATGCTTTGTTTATTTTCTTGATCTATTTTTCTCTGTGTACATTGGAAATCCACAGTTAGTCCGGATCTGTTATTGACCTTTAACCACCCTTTTGATACCACTCTGTAATGATAAAGCTGTTGAGATATGCATCACCTTAATTTGATTGGTATTAATTTTCCTTGACCGGCATCATACTTTTCTATTTAATTTTACATGTTATGGTGGTATTCATATTTGTAGTTTCTTGTTGGATGCCATGATGCGTACTTTTTCTCGTCTTTGCTCTGTCACAACTCATATCAAAATTAACTCCAAGGAATGTGTGGATTGTTTTCATTTGTTAGTTGAGTTGGGTGAAGTATGTAAGGGTTTTTCAACTCCTTACAACTTATCAAGCAGTGTGATAATTTATCTTTCTAATGTTGTACAATTGCTTTCTTCTGTGCTTTCCTCGTGCAAGAAATTGTACCTTCAACGTATTTCTTTTATGGTATGTGTAATCTTGTCCTGGTAATTTCTGTCGTACGTCTTAATATTGATGCTTTGAAATTTTAGACCCCCTCCCCCCTTTCCCACTTGTCGTCTTACATATATGTTCTCTATCAACTAGCTCATCCTTGTTGGAGTATGTTGTTCTGGAAGGGGTGATGGAACTGATCCATATGCAGAGCTTTCACTTCAACCATTACCAGAATATAGCATTCCATCCGATGGAGTGACTATGACTTGCATCGCTTGCACTGACAGGGGTCATATATTTATGGCTGGTCGTGATGGTCACATTTACGAAATGCAATATACGAATGGTTCAGGTTGGCAAAAACGCTGTCGCAAAGTCTGCCTGACTGCTGGTTTAGGAAGTGTCATTTCAAGGTAGTTTTCCTTTTTGGCACTACGTCAAGAATATTAATGTGTTTCATCTTTACATGACATGATTGTGTTCTTGTAAGCTGTGTGTCTATGTTTAGATTTGTAAGGGGGAGAATAGATTTTTTGACATAATAATTCACAATTAAAGTTATGGGCTTTTTGTGATTTTTTGCATTTTGTCTTGATCTGTTACCTGAAGTATCTTATGAATGAGTATTCACTGTAACATTTAATACTGTTTGATTTCCCTCCCTGCTCATCCAGGTGGGTTGTGCCCAATGTATTTAAATTTGGAGCTGTCGACCCCGTCGTTGAAATGGTTGTTGACTCTGAGAGACATGTTTTATACGCACGTACAGAGGAGATGAAAATACAAGTGTTCTCTCTTGGGCCAAATGGAGATGGCCCACTGAAGAAGGTGGCGGAAGAGAGGAATTTGATCAATCAGAGGGATCCAAACTATGGTGGTAGACAACAAGCAGGACCAAGGCCCCATTCTCGGTCTACCAAAACTTCTATAGTTTGCATTTCTCCTTTATCTACCTTAGAATCAAAATGGTTGCATCTTGTTGCTGTTTTATCAGATGGGCGGAGGATGTACCTGTCTACAGCTCCATCTGGTGGAAATAATGGGGCGGTGGGAGGTATGAATGGGCTTGCTACCAGTAGCCAGAGACCAAGCTGCTTGAAAGTAGTAACAACGAGGCCCTCTCCTCCCATAGGGGTGGGTAGTGGACTTGCTTTTGGAGCGCTATCTCTTGCTGGAAGATCTCAGAGTGATGATCTGAATTTGAAGATTGAATCAGCATATTATTCTTCTGGAACTCTTGTTCTTTCTGATTCATCTACTTCTGCTGTTTCATCGCTCCTGGTTGTGAATAGAGATCCTAGCTCTCAGTCTTCATCTGGCAGCTTGGGACCAGGTGCAAGGGGTTCTCGTGCCCTTAGAGAATCAGTATCGTCGCTACCTGTTGAAGGCAGAATGCTGTATGTTGCAGATGTTTTACCCCTGCCTGATACTGCATCTATTTTGCAGTCATTGTATTCTGAACTGGAACTCTATGGATTTCGTAACTCGTGGGAGTCTTGTGAAATGACTTCTGCTAAAATTTGGGCCAGAGGTGATCTTTCTACCCAGCATATACTACCAAAAAGGAAGATGGTCATATTCAGTACCATGGGCATGATGGAAGTAGTTTTTAATAGACCAATAGACATTCTGAGGAGGTTGTTTGAATCTACCGCTTCAAGATCACTTTTAGAGGACTTCTTCAATCGATATGGTGCCGGAGAGGCTGCTGCAATGTGTTTGATGCTTGCTGCAAGGATAGTGTACACAGAAACAATAATAAGTAACGTTGTTGCTGAAAAGGCAGCTGAAGCTTTTGAGGACCCTAGACTTGTGGGAATCCCACAACTGGAAGGAAGTGGTGCATTGTCAAATACTAGAACTGCAGCTGGGGGATTCAGCATGGGGCAGGTTGTCCAAGATGCTGAGCCCATTTTCTCAGGTGCTCATGAGGGCCTTTGCTTATGCTCCTCTAGGCTACTTTTACCTTTGTGGGAGCTTCCTGTTTTCATTATCAAAGGTGGCTCGGGGTCTACAGAGGATATAGCTAAAGATGGAATCATAACATGCAGAATCTCAGTTGGGGCAATGCATATCCTTGAAGACAAAATTCGCTCTCTAGAAAAGTTTTTCAGGTCAAGAAGGAATCAAAGGCGGGGACTCTATGGTTCTGTTGCTGGTCTGGGTGATGTTTCTGGTTCAATTCTGATTGGAACTGGATCAGATCTGGTGGCTGGTGACAGAAGTATGGTGCGAAATTTGTTTGGTTCTCACTCCAGGACTTATGACTCTGGTGAGATTGGTTCATCAAGTAAGAGGCCGAGACTTCCATATAGTCCGGCAGAACTGGCAGCCATGGAGGTATATATGAACTTTTTCTGTTTTTTCAAGTATCCATATCCTAGAGTTAAAATGGTGGATAACGAATTGGATTGTGTTCCAGGTGAGAGCAATGGAGTGTATCAGACAGTTACTGCTTAGATCTGCTGAAGCATTATATTTACTTCAACTGATTTCACAACATCTTGTGGCGCGCTTAATTCAAGGTTTTGATGCAAGTACCAGGCAAGCTTTGACACAGTTGACATTCCACCAATTAGTTTGTTCCGAAGAAGGAGATCGACTTGCAACAAGGCTTATATCTGCTTTAATGGAGGTATATAATGAGTGCTATAATATCCTTACCACATCTTTGTTATTCAAATTTTTACGTCTGGAAGAGGCCGTTTCAACTTTTCTTTGAAAACATGATAGCATACCCCGTTTGAGGATTTTGAACAGCCAATTTCTTGACTTCTTTCTAACATTATTTAAAATTTTCTTTCCAGTACTACACTGGACCAGAGGGCCGGGGAACTGTAGATGATATTAGCAACAGACTACGGGATGGTTGTCCTAGCTATTATAAAGAGAGTGATTATAAATTCTACTTGGCTGTTGATTGTCTTGAAAGAGCTGCTGCTACTTCTGATGCTGAAGAAAGGGAAACTCTTGCTAGAGAGGCCTTCAGTAGTTTAAGTAGAATTCCCGAGTCTGCTGATTTACACACTGTGTGCAAACGGTTTGAAGATTTGAGGTTTGTTAAATCAGCTAGCGTGTTTCCAGTGTGTGTGTGTGTTTCTTACTGGTAGTTGTTTTAGGCTTGAAATGCTAATGTATTTGCAGATTCTATGAGGCTGTAGTTCGATTACCTTTGCAAAAGGCTCAGGCTCTTGATCCTGCGGGTGACGCTTTCAACGAGCAACTAGAGGGAGGCATTAGAGAGCATGCCCTTGTTTGGCGTATGCAGTGTTACGAGATTGTCACTAATGCTTTGCGTTCCCTTAAAGGTGAACCTTCACGTAAGGAATATGGTTCTCCTATCAGGCCTGTTTCGCAATCTGTCCTCGATCAAGTCTCTCGCAAAAAGTATATATGTCAGATCATTCAACTTGGTGTTCAGTCATCAGATAGACTTTTCCATGAATATCTGTATCAAACATTAATTGATCTAGGCCTTGAAAATGACTTACTGGAATATGGTGGCCCGGATCTGGTGCAATTTTTGCAGAATGGTATACGTGACTCTAGCCATGAGGTTTGACTTCTTCTTTAACGTTTATATTGCATTTTTAACAGCAGTATAATGCATTATTGCTTTACTGAATATCAGTTTGTCTTGAGATCGTAGTCACTTTTATTGGTTTACAAAGTTGTGGAACTTAAAACACCGCTGAGCAAGGAGAGTCTTATGTTCACTTGATCAACATCTTATATTCATTTATTTTACAGGTTAGGGCTCTTCCCTCGGTTTCATCCCCAGCTTCTCCAATGCGTCATTCGGGAGTACGTTCGCCATCGAATCAGATAAAATATTTTGAGCTTCTGGCACGTTATTATGTCATGAAGCGCCAACATGTCCACGCTGCTCAAATATTAGTGAGGCTGGCTGAAAGGCGTTCCACTGAAGCAGGGAATACGCCAACACTTGAACAAAGGTTTGTCCTCTTAGTCACATTACCTACTATTAATGTGACCTATATGCGTGGCATGAATCTTGATTAAATATATAACTGCACCTATGTAGTGACCTGTCCCTGTTACATATTGGTATACATGCAATGACATGTCGATTCATCCCTAAATTGATGTGCTTGTCATCTAATTGCTGAGCATTTTTCTTGTTGATATTTATGGTTACAAATTTAAACTTTGACCCTCATGAACTACGGCCTGCCAATTAAATGAACTGATAGATTACAAGCTGTTTAACATATTCATACAGAAAAAGATATTAGTTTTGACTCATATAACTTTTATATTATTTTATTTTCTCTTTCACCTGTGAATATATAAACATTAAAGTTTTTTGTTTTTAATATTAAAACAGGCAATTTTTAAGTTACTGCAAGTGTGCTTTTTATTTTTTAGGGATTACATTACATTTCCTCTGAGTTTTGCCTAAAATCAGAAAGTCCTATGCGGTTTTAATGATATTGATGACCACAGCGTGGGCACTGCAACAGAATCATTAGTTTTGTCCAATATGACCTTCACCTTTCTTAAAAAGAATTTATAAATATAACATAATAATACTATTTAAAGATGCTTTAACTTAATTATTTGATTATTAAAGTACAACAAAAGAATTGCCTCTATTCCGTCGCTACTTTCCCCACCCTCTCTAGCCCCCCCAGGCCTTACCTCATCCTCTTTTTAATCATGCTACAGGCCTCCCTGCTCAGATCCTTCCCGTTAATTCAATTAGGGTCGGTAGTTTGGAACTTTGGCAGCGTCTCTGTCTAGATATGCTTGTGAATTTGAAGTGGGGGAGGCATCTACAGCACTTGTGTTTTGAACAAGGGGGTGGGGAGGTCAGGGGCCAAGGATTGTTTCTTTTTCTTTTTTTGGTTCAATAGAATATTAGTAGATATATTTTTCGAAATCGAAAATATTTTGAATTTGGGATTAAGATTTTATATTTACAACATAACAGCGATAAATATTGAATTTATTTAGGATCAAAATGTAAAAAAACGTAAAAGTTTAGTTTTTGAAGATTAGTAAGCTAAGAAATATGTAAAAATTAAAAGAAATATTGGGACTACCCTGTTTTCCAATAGGAGAAAGGGGAATTGAAAAAGAGAAAGAAAAGGAATATTGGAACAGGTTTACGTCGAGGCAGAAGATGCCTAATGTGATAAATCGCTAATAGCTTTGACTTAAGGACTAAGGGACTGCACTTTCTTTTTCATTTTGATTGTTATTTGTTTTTCTTTACACTTGGTTGTTAAGACAGGAAAAACACTGAATTTTTTTCTCTTGATATTTGAATGAAAGACATATTAAGGTGACTTCTTAACCTACAATATCTGGACTGTATACTTTTTTCATAATTTACGTCTGACATTCAGTAAGCACTTCTATTATTTTATTGGAATCGACAGTCTTGTATGAATTAACTTACAATTAAACTGTTCTGCGGTGTGCTAATGTTATTTCCTTTCTCTTATAAATGTCATGAATGTGTTCTGTATCCATGACCCATTTATGACTATACTACTTAGTTTGACCTAATAGTTACTAAACAACTTTTAATTTGGATTTTCGTATGTTTTATGGACTTTGTCATCAAATATAGTCAACATTATAATTTCATTTCTTCTTCGGAGCCAGTTGAAACTTATTCCTCTTAGATGCTAACAAATTGCTTTTTTTTTTTTTTTTTTTTTAAATACGTAATGATAAGTATAATGTTTTTGTGAACTGCGGTTAGGAAGTCTGGTTGACGTTTGTGCTGTTTAGCATATATTGGACCTAAAACCTATGTATAGGTGTGCTGGTATTGTTTTATTTATCTAACAGTTTGTCATCTTTGAATCTAGGCGTCAATACCTGAGCAATGCTGTTCTGCAAGCAAAGAGTGCCAGTGAGAGTAATAACCTTAATGTCTCGGCCCGAGGTGCTATTGACAGTGGACTTCTTGATTTACTTGAAGGGAAGCTTGCTGTTCTTCAGTTTCAGATGAAAATTAAAGAAGAATTGGAGGGTTTGGCTTCCAGGTCGGAGTCTGCTGCTAGTTCATCTGAGTCTGCTGCAAATGGCTCATTACCTGATAGTGATCGCTCAAGTGATACCAGTTTCATAAGAGCCATACGAGAAAAGGCAGAGGAGTTATCAGTAGATTTAAAGACCATCACTCAATTGTATAATGATTATGCTGTCCCACTTGAACTCTGGGAGGTTTGTGATTCATCATTACCCTTGTCAATTCAGTGTCCTAGCTACATCACCTCCTTTTTTGTTATAATATCTGTTACTATAGAAGTTACTTTTCGTCTGCATTTTGTTGAACTAGCTAGCAAAGTGTTCTTAGTAAATATTATCACCTTCCAGCCTGCTATCTGTTACTATTTAGTTAGATTGTCTGGGTAGTTTTGGGCTTGTCTAATTAAGACTATATCTGTTGCTTCCTGCCTAAGGTTTGATCTTTGCCTGCATTTGCGCTGCGAAGAGTTTTCTTGCTACACTTTCGCGCTTCCCTCTTAAAGGGAAGTAAATCTCTGGTTACTTTAGTGCCTGGTAAAGATGTTAATTACGTTGTGAAGGTCCATGGTCCCATCAAGGTTGAGTAGATCCCTTTCTTCCTTCCTCTTTGAGAGCATTGCAGTCACTTTTAGTGCACCTGGATTTACTCCTCCCCCCCCCCCCCCCCCCCCAGCAATTAAAAGTCAAAAGTTCGTAATACAGTCATTCAGTATTTATATTGGTAACAGGGCCTGTTGGAAAATTACATAATCATTCTTTTGGAGATTTTTAAATCAAGATTTAAATGAGGAAATTGATGAGCTTCTGTATTCCTATTCAAAAATTGATATGGTACAATAATTTTAGTGGGCCAGTCGAAATATAGGAATGCAACAAGCTCCATCATCTGTGTTTGCCTTTCTTATATCCAAAAAACAAGAGCTAGTTTTAGTTAGTCCTGAATTTCTTGCTATAGGTGGTCAGAAAGGACAGAGCGACTAAAATGGGAGATGGACCATGTTGTTTTGATTCTCATGATTGCATAAGTAGTAAGATATTGCCTTGAGTATCATATGCTGATATATTTTATGTTTTGTTGGCTTTGAACGCTTTCCTCATCGCCTTAAATCCATTTATTCTTTCTTTTGTGCCATCTTTATGGTCCAGACTTGACAAGGGCTTGTGTAAGTAATCAATGCTTTTCGTTCGTTTTCAGATATGTCTAGAAATGTTATATTTCGCTAGTTATTCTGGTGATGCTGATAGCAGCATTGTCAGAGAAACCTGCGCCAGACTCATTGATCAAGCTCTTTCAAGGGGTGGCATTGCTGAAGCTTGTGAAGTTTTAAAGAGAGTCGGCTCCCATGTTTATCCTGGCGATGGAGCCATTTTACCTTTAGACACGATGTGCCTTCACCTTGAGAAGGCTGCAGAGGTAGATGAATTATTTCAACAAATTTTACCTGCTTGATGGGTTCCATGCTTGTGCTCGTCATTTGGCATCTTGACATCTAATCCATCATCATTATTTTCTAAATTTTGTAGGAGCGAGTGGTTTCTGGGGTTGAATTGGTTGGAGATGAGGATGTTGCAAGGGCTCTTCTTTCTGCTTGCAAGGGTGCCGTAGAACCTGTCTTGAGTACTTATGATCAGCTGTTGTCCAATGGAGCAATTTTGTCATCTCCAAGTCTAAGGTTACGCCTTCTTCGTTCGGTGTTAGCAGTACTTCGTGAGTGGGCAATGTCCATCTTTGCTCAGAAAATGGGCACAACAGCTACTGGAGCTTCTCTGATTTTGGGTGGCCCATTTTCGCTGGGGCAAACTACAATTGTAAATCAAGGCGTTCGTGATAAGATCACAAGCGCTGCAAATAGGTTTGTGTCCTCCCAATTATTTGAGCTTCCTGTATATTATGATACTTTTGATTTAGTTTGTGTGGTTGGTTTGACACTCTTTGTCTTTATAGAGTTATAAACATTGTGGGACAGATTAGAAAAATGATTTGTTAGGATAGGTTCACCAGACTTCCTTTTGTTCTTTTTAAATTTACTTTGTACGGAAGACTTTACCCGGGCCAGCCTCCTCCCAGCGTGAGGTGCGCCTGCTGAGTCACTGAGCCTTCATGAGGCGTGATGCAACGTGGCCACAAGAACCCCCATCATCAAAGTCATTTAGGGATAACAGTAGTTGCACTCCATGAGTTCTGGTCCAATTACAGATGAAGTTTTCCTGTTTTAATAGTTCTATAAACACCGATTGAAAGTTGAAAGAACCATTTACTCCCTGAAAGTTTGATAAACTATATAGACTCAATGAAGTTTTGAAAAACACTACAGATAGATCTTTTTTTCTTTTAGCAACGTTTGAAGTCTTAGGTTAGGGGTATTTCTGTGACTATTCAAATTTTAGTGGAGGTTTTTGTTATTATATCAAATTTATAAGTTTGTAAATGTAATTATATTTCAATTGTTTAAGTCTTCTCGTTGGTCATCATGCCAAACACAAAACACCACTAGAGCTTAATGCTATATTTTCTGTAGGGATATAAAGTCACACTACTTGTGCTTGCTTCGGCATTCGACCAAGAAGCCTTGGCTTTATTCTTAGCCTTCTGATTATTGTCATTGGGAAGTTAAGATAATATGACTTTTTGATTCTGTTTTTCTGTCAAAAACTCATTCGACTCTGCCAAAATCAGGTATATGACTGAGGTGCGAAGGTTGCCACTTGCTCCGAATCAAACTGAAGCTGTTTATCGGGGTTTTCGGGAGCTTGAAGAATCACTACTGAGTCCCTTTTCCTTTTGATCAGTTTTAAATCTGCTCTTTCACGTGTTGTGTAATATGTTGTGCCGGAACTACACATCAACAGAAACAATTGTTCCTAATGTAAATTTTGATTCTATGATTAAATTTGTTTCAATTGATTTAAAGTTGCTATGCGTTCATGAAGAGATGTTGACCGACGACGTCGAAACTTCGTCTATCCCGTTGTGTATCGTTTTGGTTTTGTTTAATTTGTACATGAGTTGTAGGTTGAGGTTCCTTGCATTGTTAGTTATACTGTTTGTAGATCCATGTTCTGAAAGGAAATCTCGTAGGTTGCAAGAGCGGTGAGTCAGTAAGAATGATGTTTGTTCCCTTTTTCATGACACACTGAAGTATCTTGGTCAATTTATCCGAAAGAACATAAAATGAAATGTGAATATTATACTTTAGGTATAATCACGTATATTTTTAAGTTTAGTCTAATTAGGAAATATTCTCGGGTGATTTTGAATAGTTAAAAGTTTACACCCAAATATTACATATGAATTCAACTTTAGGGTGTATTCGTATGGATAAATTTTTAGGTTATCTTTCTTTGCGGGTATCAAATTTCGACATGTAAATGTAATTCCTAAATAATTTGTTATTCATCATGTAGTGAGGCTCACTTGAGGTATTTGACAAGTTTTGCCATTAAAAAATTACAATTTTAGTCCCTTAATTTTAAGGCAGTCACACAAGTAGTCTTTTAACTTTTTATAACTTTCAAAAATAGTCATCTATATTAACGTAGTCCAACTTATTCATTTTTATTCTAATATTATATACTCTTAAGTTGTGGTGAGGTATACCCTTCTTTTTCCATTTCAGTTTTTACTTGATTTTTATGAATTGATTTCAATCTTGCTAAATCATCGATTTTCTTATCTGACATTTCCAAAATTAAATACTTGACCATCTTTGAATACATATATAGAGAGAAAATGAATTAATTGCTTATTTTATGACAAAAAAAACCCAAAAATTAAATTAAGGATTAAGACCGAAGAAAATAATATAAATTGCAAACAGTTAAAGATAAAAGACTACATTTGTAAATCACAACAATTAAAGAAAATGTGTAAATTCACCGGCTTTGCATTTTTTGCAAATTTCATTATGTAAAGACTTATTTCTACGACCATCTTAAAATTTAGGGTCTTATTTTGCATTTTGCCCGTTTTACAGCGAAGGCTCAATAATAAAATGAAAATCTCTCAAAAAAATCGGTGCAACTTGTGGATGAAAAGTGAAAACTAAAAAGGCTCGCGAATTAGTGATTGGGAGGAGATGAAAGTGGAAGGGGGGCCCACGTTGTTTTCTACAGTTAGTAACTAGCTAAATTGAAGCACGAGAACAGTGACAAATCCAAGCTTTTACATCACCGTATCGTTCGAACCGGAGGAAGCCCAACAGCAGGAAAGTCCAATGGGCCCCACTCTGTTCAACACCATCCCCCTAGCAAATAAATCAAAAAAACTAGTTACCTATTTTCTAGCTGCAAAAAGTTTCCAAAACAATGGTGATGGGCCCCCACACCCAGGTTGTGTCCACCCCTAAACCCACACTTGTTTTTCTACTTAATTAATCACTCTTAAGCCCTTGGACTTGGACTAATCCATTTTTTCTTCTAAGGTCTCGTTTCGCAAATGGTTTGTGAGCATTTTGTTGCAACTAGCTCAGGTGTCAAATTAATTAGAGTTGAAGTAGTGTGATATTAATTATACTAATAGTAATAGATATTCAATTGTTTCTTGAAAAGAAACTAAAAGAACATTTTTTTATAGACCAGAGTGAGTTGTAAAAGTGTCTTATTTTAATTGTCAAACATAAAATTATGTACTTTGTAGCATAATTCACCACGATCATTTTCAAATTGAGTTACGTGCGATGAATCTAATAACGAATATTCTGATCATTTAACTACTAAAAATATTTGTAGATAATTCGCCAGTCAGTCATTGAGCTTGGCCACTTGATAAGTTTGTGTTATTAATGGATAGGAATGAGGAACTCATGCATTATCTATTTTGTGGTTGATAAATTTTAAGAGGTGACACGCGCAGAACGAAGTGTTTGTTGTAAGTTATGTAACGGTAGAACGTTGAGCGATAGAAACTAGGATGTTAAGTACTTAAGGTGGTTCTTAATACGGGGACGTTTGATGCTTCTTGAAGGATTAGTAGGTGAGATTAGTACTATAATTTGATCCCCTAAACCCAAACAAACACAAAAAATATAATGGCACCGAAAAATATAAAGTTGAATGTGATTCCTCTCACCAAACGCCGACTGGACCAGTAGACTTTCTCGCATAAAATCTAATTTTGTTTTGTCCTATCGATACCACTATATTCATAAATTAACTTAAACATGATCTACAAAAATTATTTTTTAATCAAAACTCTAATCTCCTCACTCACACACTCTCTCTCTCTCTCTCCAAATTTGTCCGTTAGTGTTTAACTGGTAACAATAACACTGTCGGTTTCAGCTTAATATTCTCTCTCTAAAAATGCACTGCTGTTGTTGTTACTGATACTAAAATGAGCTGCATTTGAGCTCCACTGCAATGGAGAAGAAGAGTTCGCTTTTTTCAGCTTATCCATTGCAACGGTGTCGTTTTGCTGTGAATATCTCAACCGCATTGTACATTTCTCTCTCTTCAAACCAGCTCGTGATCTGCAACTGGCGGATTTCAGGTGATTTTTTTTCGCTTTTTTTAATTTACTTTATGGATTATCAGCTTTTGCTTTTTTGTTTCAGCTTCTTTTTGCTGTGAGTACAATGAATGAATCTGTTGTACTTTGACCGGCATTTTTATTTTTTTTGTGAGTTACATTTTGTAGCTGATGCATTAATTTGTATTTAGTTGACTGTTGATTTATTTTTGCGAGTGAAGCTTAATATCTAACGCTCGTATGCTCTGGATCTTTGAATTTTGAATTTGTTAATTTCACATTTTGAAAGTTTAGTACATTTGTAACTGCTTATGTACTTATAGTGCAAGATTTCAAGATTTGAGCAGGTATAATATGCTCAATAATTAATGCTGCGTATCTTTTACATTTGAAAAATAATTAATGTCATTATTGTGCTTTATTGCGTCGATACTGCTACCGAGCACTATATATACTTGTTAAGAATAGTTTCTGATCTTAGATTTATGTGCATTGTCGCAGGACTATAGATTTCGGCACGGTAGATTTGCGATTGGTAGTAGGAAGTTGAGTTTTAGTTATCTAGTCGATGGAGAAGTACGAGATATTAGAACAGATTGGGAAGGGAGCTTTCGGTGCTGCACTTTTAGTGAGGCACAAGCATGAAAAGAAGAAGTGAGCATTCAGCTAACAATGTCCTCGTGTTTCTTTCCTAAACTTACATTCACATTTTTAGCCTAAAAGTTTACTAAATTATTGTACATTACGTCATTGATTTGTTTGGGGTGTTAAATATAAGGTATGTGCTGAAAAAGATTCGTCTTGCCCGCCAAACCAATAGGACACGTCGATCTGCACACCAGGAGGTTTGTCCCCTTCTTATAGGGTTTTGTATGCATTTTTCTCTTTGATACTGCCGCAAAATAAATAGTGTTTTTCTTTTTCATCTCTTGTGATCATTTGACATGTCTTGCAAAAAAGAACGTAAATTCCACAATAACAGACACCAAGAATACTATTAATAATGCAATCTACAACATGCAGAAAGAACATGGAAGTGGTACTTAATCAGCTCTACTGGTGATTGATTTTTCAGAACACCACCCCCCCCCCCCCCCCAGTAAATTCACAGTGAAAATTTGGTGACATTATGCCATAGTTGTGGAGAAGAAATGAGAGGAAAAAAATGGATTATTCTTTTTTTTTATTTTTTATGTGAGAAGATCAGAACTTCTGATTAAATCTACCTAGATCCTCGTAGGTGCTTATTTCAAACCATAAACGGAAAGGATAAAAAGAAACCAAAACATACATGACAAGCTAAGTGTAGATGATCCGTAACAAACAAACAGCAACCGACAGATATGTACAATAAGCCCGGTCTGACGCCTGATTCTAATAGTAAACATTCTAAACTTTCCAACCGTTCAGTGACATGTCTTGTTCTGGGTCATGGCAGACTAACTGATCTAGAATATATTCATTTTGTTTTGTTGAATAAGGTGTTTGTTACTGTGCAGATGGAACTTATATCAAAAATGCAAAATCCATTTATCGTGGAGTACAGAGATTCATGGGTTGAGAAGGTAAAGAAGTAACACCTTTTTATCAATCCTGAATTCCTGATATACCACCCATGGACTGGCATACAGAAGCAGATAATTAGGATAGTTGATTGCTAGTCTATTGAAGAATACCTAAAATTGAGTTTGTTATTGGTTGCTCTTTTAAACAATTTTCTGGTCTCCCCCTCACCAAACGTGATTGGTACCTCAGTGTTTTATCCCTCATATTGTATTTCTGAAGAACAAAACTTTTAGATGAATTAATGGTTGTATACTGGAAAACTTGATATTGGTTGAATCATTCTAACATATAACATATTGCATTGCTCTAGTTAGGCTATTTGACATGGTCTGAAGAAACTTAGATGGTTTAGGACCCCCAGTTACCAATAGCAGAGAGTAATTTTTGTATGAGTAATAGTTTGCTAACAGTTTACATGAATCTTGAGCTAAAATAGCCACATTATAGTGTAAGATAACATACAAAAAAAAAATAAAAAAAAATCTGTTGCTGATATTTTAATCTGGATCTGTCTTCGGTTCACTTTGATCAGTCATAAAACCTGGATCATTGTTATTAACTACCATAAGATAGAGAAAATATGATCCTGCATCTCGCAGATTCGAAAGGAACCTTGTTAAGCATTTTGCCTCTTGTGTGTATGTCTGAACTCAAATTCAATTGAGATATTGTTTTTATCTCAGGGTTGCTATGTTTGCATTGTCATCGGTTACTGTGAAGGCGGAGACATGTAAGCTATATTCTTATTTCTCAAACTAAAGGTTCTCTCAGATAGACATCTAGTTGGATTGACATCCGCCCCTTCTCATGGGTGCATTTTCGCACACACATGCAGAGGATAACATTATTTCCCAGAATATAAGAGGATCACCAATAATATCACCGGTTCGATTTGTGTTATTGTAGGGCTGAAGCTATAAAGAAGGCAAACAGTGTCCATTTTCCTGAAGAGGTAGTCTCTGTCTTGTATATTTACCATTGCTTTTGCCCTTTCCTTTTGTAAATATCGTTGAATGTGACTGTAGGGCTTCTAACATGTAAGATTTATATTTCACAGAAGCTTTGTGGATGGCTTGTACAATTACTTATGGCACTGGACTACTTACACATGAATCATATTCTTCATCGCGATGTCAAGGTTTTGTTTCATCAAACTGTCTCCTTGTTAAATGTATAATCTGCTTTTAAATTTGGTTTTATGATAAAGTTTCATCTGTTTGCAGTGTTCCAATATATTTTTAACAAAAGATCAAGAAATTCGTCTTGGTAAGTCATTGATATACTATTCATTTTGCAATTTGGAAACTTTTTTCTCAATTTCATGATTGTTGCAGGTGATTTTGGACTTGCAAAAATGTTGTCTTCGGATGAACTTACCTCCTCCGTAAGTATTATGGTTTAAATTTAATGGCTTTCTTTTTCTTTTCATCAGTTTTTAACCCTCATGATGGTTGATTGTACTATTCTCTTACCTCAGATAGTTGGAACTCCTAGTTATATGTGCCCTGAGCTGCTTGCTGATATACCGTATGGTTCCAAATCAGATATATGGTCTCTTGGTAAGTGAAAATCTTACTTATGAATCTTTTCAATCAAAAACACAGGCAAAGATCCCAGTGGATCTTTTGTGTTAAAACTAGTTTATAAATTCTTAGCTTGTGTCCAAATGCTTCTTGTCATCCAGGATGCTGCATATATGAGATGACTGCACTTAAACCTGCATTCAAGGCATTTGTAAGTTGCTACTGACCTAACCGTAGTCCTGTACACTGTGAATTTATTTGTTAGGCGTGCCCTAAAATGCAGTAAAAGTTATTTGGCTAATCCATTTATTTACTCTTTCTATCCCAATAGCTTTTGACGAAAGGGGAAAAAGAAATAGCAAGTGTATGTTAGATTGGCCAAAATTATTTTCTTGTATCTTATCAAATTCCTCTGATGCCAACTTTATCACGAAGCTATGCTTCGCTTTAGTTTTGACCAAGACTTGACCCAGTGGGCTTATTTCCTTGTATATTAAAATTAGCCACCTCCCATGGTTGTGTATAGTAATTACTCATCATGGTCAATCAGATAATCCAATGAATATAAAATAAATGTTCTGTGAACAACCATAAGGTTGACCACAGACTTTGGAGTAGCTTTGGTGGAATATTCGTCCGTGAAAATAGTTCTTTGCAAACCATGACAATCCATGAAAGTACCAAATTTTTGCAATGTTAATATGGACTTTGGATTAGCTTCAGAAGAAAATACCTCTTTGAAAATGATTATTTTGTAAGGCATCCTTTGCTTGAACAGTTTGATCACTATTTTTCTTACCCAAGAAAAGTGGATGATCTGATACATGAACCATGGTGTCTTCCATCTCTCTTATAATGGTGAAATGAGGCTGATACTGCACTTAATCTTGCTTGTGGGCTAATGTTGTTGCTGACTCCCTCCTTTCAATTGTATAATTGTGTTTGATCCTGGTGGTTATAGTCCTTATAGAACTATGTGTTTCTGTACTGTTTTGGACAGGATATGCAGGCTCTCATTAACAAAATAAATAAATCCATTGTTGCACCATTGCCCACCAAATACTCTGGAGCATTGTGAGTCTTGCAATGTTACTTTATTGTCAAACATAAGTCTTGTCCTCCTGCCCCTTATGTATTGCTTGTTCCTTCTTTACTTATACTTAGTTCAAGTCTATAATAAACAACACAGTATCTTAGATTTTCTATATTGCAAGATCCTCTATGTACACCTTGAAACTCACTTGTGGAAATATCATTATATTGATTAACTAGATATTGCTAGCATATGCTTGTCAGCCCACTGGTACTAAAACGGGACATGTTGACAGCTTGATCCATCATATAATTAGTTTTTCCTGGAAAACTTTCTTCTTACAGGATCTGCAATTTGATCATATTATTTTATTTATTCTTGTTGCAGCCGAGCTCTGGTCAAAAGCATGCTGCGGAAGAATCCAGAATTCCGGCCCAGTGTAAGCTCTTTACTTTGTCGTTAGATGTCTCACTACTTACACACAAACTCCTTCACCAAGTTGACTTGCCTTTGGTTTGATTTCTTAGTTCTAAATCACTGATCAATACTGTGCGACTCTGCGCCAATTTGTCCTATCATGTCTGATATGGGTATCAACAGTTTTCCACTCATTTACTGTAGAAACATATTATAGGTGTTGTCTCTCTCCGAGTTTGTGTTTCTAAATTGTAGATTTTGTTACTCAAAAAGATTTGTAGGAAGATAAATAATGTTAAAACTTGCGAATGGTGCTTGTTGCGATCTTGAATGAATTATTTAAACTTTACAAGGTTGAAGTAGTTCGTTGACTTAAGTTGTCTGTTCGACTATAGATGCTGAATATCATTCTTAACCAGCTTCCTGACTCAGTTTACCTCCATTAGGATATTGAAGATTTTATTTGATTAATGATACGACAGTTAACATTAATGACACCTGATCATCCAGAGTTCAGTTGTTGGCTTTTATTTTCTTGGCCCTACGCTATGCTTCCAGTCAAATACTCCAGTGACATCTTCTGAACAGTAACAGCTTCCTCGTCGTTACAGGGCGGAGCCGGGGGGCGGGCTATGGGGTCCCCAGCCCCACCCCACCCCCCTATAGCCTATACATTCTTTTAGTAGATGTTATATACATATATGTATATATTGTATATATTATGTTTATAATAATATATTGTACATATATTTTTTAATATAATACTTATATATATATATATATATATATATATTGTTAAACATAATTTTATGTAACTGAAATTTAACATAACTATATAATCAAAGTTTTTGTGTTATCCCTAATAACCTATTCTATTGTTTAATCTCGCAATATAATTAGTTTGTGCTTTATTATACTACTTTCTAAATTTTATCTTACTCCTTTCATGTAGTTAACAAAGTACATTTAATATAACATTTGAGTGTATATTGTCCTTTTTGGATGATTCAATATTTTTGTTAAGTTTTTAACATGAAATGTTTGTTTTTGTATTGGGTAATTAATTGAGACAAAGTTAAAGATTAAACCTAAATATAATTACTATAGCATTGCACTAGTATTTTAATACTTTGATATTAATTTAGTCATAAGTAATACCCTCTTAATACATGCGACACAATTGTAAATGTTTAAGTTAACATAAATATCTTAGGAGCATATACAATATTCTATAATTATTGGAACACTGAAACACATCCTTATCATAACATGAAATCGAATGTTTATACAAATGTCTTCAGGGTGAATTTTCTAGCATGTCTATAGGCATATTTCACATGGGGGTTTCTATGTAAAAAGTACTTTACTGTTTTATTGGTACATAATATTCTATATTAATATATTCTGTTTAGCATACTGACACTTCATAACAATTGAGGCAGGCTGCCGAACTTCTCAAGTATCCACACCTTCAACCCTATGTGCTCGATGTTCATCTTAAGCTCAATTCCCCCAGGCGCAACAGTCTACCATGTCAATGGGCTGAAACAGAAACAAACACTGCTAGAAAAAATAGATTCTCCGATCCTGTTGGTGTTCCACGTCCAGTGTACAAAGAAAGACGGTTGTCATGTGGAAATGACAGAACTTTGAATCCCAGTGTATCTGGAGCTGAGCAAAGTTTTTGCTCATCAACTAGGATAATTGGAACTACCCCTTCCAATCAGCATGAGAGTTTGGAAAAGTTGTCCATGCAGGAAGCATCTGGGACAACTAAAAATGTTGCTTCAAAAATATCAAAGAAGCAGAAAGCAGCAGAACCAAAAGCTTCACCTGCTTCAAAAACGAAAACAGAGCTTTCAAAGAATCATGAAGCGGTAAGATCATAAAGGAAACCAAATGCATATAATAAGTTCATCTTTCCTTCTTATATTTTGGAACAAGGCATCCTGCTGTGCTCTTCAGAATTTCCTTCCTTTCCATAATGAAGTGTCTTCTTAGGATATCAAAATATTAGTGAAGTAACGAAATCAGATTAAATTTTCTCAAATACACTGCCTGCACTTTAACTTGAATTGGTCGGTGATAACATTTGGACAAATGATAGTTGTTAAGGGGTTGTGTCCTAATTTTTACTTAACTTAATTTTGAACTGTTATGGGATTGATTGTTGTCTGTGGAACGAAGGAAGGTAGATGAATTGGCACCAAAAGAATTGCTTAATTGGTCTATGACGAATATAGAGTAACCATTTCACTCCAATACCTTGAATAATGACTTGAGTTTTTTGATTTTAACTCTTAACATCTAAATTTCGCTTTTACACATAACAGATGTGCGCAAAAGCACATTGATGAAGAAAGTAATTAGAAAAGTATGTTTTTATGCAAATCAAATAATTTTCTAGCAGGTGCATTTTCTGTGATTTTATATTCATACAACAAACATTTCAGCTGTTTTCAGTATGTTCTGTATGATCTTTGAACTTCTCATTAATCTCCAAAAACATTTGACAGTTACGAACTTCGGCCTTGGTTAAGAAACCTGTTCACTCCACGCGTAGAGCTTCTTTTCCACAGCCAGCTAAAGACGTAGTTCATAAGTCTCATCAAAGGCCCAGTCCTGGACCTCTTGGAATCATGGATAGTATCAAGTCACCTGACGTTTCTGTCAATGCCCCAAGAATTGACAAGATGGTTGAATTTCCTTTACAGCCATATAAGAAATCATTGTTTCCTGTATGCCGAAGTTCATCAGCCACTGCTCCAGATTCCTATACTTCACCAAATGGTGATTGTTCTATTACGAAAGATCGATGTACCATTGAGTTTCCTGAGAAACATGGTAGACTAAGCTTCAGTAATTGGCAAGGGTTTCAAAACCTGACACCTTCCAAGTATAAGGAAGACGGAAGTGATTGTTCCGATCAGAATGCCACTGCTGGTGCATCTAGCAGAACCTCATCAGGCCAAAGGCTCCGCCGCTTTGACATGTCATCTTATCGGCAGCGAGCTGAAGCACTGGAGGGTCTGCTTGAATTCAGTGCAAGATTGTTGCAGCAAGAGAGGATTGATGAACTTGAGGTGTTACTGAAGCCGTTTGGGCCAGGAAAGGTGTCCCCCCGGGAAACTGCAATCTGGTTGACCAAGAGCTTCAAAGAAAATACACTGAAACCAGAAGATTTAGACACTGAGGGAACCTCCATATTAGAATGTCAATAAATTTATGACTTCTTGGCAGGCAATGATATAGACAAATGCTGGTAAATTTAGAAATCATTCAGGCCTTCTTCCATTTAACAGTTAGCATTTCACGGGAATTGATTAGTTGTTATGTGAGATACTGAGATAGGTGATGGATTATCTGAACTCTATGTAGATTGGTGCTCTGCATCATTTTGGGACCATGTTAATAATCAGTTATTTTCTTCTATACTTAAATTTCGGTAATTACGTCCTGTTTTCAATTCCTATGGTTCTCCTTTAGTTGTCAAAGTTCCAATATCTACCCCGAGGACTACTTTGTCAGGTATCATCCCCCTAGTTACTTCATTAAGGTATGTAGTTTTTTACTGTCAAACAGCTTGCTCTTGTCTGTGAGGCTAACATTGCCGCTTCTTTTTCCTTTTTTTCCCCTAGTAACATATTACAAATTTAATTTGATTCAACTTGATGTTCGTAATCACGTTAGTACAATGATGAAATATATCAGAAGTTCATGTTGCCCCAATTGTAAATCTATATAATTGATTTAGGCTGCATTAAAATGAATGAATTATTTAACAGGTGAATTGTTCCACATGATTTCTGCTTTCTGGTATGACCTTTCCCTTGCCAGTAAACAGAAAAGGATGAGCTTCTGGAACATAAGTACTACAAAACCTCACAATATTAATCTTAGCAGTGGCCTTGGGTGCAAATTCACAGCGGAGACTCTGAACTCTTTTTCCTTCGTCTTCAAATTGCTCAAGTAAGTGTCTATATCTCTGAAACTGATCTCTTTTTCTTTCATCTTCAAATTACTGAAGTTGCATCTATATCTCTTAACAGGTTCAACTAACTTTATCCTTTTGTCTTGCAGTCCAGGCCTGACTTTGAGGCTGGAAAAATCAGTACAGACTCATCGGAGGCTGCAGTTAAATGAATGAAATCAGGTAAGCCTAAGTTGTGGAACATTTAAATCACCAAGAGTGCCAAAGCTTACCTCAAATGGGATTAACGACTTTCTGTGGCTCACGGAACTGATACTGGAATCACAATGCTCATCATTCATGAACTTGCTAGACTGGTAAAGCGTGATTAGCCAAGGGAACGTATTTCCTTTCTCATTCTTTCCATCCATTGACGATGATCGCCTGCTTTTTTGCTTCCTACCAGAGATGGGACGTTCTCTTGGTTGACTGTGTGACCTGGATTTTGCTTTTGACGATCTTGTATTGGTCATATAACTTGGTATAAAGGTAGAGTTAGACATTCCAAAAATGGGGTACTGTGCAGGGGGGTTAGTACATAGCTGCTTGTTTTCAGGACAAGCAGAGCGTGGTTGGGAATTTGGTAGTGACACCTTTGGAGAAAACTCTTGTTGCCAGTCATAGGTTGTAGAAATCGAGTCTATGGAGGATGTTGTTGATGGAGTTGGGCACACCTTTAGTTGGTATTCTCTTTGAGATACAGATAAACGGGCAGAATTACATCTACTTGAACCATATTGCACTCTTTCAGATTGGATGGTATCTCGGCGTCCACTCTGGCTTCTCAAACATCCGCCTCTTTGGTTGATTATCTCATTAACTATGTTGTCCTGCATTAAACGTGATAAAAATCAGATGGCTTTGATTGCTAAACTCTGAAACAAATATCTCCTTGTAGAATTTTCATTTAATGCTAAAGTTGATGTAACTTTTTCTTTTCTAGAACATTACGAGCATAGATATTTCCTAACATTTGGTCAAACCACATAGCTGTTAGAACTAATCTTCTCTTGATTGATTGATGGCTAAAACTGACAACATTTAAATTGTGATTTGATTCCTAATCATTCCGTCTTCAAAAGTTTGAAGGGATAACTTCTTTTTAAGAATTCTCTGAGTTTTTCATCTTTTCCCCTCAAAATCATGTCTTTAATCATGCTCCTTTTCCTCTTTAAAGCAGTATCCAGACAGTAAGTATGAACAATGCTTTGCCTTTTATCACACACATGAATTTTGCAGAAGAACAAGACAAGACTCACACTAGTTTCTTTCCAGAGTTGTCTTTCAGAGAAAGCCGGTGATTCTCTGCAAGATTTTCTCGGCGCGGTTATTGCTGGTTCATCCGCCATTTGCACCCTGTGAATCCTTGCTCTAACTTGGATCATCATTAGTGCACGCATGGACCTCGCAACGGCATTCATTTGTTTCCTTACCAGGTAACCTCTTGCGACGGCTTGTAACTTCACTAATCCTCTCAAAGCACACAATGCCCTCCGCGCCTGTTAGTATATTTCAAATTATATATATAGCATAAATAAATAAAACTAAGAATAAATATTATAACAAAATCAATACCAAATAAGAACGATAGGCAGCTTGTATTTTGGTAGCAGCTGCATGGGGATTTAGAAGGGAAGTTATTGCATGGTTTTTTTGTGGAGTCTCGTATTGTATTGAGCATTGTGTGGGTATGAGAATTGAGTCAAATGATTTAGTGCTTTTATGTGTGATGGTAACTGCTTTTGTGCTGGTTGATCTTTTGAAACTCCATCTCCTTTTAACTTTATGCGTATCTTCTGTTGGTGTTGAAGGGCTTGTTTTCTTAACATTTTCTGCTGCTATCGAAGGACTTGTTTTCTTGACCTTGTCTTCTCTTTTGCCCATCAAAAAATTTCTGATCCACTCGCTTGCCTTTACCATGATTTTAAAATGGAAATGGTTTTATCACTTTATCACAAACAAATGAATGTAAAAATGTTTACTAACTCTTTGGTTATGGGATTCTTATATAAAGGTTGGTCGATTTCTCATTTGGTGCATTGACTTCTTTCTCTGAAAATCCAGTGACTATTTAAATTTATTAATTGAATAATGCTACCAAATACCAATAGATCAAGTCTTTTCTTTCGGCCATCCGCCTGCAATGGCTTCTTTTGAGTTGCCATTTGCCGCTTATCTATTCTTTCTCGGTTACAGACAATTTGGTCTGTTTTTACTGATTTACTGCTAAATGGTGATTAGTCTTTTTTGCTACTATTGGTTTACGTAAAACCATATAAAAATAGATTAAACTGTAGAGATAATATGTAGTTAGGGAATTAAGAAATTACGAGGACAGATTGGTGATTTCGAGTACCGACCCTAGTCTGCGAAAGCAACTATACACAGGAAAATGGTCAAGAACGAGTCTCAGTTACAAAATTAGGTGACAACGAAACATTGGATAAAATTTGAAACAAACTATGTAATTAAACAAGAAAATTGCAGTTCATAGTGTAACTGGTCAAACAAAAAAAAAGATAAATGAAAACGTCTCCGAGCTAGAGAAGAGAAGTTTTGTTTGAACTTTGAAGCGTTTAGTCGTGGCAGAGTGGGTCAACCTATATAAAACTTAAATCATTAGGCATCAGCAAACTATCTCAATTTTGTCGATTATAAAAGACTCAACGGTTGATGTCTCGTCCCGTATTCGTTTTAACGTGCATGCAAACTAGTGCTCTTGACAAACGGTACTTATTGAAATAAAGAGTTTTCCAACTGCAAAAGTCCTTGCACTCGTTCGAACAAACAAATCACTCAATCAAAATATATTGAGTTTTTATTCTCGTAAACACCAAAATATATTGAGCTAATTATGAATGTATAAATATGTATCGTACTTCCATTGTTAACGAGTCATTTTGAGTTTAAATTCCCGAACAATATATGTGATATATTCTTAACAATTCTTAACATGAGGCATTCTCGTAAAGGTGTTTTCAAATAGATAGTTTTGTATCGATAAGAACCCTAAACAAAACATGCTCTACAAAAATAAAATAAAATGAAAAGACAACTAATATAAAAAACATAGAAAACCTATTCCCCTAATAGTTTATCTAAATTGGTATGTTTTGTGAAACTGTTTTTAAAATTTATGAAGGTTCAACTTCAACCCACATAAACAAGCTTAATCAATACCCGAGTGAGCTTGTTCAAACCTTCTTCATAAATTGGACCTCCAATATAGGCTTAAAAGCCCAATTTACTATTGGGCCTAACTGGAGAAGTATTAAAATCCTCTTAAGCCCAATACTTAACTTTGTACAGGTCTTATATTATCACGTGCAGATTTTATTTTCTTTTTCTTTTTTTCACCTCTAATAGCTGTAAAAATTTTCTCTCAAAAAGTATACGCAATTCAAATGCTCATAAATCAATCAGAATATCACAATTTGTCGTTTTTCGATTAAATCCAAGCTCTCTTTTCACTCTCACTCAATTATTTTCATCTCTGCATAAAAATCCTCGATTCTGCGTCGAAATCGATGATACTGCTGCAATCACCTTGCAGATATCTGCTGCAAGCTTTGACTACTCGCCTTCAGAAGTAATCAAACTCAAATCATTTCTCCGTTAACTATTTGCGTGTTGTTTGCTGCTTGATTTTGTTGCATATTTTACCGATTAAACATTGTTTTGGATGTAGAATTGATTAGATAATCTGAGAATTTTGTTAATTAGTTGCATTTTGTAACATTTGTCGGTGTTGTTGTTGTTGTTGTTGTTGTTGTTGTTGTGAACAGTATTGATAAAGGAGTTGAGCTAGACTGCCAGTGGGTTGAATTTGATGATGTGCGCTATCATATTCAGGTGATGCATATCTTACTTGCTATATTTGAGAAGAACGTTGTTAGCTAAATTGATAATTTGTTTTTTGTGAATTAATTTAATATAATCTGATTTCATTTTTAATTTCTTAAAGTACTAATACGCGCATTGCGTTCTGTAAAAATGTAGCAAGGGGCCGTGTACTTTCTGTATCTCACGTCTTTCACTCATTTGCAGGCAACGGTGAAGAATCCGAACATCCTTCTGTTATCAGTGTCGTTACCTACACCACCCCCGGAGACTGTATATTTGGGGGGACTTCCTTCAGGAGCTATAGACGCGATAAAATCTGCATATGGCGGGGTTTTACAAATTCTTGATCCCCCGAGAGATGGTTATAATCTCACGTTGAAACTTAACTTGTCAAAGCTTCCTCCGGATGAAGGTTCAGTGAGTTCTCTGTTTTAAAGGTCACTATGAGCTTTCAGATTTTATGCTATGTTACATAGGATTCCTGTTGTGAAGAACTTCGGACTCCTTTATTCTTTGTCTTATTGGATGTTGTTTATGATAGTACTTGGATTAACGACCATGAAATAAGGTAGACACGTGACGCTTATAATGACTATCTATCTTATATTTTGGACACTTTGAGAATGTTTTTATTAACTTTGAATAATTGGAACCTCTAAATGGGCATCTCTCGATATATTGGATTAGTGGTTTTTTCTTCTTCTGAAAAGGGCTCAGATAGGTAGGCAGGAATAAATTTGTTGTTTCTTCTTGGTATTAATTTGAAATTGAAGTCAGAATGTGTTCTTCTTTTACTCATTTACCGATAAGGGAGTTTGGAACAGAATGGTTGAACTGGTGCCAGGATGAATATCTCAATGTGAAAAGAGTGGCAGTCAGCTTTTCGCTATTGTTACTGCATCTTTTTACTATTTGCAGTGTGCAGTTGTGTTGGTGGCATGTTATAGGACCTATAATAGGATGCGTATATAATAGAGTAATTATCATGTTCTGATTGTAACAGAGGAAAATAGCTTTATGTTGACAAAGTTATTTCTACAATTAATTTTATATCTTACTGAATTCAGCTTCATCTTTGCAGAAGTTGGTTAGGAGAATCAAACAGTGTCCTGTTTTTCCTTTTCCAATTGTTGTTGGAGAAGATGCATGATTGTTTTATACCTTGATACAAATTTTATTTCATTGGCGAGTATTATTAGTGGTGGTGTTTAGTTTTTTTTACTTAATGGAAAACAGTTTAATTGCTCGTTAGAGAAGATAAATGTTAAGTGAGAATGTAAGATACCATCTGCACTCTTAAAGCAACTGAGAAACAAAACCTATTGAGCTTTTCCGGATCATATTTTTTCCCTCTCTTAGTGTTACCTTTGTTAATTTGATCATTAAAAGCCACTTTCTTTTCTTTTCATTTGTAAGGTTATCCATATTCTGTACACTTCTGTTGTTTTAGATGTATCTACTTTGCAACTTTGATTTGCTATTGGGGCTTACTCTATGTTAATGGCCGAGTTTCTGCGCAGAACATAAGCAAGCTCTCCTGGTAAAGATTGCTTCAATTAGGGAAGTTGTACAAGGCGCCCCATTGAGAGTTATTCTGAAACAGCTTGTCTCGAGGTCTGCTAAGTCTGACCTTAACCAGCTTGTCTCCCTTGTCCATCGGCCAAATGAGTCATTTTTTGTACTTCCTCAGGTAAATGCTCTCGTTCTTGAGTTGATTATTTCTGCTTACTTGAATATAACACTCTGATGAAGATATCAGTTTTCAAATACTTATCGATTTACATACTTTGTCCGATGCTCGTCTTCATGTTAATCAGTTCAGAGCTTACTTTTGTTCTCTTTTAGAGCCTCTATGAGCTACCACAATCACCCTCTCCACAGGACCCAAGTATCACTTGACGTGAAATTTGTTCTTGGAACTTCACTTTACGTGTTTCACAGAATGTTTAATTGAATGCTTATGGTTTTTAAATTAGGGTAAATTTGCACCCTCCTATTCATACCGTACCTTACTAGCTTGTGGTTGTTGGTTACAGGCAGAAAAGGTGACTGTGATCTTCCCAATGAGATTCAAGGATTCTATAGACACAGTTCTTGCTACTTCTTTCCTTCAGGTACTTGGACTCTGTTACTGAGAAGTGCAATTGTTTGATGCTTGTTTTATTCGTACAATGGTGATTTCTTTTCAGTTTCTTTGCTTTTCAACTTGCATGTCCCGGCAAGAATACTGGCTTGTAGAGTAGAAGTATGTGTTAGAATTATTGGTTAAAGTTATCAATCATGTCTCTTTTCTTTTTCTACCTTGTTTTCTACACATGGTTGATTGGCATAACATGTCGCTTACCTAAAAAATCAAACTATATTCTTTGAAGTTATCATTTTTCAAGCTTATGTCATTATTGATATTCCTTCTGATTGGACGCGTTATTTTACATGCTCAGCCAGCCTCAAGAACAGATCTGAGCCTGAATGCTTTTTTTTTTTTTTTTGGTTCATTTCATTTTTGTTTTGCTTTCTTTCCCCAAAATATTTTACGTTTAACCTGTTTAGTAAATTGGGTATCATTTAGGAATTCGTTGAAGCAAGGCGAACTGCTGGACTTAGCACTGCCCCTCCTTGTTCCTGGTCTCCTTCTCCTCCCCAGGAATTGGAAGGAGCTTCTAGTGAAGCATTATCTGCAAATGCTGGATTTGTCAATTTTGGTAATTCATGAGCAAATTCTTGAATCTAGAGTGAATAATTTAGGGTAAAGTTACCTGCATCCTGAATCCATGTGTTATTTGGATTAACAGTAATTTTTCCACGCCACGTCGAAGGCAGAAAGCTAGACAGAACTGTTTGGAGTTTGTCTACTTTTCATGCTTATGTGAGTTATCATGTCAAGGTGAGAGCTCTGCACCATATAGTTCCCAATTATTTGCTGGTGTCCTAATGTTTAAAGTGGTCAAGTTTGAAATATTAATAATGAATAATGCATGATAGTTTGGTTCAGTTTGAAATCGCTCTCATACATTTCTGGATAGGTAACTGGAGCATATACAATTCTTTAAGTCTAAGGGCGGTACCTTTAAATGGACAACATGATAAATAACTTTTAACAGAACCTTCAGTGAATGGACTGAAAAGTCTAGCAGATAAGTTTTATGTGCTTTTGTCCAAACAAAGTTGGCTAGTCCTTGCATATAGTCGTGGAAGAAGAGAATAAAAGTTGGGTTCCATAGTGTGTGCTTAAACACACTCTTTAGGTGATTTTTTTCTTAATTTATTATGTGATCAGAAATATTTATGCATACAGTGCTCAGAGGGTTTCATGCATACTCGGATGAGGCGTCGTGTGGAGTCATTGATAGAGGTGAGTCTCCGATATAGCTTTCAGGCAGCACCTTATTTATTATTGAATCATGTCTGAATTTTTAAAATCTTATCTTTTCAAATAAGAGTATAGCCAGATCGTCTTTCCATTGCCATGCACCCTTCCCAAAGTTACTCACGAGTCCACCTAGGAGTATTCTTATTGTGTGTAGCTGCTTTTAATATGTATATCTGCATGTAAATGTGTACGTATGTGTATCTTGATATTATATACATATATACATATCTATATGTGTGTGTCTGTGTGTGCGCGCATGTGCTTTTATATGTTTGAGTTTATGGGTATGTGTGCCAATTCGCATTATATAACATTGTTATATGTCTATTTTGTTCAACAAAATAAAAAGCTAGTTTACGAACCCAAGGTTGTTAATAGGTTATCAATTTAATATCTAATAATTGGATGAAATCATAACCCATTTGACATGGATAGGTTGTGAGCCTTGAAGGTTTTGGGTTGATGTTGCCACCTCCAAGTTCTGGGGTTGAGCTCTAGGTGAATGATTTTAATGTTGTATTTGTTGACTGAACTTATTTACTTGGTTAGTTTGGTATGTGGTAATCGAGACTAATGCTAAACACACAAAATTGCCCTTGTTCGTGGCAATCTGCCAGTTGATCATCAGAACTGGATAAGGGGAGCTTATTTTCTGATTGAAGGAAAGAGTTTGCATTTTGTAAGAATGCCTGTATTGGAAGTATTTACACATTTCCAATATTGGTCACATTATTTTCTAATCACTTGAATAATGAAAAATATTCTCTGGCAGTGCTGCAAAGGATCCTATAAACGGTCTTGTCTTAGCTAACATTGATGTTAGCATCCACCCCTCTTACAATGATGTGGACCCCACCTGTGTGGGACCCATGTCAATGTGAGAGGAGTGGATGCTAATATTGATGTTAGCTAAGATGCCACCCCTATAAACTATATCCTTCTCTGTTCTACCTTATGTCCCCTTTTCACATACCGAAAATTTGAGCTTGCAGAAGTATGACAAGAACATTTTCTTTGCTTAGGCTTTAGATCGTGCCAAACTGGATTCAGAGAAGGAAGAGAAAACTGCAACGAATAGATCCTTTAAAAGATTGGTATGTAATATCCAATCCACATATTCCTTTCTCTTATTTTCTTTGGCCCAGAACAGAATTATCACCAAACTCTTGATTTTCATTTATTCTTTTGCAGAGCATAAAAGAAGCCCGGGGCAGTTTGAATTCCAGATAAGATCACCCAACTTAAACAGATGTCACCTATGCCGGCTGCCATAATGAATTAAAAGAGACAACGATTGCAATATATATACATTTTTTTTGTAATTGAATTTTGGTTTAAAATCTCATGTGAATTCACCTCTTTTGATGATTTTGGTATTTAAGTTGCTTAATTATTAAGAAGAAAGTCTTTCACATTAGGTGGTTGAGAATATGTTACTCAGCTAGTTGCAGGCACCTACTACTAAAATTCTGTTAAACTTTTTTTTTTTTGATGAAAAGCTAATATTTCCTTGTATGCTTCTTTGGCTTTTGTTTCTGATAAATATAATATTTGGTTTTATGTTGCTGATTCTTACCGTCGAATTTTATACAGTCATCATGATTCATTAGGTGTGCATTCACAGAGAACAGACTAAAATTTCATCAACTAAAAATCTGGAGATCTTTTAGGGTCCTAGTTTTTTCTTTTTATATTTTCAGATGCCTTGCCATAAAATAATGTTTCAAATATGGTTAAGATGAATTTCCAAAATAACCCAATTTAGGGGTGCAAAATGTTTATTTCTATAATGTTGGCCTACCAAGTCCCAATGTAGGCTCATTCCGAGGTCAAAGGTGCCAAATTTGTTGAGATAAGAAGAGAATCACTAGGATTTTACCTTCTACATATACAATTAGCGAAATGAGTTGTGAACTTGTGATGTATAATTCACTTATTCTTTCCGGTGTACTTATCCATTTAATGTTATTAGAACTTAAAACTTAATGTAAATTGTATAAATCCTATTGACTAACGGAATCCTATTCCTACTCTACAACTTCATTGCCATTACTATATAAATCTTTGTTGCCATTATTCTGAAATAAAAGTTTCACGCCCACCTCTACACAAACAGCCCTTCTCCTTGATTTTCTGTTTCTTTTCGTTTTTCAAAGAAATTCATGGAAGATACCGTAAACATCAGCATTACAAAAGTGCACCGATCACCATTACCTTTTCCGTCCCCCTTTTCCTATTTCTCCTCCGACAGCTCGCGACTGGAGCATATCTATATTTTCTTCGTATGCAAGAAAATAGTCGTCGATTGGTATGAAGACGGAGATTTTTCATTGGAAGAACAACGACCAATCTTGAAAATTGTCAAGCTACGTGCCCGACATGTTTTTGACACGGAAACAATTTACCAGACTATCGAAAGAGAACTCAGGGACTGGGATCTATCAAACTCTTCGCGTGAACGACTAATCAATGACTTAATTCGTGGTATCCAAGTAATGCCTGAATTGATCTCTTACGAACACAATATTTTAGATGTTCGCGTTGAAGTAAATATCAAGCAGCATCGCCCTTTTTCTTTAACTGGTGATACAAGTTTGATGATACAACAATCCATTGAAGAAACGGGGCCTAGTATGGTTCCAGCTACAGATTCATCAATCGAGTCATTAGAGAAGAAGATATTACGTGCTTGCGACGTTAATGGGACTAATTGTGAGAGTTGTCGAGTTTGTATCGAAGATTTTCTTGTTGGGTGCGAAGCCACGTGCATGCCTTGCTCACATGTGTTTCATGGTGAATGCATCGCTAAATGGTTGAGGACTAATCATTACTGCCCCCTTTGCCGATTTGAGATGCCGACGAGTTAGACGTTGAAATCTTTTATGGTTCATTATTGATCCATAGATATTGTGATTTTTGTTTAGTAGAAACTTTTTGTCAATATGTTTTATTATTACAATGAATATAGCAGTATTTTTTTCCCATTAAAATATTTAGAATTAATATCATTGTTTGCAACTAAAATTCAATTAAAGTCCTTTTTGAAGCTAATTTTGAAAGATTTTAAACCTCTAAAAGCAATGCTGCATGTTGATATTGATACCTACCAGGCTCGTAAAACATATTTGTGTGGCATAAATCTATGAAGCAGGTTCAGTTGCGTCGATCAAAAACTCAAGAAAGATATTAAAATGGATACAAGACTTGTAAATTCTGTAATTAACTCAAACAGTTTAATCTACTCCTTTCAAATTGTTTCTCACGAATAATCATTAAAATCGAAATAGTTACATTGTCAAGTTTAAAACATTAAAAACAGATTATTATAAATACGCTAGCTATTGGTCTCTGTTAAGTGGTAACTATTCGAAAACAAGACTAAATTTGTAAAAAAACTATTATGCCTGGCCTTCTTATCATTGAAGAAGATATGGAAAATATACAATAACCGTAATATTAAGAAAAAAATGTTTCTAAAGTTCTTTTTTAACATTCAAATGTTGAAATCAAGTTCAAATAGGTTAACCCCGTTTTATTTTCAAACATTCAAAATAAAACTGAAACTATCACCCTCCACCTCCCTCAACCCTGCACCGAAAATTCTGTGCTATGCCATTAATTTTTTTAGCGTTTATTTATTATATAATCTGTTTATTATTATTATTATTATTATTGCCATTATTGTTTGTTAAAAAAATTATTACTAATGTCATTATTATTATTATCATTAATATATGTGTGTGCTAAATAACTTAAAATTCGTGTTATGTCCACACCTAGCAGCGCAAGGACAACCGACAACAGAGTCCTACTCGTAATTTACCTTGTCTGACCAACACGGTGAATCTGCTCCAACTATACAATGCTAATCCCAACAATATATAAGTCTTTATTCAAGGTAATATTCCTATTTTAACTGTAAAACTATTTTAATAATTTTTATTTCAGTTATGTCTACTCCTAATATCCCACGGACAGCATAAACCTACTCCTAATTCACCTTGCCCTACTCTTTCTCCCAAATTCTATATATTAAACAACACTCAGCCCATTAGAGTGAATTGCCAAAATAACGCTTTCAGAAAAAATAATTGCCAAAGTAACACTCTTGAAAAAATAATTCCCACGATATCATTCTCCAACAAAATATCCCTTTTCTACCCTTTTCCTTTTATCAAGTAATTACAAAAACATAAACAAATTATAATTCGTTTCATATATCTATCTATATGCAAATGTCAAAAATCAATTTTTTTTTTTCAAAAAAAAAAGTACTTTGTCTTCCTCGCCCAACCTACTCCCCAACCGCACCCTCACCCCACCATTGTTGCAGGTGGCAAGCTAAATCAGGTCAATTCTAATTCATTCGTAAGTGACACAAGCTTCTCCAAGTTCGTTTCTGATTCTCATGTTCCATTGTTGAGAATCTTAGGTGCAAATTAATTTGAGCTCCCATTACAATGAATAAGAAATCAACATACAAGCAGAGAGACCTACAATTAATTCAACCCCCTATCCAAAAAAAAATAAAAAAATAGCAATAATATTAGGGATTTCAAATAATAAATCAAAACGATAGCCAAAGATGATATGTTTCCTCCTTTTGTTCTATTTTGAGAAACCAATGGTATAATATGATAATACCATCAAGCAATCAACAACATATAAAATATATTCTCAAAAAAATCAAAGCGTAGAAGAGCAGCCAAATAGCTGTTATTAATGGACGAAAATAAAAAAGGTAGAGAGAATTGAGTCGGGGCAACGGCCTGGGTTGTGTGAGGAGGAAGACAATATTTCTTGTTATTTTAGTTTTTGATTTGTTTATCGATAACTTTCTTATATGTTTACAGCATATATTTGTATTGTTATAGTAATTACTTGATAAAAGGAAAAGGGTAGAAAAGGAATATTATGTTGTAAAATGATATCGTGGGAATTATTTTTTCAAGATTGTTACTTTAGCAATTATTTTTTCTGAAAGCGTTATTTTGGCAATTCACTCGCCCAATATTACAAAATCATCATAATTCTTTATGTTTCTCTTGTTTTTCGACTCAAAACTTTCAAGCCCAACTTTTGCACAATTAATACTTTCTCCTTGATTTTCCTGTCTCTTTTCATCGTAGAGAAAATAAACATGGAAGTTGACGATCTTGTATACACAAGCATCAAAAAAGTAGGCGCGTGGACTATACCTTCCCCTTCGCGAGAAGTTCATCGAATTAATTATATGTTCACATTAAAGAAAATAATTACGAAGCGGTATCAAGACATAAATTCGCAATATTTTCTCGTGAGAGAGCAACGACCACAACCAATAATGAACATTGTTCGAGTAGTTAATACACCACAAGGTTTCGACGCCAAGACAACCTACACAAGTATCGAAAAAGAACTCATTGGTTGGGATCTATCAAACTATTGGCGCAAACGAGTGATCAATCAAGTACTTTGCAGCACGAAGGACATGCTTAAATCGGTGTCTCCAGAAGAGAATGTTTTGGGGGTTACCGTAGATGTTCTTATCATGCAAAATCGGAACTTTACTTCAAGAGATTCAATCCATGATTTGATGATTCAACGATCCATTGAAGAAACGGGGCCTTGTCTAGTTCCAGCTACAAATTCATCGATTGAGTCATTAGAGAAGAAGGAATTAAAGAATTGCGACCTTCTTGGGAGTAATTGCGAAAGTTGTCGAATTTGTTTCGAAGAGTTTCCCGTGAATTGTCAAGTCGTGTGCATGCCATGCTTACATGTGTTCCATGGCCATTGCATTGAAGAATGGTTGAGGACTAGTCACTACTGTCCAATTTGCCGCTTTGAGATGCCGACGAGTTAGACGTTACTATTGTACGCGTTATCGAGATGTTAGCAGTAGAAATACAGATTGTGATCCTTTTTAAATAATTTCCTTTGTGATTACGTTTTAATTTACTTTCTGGACGGATTATGTATTATGTACGGTGTTTATCGTATCAACAAAAAAAGTTGGAAATTCATATCATTGGTTGTAAAATAAATGTCACGTTTAAGTTCTTATTGATTCTTATATCGATTGTTTTAAGGAGATCAAATATATATGATTGTTGTATCCCACAATATATAGTTCAAATCATTAAATGGACAGCTTCTACAATAGTCACCGATCAATATACGATAAAGAAATTGAAGATATTGGTTTACATAGAAAATTCCCCTTCTATTTGAGTTTGTGTAAATGATTTTATCTCCAAATTTACTTTGAATATTAATAAATTATATAGTTTAATTTTTATGACGGAATATATATGACATCCTTTTCTATGTTCAAATGATTTAGTATTATATCTATTATATCATTGCTTATGATTGTCTTATTCACATTTAATTTCTCATTTGGATCTAAATTCCAATGTTGATTAGTCTCAAAACATCTTGAACCTCTTACGAGCAGTGTGCATGTTTCTCGATAACTAACAAACTCATAAACATCTTTATTTGGCCAAAAAGTGTGTGGAGCGCTTCGGATGTGGAGGACGAGAGGTAGAATGAGATTTTCTTTTGTTCTTTTCTTTTCAGAACCATTGAAGCATAATATGGTGAAAAAATAAATAAGTGATTTTTAAATTTGTAGAAATAATTTTTTCAATTTAAAATATATGAAGATATATTTTAACATTCAAAACTATTTAAACAATAATATTGTAGCTAAACAAAAAAAAAAAAAAGGATGCCATGTATATGGGGTCTAGTTGCACTTTTGCCCTTCCAAAAGTTGAGCTTTACTTCTATCCTATGAGATTCAAAAACTGCAAAAACCGCCCCGTTTTCAGTCTGAACGTCCTAGCCATGGCCAGAACTGAAAAATTTTGTCTAGGCGAACCCCAAAACAATCCAAGACCACGCTCCATCTCGATTGCATTGCCTACACAACTCCTAATGACATCTTATTTGAATGGCCAGGCAAGATAAACAAAATTAAAATGATTAAAATGTCGCTACGAAAAGTTGACTGCATCAAAAAGGCAAAAACACGGTAGGGGTGCAAAGTGCCAACTGCCAACCTAAACCAATTTAGAGGTGTAAAGTGCTCATTTCTGTAATGTCAGGGTGCAAAGTACAAACATAGGCTAGTACAGTAGGACAAACAAGGGTGTGAAGATTCCAAGATCAGTAGATGTTCTATCAACTAAACTAGTTTATAATGCTCTTGCCCGAGATAATACTTCAATGCAAAATCGCTTGCGGTGAGTTTCTAACTATGTTAGGGAAAGTATTAGGAGCCAAAATATGAGAAGTCATCCTGGAAAATCACTGAGAGCTCCTTCAAACAAGCTCCGTCTCTAACACTGTCTACTAAAAGAAATGATAATTGCATCTATACTTCTAATGTGTGGTCTGATTACAGCAACTTAGTGACACAACAAGATTCAAACACTGGACTGTCAAAAGGAAGAAAATGAAAAGCTGGGGAACTAACATTAGAGGAGGGAAAAAGTGAAGTTCATAAAAAAAAAAAACTAGTTGTTAAGGTCGTTTTTCCGGATATCATGGTAGCATGTAGGTAGACCACTGGTTACAAACCAAAAATTTAGACAAGGTTCATTGGATTCCTAGGACAAAGATACTAAGCAAAACCAAAGACCTATTATAATGTACTTACAAAGGGAATGTGGTCAAAACCACAGCACGTTATCTATTCTGATTTATCTTAAGGACTACATTCCGATACTCAGAGAATCTCACTTCATATGAACAAACTTGACACTAAAAGTAGATCTCTAACAGAATGCTGAACTAAAAAAACAGAAAAAGCTAATGCCTTTTCAAGACGATTGATGGTTTCAAGTCTCCAAACACTATCCAGTGCACGAAAATAACCCCTCAACGAGACGTAAGCAACGGTGGATTAGTCATCAAGAGAGGCTCACAAGTTCCCCTAAAGCTATAATAAGTTTCACTAACATGAAACACAACAATCGTACTCACAAGTGAGAAATCAACCAAGCTAATCAACACCCCAACAAAAGCCAATAACTTATCAATGTGCAATAAAATTATACACCAACAAAAAAACACAGGACCATAAAAACCAATTCTTTTCAATTAGTTAAGATTCTTCCACTTATTTCCATCTACACTTTACACAAGATAAATATAAAGTTACAACAAAATCAATGTAGCAAAACTAGTGTCCAACGTAACAAAAAGCAACAAACTTCCCACTCAATCAATCACTCACCATTCATTCCTTCACTTAGTCTTCACAGTGACACCACTCTCACCCGCAATGATCACCGCGGTCGCCATATCCAAAAACAAACCATGCTCCACCACCCCTTCCAACGCGGCAATCTCCTTCCCGGCAGCCCCCGAATCCCTAATGGGCGTCTTGAAATACAAATCCACAATGTAATTCGAGTTATCCGTAACGTAAGGCTTCCCATCCCCATCCAACCGCAACTTCGCCTCGCACCCTTCCTCCTTAAACAAGTCCCTCAACCTCACCAAATTATACTCCCAGCAGAACTGCACAACCTCGACCGGCATCGCCAATCCCGACCCTCCCAGCCCGAGCACCAGCTTCGAATCATCGGCCACCACGACAAACTTATCGGAAGCCGCCTCCACCATCTTCTCTCTTAGCAATGCGCCTCCTCGGCCTTTTACGAGATCGAGATTAGGATCGACCTCGTCTGCGCCGTCGATGGCTAAATCGATGTGGGGGTGGGCGTCGAGGGTGGAGAGGGGGATGCCGAGGGCGAGGGCTTGTTCGTAGGTGCGTTTGGAGGTGGGGACGCCGACGATGTTTGTGAGTTGGCCGGATTGGAGGAGGAGGCCGAGTTTGTCGACGACGAAGGCGGCGGTGGAGCCGGTGCCGAGGCCGAGGACCATGCCGGATTTGACGTAGTCGACGGCCTTATCGGCGGCGAGTTTCTTGAGGTCGTCTTGAGTGAGGACTGGAGCGGAGGACTTGATGGTTGAGAATTTGGTGGTGATGGATCGGGGGTGGTGGGTGCGGAGGCGGGTGGGGGTGGGGGTGGTGGTGGTGGGGTAGAGGAAGGATAAGGTGGCGGCCATTGGGAGATGATGATATGGCGAAGTTTGTTCTTCACCTCAATTTGATGATCTTGTAGTATTGGTGGTTGTTTTGAGAAGTAGGTGTGTGGGGTTTGGGGAGTTTTGGGATTTTGTATGTATATATATATATATGTTTTGGGGAAATTATATGGATTTTGGATATTCTTTTGCTGTGTGTATATCATTTGAGTAAGATGGAATTTAATTTTTCCTTTTTTGCACTAGGAGTTAATTATTTATTTAATGTAAGATAATCGTTACAGGTCAACGAACATAAGAACGTAAAGTACGAGAACCAAGAGACTTCATATCAAAATAAAATAAAAGTTGCGTCCAAGAAGGGGAAGTGTTCCAAATATGGTATGCAGTTGTATAGTTGATAATGGTCTTCAATTTAGATGATTCAAGTTCTGCAAGGTAATCGGCTCGTGACAATACTATCATTGCGTTGGGGTTGCGAGTGAGCGCAACCCAGACCATACCTCTAGTGTTGGGTGACCGATAGTTTTTTTTTTATGACGTGAGAATCCACGACCACTATTCTTAGAGTGTGCACTAGGTAAACCTCTAGATGGACGTAATGGATAGCAAATTTTATCAACCGAATAAACTCTACTAGGTAAGTTGAATGTAATAAACGACCTATAGTAAAGAAGTAGACAATAATAGCGAACACGCCATTGAATGACATTGTTTTTTTGTTTTTTCTAAAAATTCAAAAATTATATAGACATTTACAAGTGAATAATATTTACATTTTGATGGTAATCTAAATTATCTAGAGGCTCACAAAATAATGAAGTGCAGTTTGTTAGTAAGATAGTTCATTTTGAGATTGATAGATCACGGGCTTGGGTCACCTTAAGTGCATGTGTAGAAAAATAATCAAATCAAGAGGTGATCTAGAGGTTCAAATGTATAAATTGCAACCACATGCCTTCATCGGATTATGAAGTTGTTCACTACCTCATGACAATAATTGGCCATACATACTCGAGCGTATATGGTCACTCGAGGTTCATGAACTCTGGATTGCCGTTTCGACCAATTACGTGGAGCAAACTTGCCTTCATTAGCTTACACAAGTTTATCATAGTGATCCAAATTTTTGTAGATGCTTTTCTGTGAAGTATGTCTAACATTTACTTCATAAAAACAACAGAATTGTATCACAATTTACGTACAATACACTTGTATTTGGTCGTGAAGCATCCATCAAATTGGTTCCATGAGACTCTTATTTCCAACGATTATAATAAGATCATGAGCACATCTCTCATAAATCTCTTTGGATGTGGATATAGTCCATTTCTCAAATTAAAGGTACGTGGCAAGTGAGGTTTACACTTGTTGCAAGGTGCATATATTACTTGCCAAAAGTACTTTCTACACATCAATATAAATTAGCAATCATCATCGTTTTCTTCCCTTAAACAACCTAAATTTAGTTTGCAGGCGTCACTTACAATTCAAAACCTAGTACCAACAAAAATTCTCAACCCCAAACATGAAAAATAACAAAAAACACACTCGTCACCTCTCACCTCTAGATAATCACAACTCACTTTTCTCATCCTATAAATCCTAACACCCCTTGAACTCCACTTATCAATACACATTAACTATGGCTTCAACTCTCAACTTTCTTCTCACAATCTTCTTCACTCTCATCCTCGTACTAGAATCCCAAGATGTAAGAGCCCCCTTCAAACCAAACTCCATCATTTTACCACTTCAAAAAGACCCCAAGACCAATCTCTACATAACCAACATCAACAAAAGAACTCCTCAGCTCTCTACACCCTTCATACTTGATCTCAACGGCAGGTTTTTATGGGTCACTTGTGATCAAAACTACTCATCTTCGACTTACAATGCTCCCTTTTGTCACTCGACTCAATGCTCACTGGCTGGAATCCACTACTGCCACAAATGCTCCACTGCCCCAAAACCTGGCTGCCATAACAACACGTGCGGCGTAATAGCGACAAACCCTGTCACTGGTAAGAACAGCATCGCCGAAATTGCAGAGGATGTCATCTCGTTTCAATCCTATCAAGGCTCTGACACGACAAAAGATCTTCTGTCCCACTTTGTGTCCTCATCAGAACTGCACAGGACACAGAACGGAACGCTGAATGAGACAGAAGATCCTGACCGCTCTGCCACTGGTCAATACACCACGATCCCTCGTTTCCTTTTTGCATGTGCAAATTCCTCTTTAATACAAGGAATGCCACAAAATGTTCAAGGAGTAGCAGGACTAGGACACACCCCTGTTTCTCTACCAATTCAACTAGCTTCTCGATTAGGATTCGACCCACAATTCTCGTTGTGTTTGCCTCCTAACTCCAACCAAAGTACCAACGGAAGCGTTATATTCGGAAAAATCCCATCTTTCATACAAACAACTGAAATGGCGCACACCCCATTAACAGTTGGTCCACAGGGAGAATACTACATACTAATCAAATCCATCAGAATCAACAACAAAACCGTCCCGTTCAACACTTCTCTACTCTCAACCACCAGAGGATTCGGCGGAACAATGATCAGCACAACAACACCGTACACGGTCTTAGAACACTCTGTCTTCACAACTTTTACTCGGTTTTTCGTCGAACAGTTGGTGGGCGTGCCTCAAGTGGAAGCTGTTCCGCCTTTTGGGTTGTGTTTCAATTCAAGCATGCTGCCGCCAACGAGAGTGGGCACACCCAACATCGATTTTGTGATGCAGAATCGAAACGTTAGCTGGACGGTGTTGGGAGCTGATGCGCTGGTAAAAGTGCAGAACAATGTGTCGTGTTTGGCTGTTGTTGATGGTGGCAAAAACGCTAGAGCTTCGATTACAATTGGAGCGAATATGCTGGAAAATAGGTTCTTTCACTTCGATTTGTCGAGATCTTTGATGGGTTTTTTTCCAAATCGTTTGTCGAGGCCTGTGGATTGTTCGAGCTTCAATTTCAGTGGTGGTGGCTTGGAGTTTGATATGTTGAGGGATTAGAGAGTTGGTTTTGAATGTGTTTATTATATAGTGTGTTATGAATATGTATTGTATGTATTGTGGATATATCAGTTTTTTTCTGAATGTAAGTTTCTAAAAAGAAAATGTTGTTGTAAGTTTTATTCTTCTTCTCTTTTTTTTTTTGGTAATTTGTAATTGTAGCAAATAATTAAGTTATATATAAGGCTCCTACTTTTAATTTTTCGTTTATGCAAAGACTTAAATTAAATACTTGAAGGGTTAAGACTCTCCCCTGAGATGGCGATTTAGAAGATAAAATGTTTATTTTGCAGTAATCGTATTGGACAAAAGAATATAGTTATATATGTAATATTCAGTCACTAATAATAACTCAAATTATATACGAAAGAATATAGTTATATATGTAACTTATAAAATTGTATGATGTTGATGCGAAATGGGATGAGGTTTCATTTGAAAGTTTTGCATTGATGAATCAATTATGATGATCACAGTCAAACGTAACTGTTGATGTCGTACAATTATAAAAACCACAAACTAGTAATTGTTACGAACCACAAGGAGCCACTTGCAAATAAAAAACGTGTGTACTACATATTAAGAATTAAGAATCACCTTTTCAAAATAGTATAGTATTAGATTGGAAGGCTAGTGAGAATTCGCAACCGCAAAAATAGTAGAACACGACCAAAACCTAGTCCGGACTACATATAAAGAGAAAATCACTCCAAAATGTTTGAAATTGAAACACTAGCTAAATATACAAAATTCAATGGAAAAAAAAAACAAAAATTGTCTCTTTTTAGTTTGACGATGCTGAGTGTTAAGTGTTAACTAAGGAAGGTGTTTCTGATATTGAGCTAAACCTAAGAAACGCCCTGGTATCAACCCTAATTATTTGAAGTACCGAACTTATAATAACAGTCATATCATGTATCTAATATTAAAAAATTTAATTAATAGGACTAAGTTATAACCAGGGAGCTAGTTGATGACCATTTTTTTTTTTTTTTTACTAGTCTTAAAAGTAAAATGAATGATATAATAGACAAAGCCCTAGAAATAAACCAAATATATCTGAGCTCGTCTATGCATGTGTGTATGTCATATTCAATTTCATATTAATATTCTTTAAGCGCAAGATCGATTTTAGAAACAAGGCGAACACAAATAATTACATTCATGCAGTTCAAAATAAGCTATTGAGAAAGCATTTTTTTTCTTCATGTTGTTGACTGATAATGGAAAAAAGTAATGGATTTGAATGGTGTAATAATAATTTCGTACGTAGTGTAATATACTGGATATCGGCATTATATAAGATGTTGGACTCTTGATAATATTTGGCATAATAGTAGGTTAGTAACTTTAATTAATGACCACAATCTTCCGTCGCGATGAAGAGATAGTCTTTAGAAAAAAATGATATACCTACTAAAAATTAATCGCGTTTCCTAACTTTTTTCTATATTTTTTTTCTCCTAAAAAACTAAATTTACTTAATTTCCTAACTTCGAATTACAAGTTTCCCTATATAAACTAAAACAACTTTTAACAACTCTTCATCATCAAAAGTTTCATTAACCCATACTAAGAAAGTTATTATAAAAAATGGCCAACACTAAGGTTTTGACGTTAATTCTCTCTATACTTCTAATCCAATTTTCGGCAGGTTTGTTTCCCTTTATTTTCTTTTAAACTAATATGTTTCAAAACATAAATCACCTTTTCATATATGAGAAAGTTCTTTTGCTCCTGAATTACCACACGACAATTATTTAATTTGTTATAGTATCTTATGTACATGAAACTTCAATGTATTGATTCTTTTTGCTGTAGGTTGTGCATATTGTTTATGGATTTTTCTTTTTTCTTTTCAGATGTGATTATTGTTGCAAACGGAGCATTAACGTGCTGCTTCGACAACCACATCGACCGTTGTCTTCCTGGTGTGGACGACCAAAGGTGTGATTCACTTTGCCGACAACACTGCACCAAAGGAGGATTTTGCAAAGTGTTCCACCATCCACCTCCCAACCATTATTGTCACTGCTACTGCTGATCTATCTCTTTCACAAATAAATTTTAGAATGACCGAGTTATTTCCTAATTTTTTTTTTCAAAGTGATCAACAATATTCAACGTGGTACGAGAGACTAAAAATGTATGATTTACACATGTAACAATGGATCTAATAAAATTAAATTTTGATCCTTGTTGAGATGTCTACGTAAATTTATGTGTGACTATTTATGACTCAATCATGGTAACAATAGTTTGAACGATGATTTTTGTTACTTGCAATAAATTATGTGTTGAAGGGAGTCGGCGCAAAGTTGCCGACGGCGGCGGAGCTAAGTATCTAATGTGAAATTATAATAAAAAGTAAAAGTATTTCAATAGAGATGCTGCAACATGATAATGGTAATATCATTGTTTAGAGTCACATATTTACCTCTTTTACGTAACAAATATTATTAGAACTGTAAGTTACTTCAAAATTTTGGTCTATAACTTCTTTTTTCGTGAAGAATGTTGCATTTATGTTTTGAAGAGCATAAGATAATAAAAATTTTGCTAGCTTAGGGTTTTTTGCTAAAATTGTCAAACTTTGAGTTTGTGAACTTCCAAAAGTTCATTAGACTTGTTTATGTTTTTTTCTCGTACATACCTAATGTATAGGAAAAGATTTGGCCAAGTAATATTGGGGAGGGCTAGCTATAGCCCCCTTATATATCACACATGTGATGTGATGCATTAGCCATTATTTTTCTTTTTCTTTTATCATTTTTTGCTCTTCAAAATGGGTATGTTCCATTTGCCTGGATAATTGACAGTATATTAATTATCTATCAAATTAATTTTGAAAAGACCAAATTAAGTAAATTATTTCGAAGTACCATGTAGTCACTAAGTCACTTACTCTCATGCTTTAAAATTTACTACACGTATTATTACGACAATTAATCATAATTAAATGACTCACTTAGCACGCAAATTATAACTATAAGTGCAAAATTTCCCCTTGAATAGTAAATTAATGAATTTAATTATAAACCAGGGCTCAAATTAATTATGCTCATTTTTAGTCATTTAGCATTATCTTCCATATAAATCATAATCTATGCAAACATTTTGTCGCTTATAATTATACCCAATAACGAATCCTCTCTCGATATAAAGAAGCTAAAGTCGTAGAAACTTGATAGGAAAGAAAATTGAACTTTTACAAACTACAGATTGTACAATCATCCTCTTATTCTATTTGGTGCAGCCTCACATCACGCTATCATGTGGAGTTTATTCAAATATGCAGTTGAATATTAGATCAAGAAGTCATGAATTTTGAAAAAAAATTGGACCAAAATGAGGCTACACGAAATAACCATAACTTTTGACTTAGTTATCCGTTTTGGATTAATAAGATATTAAAACGTTTCAGGCTCAAATTCGGGCATCTAAAGAAGTTGCGTAGCCTTACAAATTTATGTCACTTTATTTTAGTGTTTTTTTTTTTCTGTTTTTCTATTTTGTTTAGATTCTAATTATATATCTCCTTATTTCGTTTTAGGAATTCTTCAAGACTATAAATACTTTAATTTTCATTATTATTACCCGACTTTCATATTGTTATTTAACGAATTCAAATTTTATCTCACTTTTTCTAGTGGAGTCCAGTTTATTTATCGATTACGCGTTAGTGTATTAATTGGCACGTCCCGTTCTGCATAAACGATGCGCTATATATATTTGATCGTTTACAACATTCGACTATATTCCATAATAAAGTTTAAAGCAATATAGACAACATTACCATGATTACAAAATATATATAATAAATATATTAATAAAATTAACTTTACAAAGACGCATCGAAATTCAAAGCTGGTTTGAAATCTAAAAAAGCTCATTTGCGCAGAGAAACAAAATTTACCAAAAAAGAATATTATCAGATTAATAAATCTCTTAAATAACACTTTGTTGGTGTTTTTTTCTTGAATAGCACGAAGAATAATTAGGCGACCACTGCGTAAAACCTCTCTCTTTCTCTCTCTTCTCTCTCTCTCTCTCTCTAAGATATTCGACAATCATGTCCGCCGAATCAGCTTCTTCTCTTCAACGGTTCCAGGTAAAAATTAGTCAAATATTTGTTGCGATTTTGAAGATTTCATCATGTTTCTATTATTGTTGATAATTTAATACTGTTGTGCAGGTTGATTTGGTGGATTTTGTGGATTGGTCTGGTGTTGAATGTTTAAATCAAAGCAGCACTCACTCTCTTCCAAATGCTCTCAAGCAGGTATAAAATCATTTACCAATCTGTTCGTAGAAGTTCAGTGTAAATTTTAATTCAATTGACATGGACTATGATTGTTTTTAGGGTTTCTAATGGGCTTGACTTTATTCTTAGCGTAAAGAACAAGCATGGGCATAAATCTTTTGTTTATCATAGGATTATGTTTTTCATTGTAGCGTATCACTAGTTATTGATTGACACGAGTCATTTGTTAATTTATTTAAATTCCTTCAGTCCCGTTGAGTTTCATGGTTGTCGTATGTCTATTTCGTCTTCTTAAGTGTTAACTCTCCGTGATGTAAGTTCTTAGTTCTAGTTGCTCTGCGCATTGGTGGCTTTTTATAGCTTTGTGATGTTGCTGATGTTTTTTTGAGTGGGGTGTAAAACTAGTAGATTATTTTGATGTTTCATAATGTGCTCCCATCTATATTATAGTTGATTCAGGTTGTCTGTCTGCATATCAGGGTTACAGAGAAGACGAGAGTTTGAATCTGGAGAGCGATGCGGATGAGCAACTGTTGATGAATTTACCTTTTATGCAAGTTATCAAATTGCATTCTATCGTCATTAAAGGACCAGAGGAGGAAGGTAATGGACTGATTTCTACCTCTGCATACGTTCTAAATTGACACAAATATATATGCGATTAGTCCCTTTCTTTTGACTTTTTTCTTTGGTCTGTGAGTTTTAATCTAAATCATATTTTATTGATTTGCAACTATGTTACCAATTTTACAATGTGTCATAATGTTATCATACATTTAAGTCTCATACACCACCAGTTCCGCGCCCCTCATCCTCTTTTCATAATAGGAGCACAAGTGGGGGTGTGAATATATGGGACAAAGCTCGAGAGGGGGAGAACTGGAACTGACATTTTGAGAAATTTGTGGGAGTATAGTATAACTAGTGCTAGACTTTTTGTATTACACGTATCCAACAAGATGGGGGCGGGAGTATTTTCTTTTTTTCTGTTTCTTTTTCTATATATTTGGTGTTTGTAGATTAGAAATTAGTTTTCCTTTCAATTTCAACGTCTATCTCTTCTTAAAATGCTATTCTCCTAGCCTGGTTGTCCTTTCCATCAACTATATTTTCATTAATTAAGTGATATATAAGCAGAGGGATATGAGTTATCGCCTTGCTTAGGTCTTTGTGTCCCGTGTGGTCAAATTGAAGTATGTTATTTCTGAATAATTCCCAAAGAAAAAGCTATCCTGAAACTTCCTGGTAGTGAGTTTGGCTATTCTAGTAAAATGAGCAACTAGATTTCTATCTATTTCTTACATTAACCTTAACCTCCAGGTCCAAAAACTGTGAAGCTGTTTGCTAACAAGGAGCACATGGGTTTCAGGTAATATCTGGTTATAGCTAATTTTGTACACTTAAGTTTCTATCCAGGTTTTGAACTATTTTCTAATAAATTTCAATTCACGCAGTAATGTCAATGATTATCCTCCAAGTGACACACTTACTTTATCTGAAGAAAACCTTAAGGTAAACTTTATTGTTTTGGTGCCACAACTTCTAGCGCATGCGAGAAAGCTTGTATAAATATCGTAGTAGTAGCTATTGTAGTTCCAGAGTAATTTATTCAACATGCCTAATCTCTGTAGGGAAAACCAGTCACTTTGAAGTATGTCAAGTTTCAAAATGTTCGTAGGTATGTCGTCATTGTTTCATTAATGCTCTAACGTATTTGTGTTTTGTTCAACAATGTTGAGTAATCTCTGTAATTGTTCTGAACCAGCTTAACAATTTTCATTGAGGACAATCAATCGGGATCTGAAATTACAAAAGTTCAAAAGATTATTCTTTATGGAACGACGTAAGTGTCTGATTGCCTTCTTTTCCCTTTTAAACTATCAATTATTTCAACCAGCAAATCCTTAAATTTTTCAACTTATTAATTCAGTTGGATTGTTGCGCTCTGGTGACCTAGTATGTCATAGAAATTCTCCATGATATGCTAAGTACTTCGTATGTAAAGTACAAAGCAATTTAACCATTGATCCTAGAACAATGTCTGGAATCTTTTTTCGAATTTATGTTCACGAAGATCCTATGTATTATTAGATGATAGTACTGTCTAATGCTAATGATGCTCATAAATATTTGTAGATGATGACTGCGTAAAGGGAGATTTTTGGTTCATGTCCAATTTCATGTATGTGATAGAATATGACGGACTGATTGCATAGGGGTCTGTATATTAGGAGGACAAGTCATGAGAAGGTATATTATTACCTAAGCCATCTGTTTATCATGAGGCTGAGCTTGTTCAATGTCTAGGAAGAGAAGAAATTAAAATGTGGAAAGATGTACGATTTATCTTTTCGGGAAGGAAAAAAGAAAAGCTGGGTTAGGTAATGTTTTAGAAATTTGCAACCTAATTTTCCATATTGAACTTGCCAAATTATGGAGACTGCATCATGTATATCAATTTATGAGTGATACAGGAAAGTTGCCATGGAGTGCAGGTCGTTACTAGTCTTTCAGAAAAATATATTGGTGATATGCATATGGTAGGAACACTTTTAGTCTGGAAAAAATGTTGCTGGCATGAAATAGATAATGAGGAAATAATTTCTATAGGGCTAATTATGAGAAAACAAATGATGATGGATATGTTTTTTAGAGAGAAAGTAATGATGATGGATATAAGGTTAGCAATTTTGAAGACACTGCATAGCTATGGTTGACCCAATTAAGTTTTGTTGAATGTGCAGTCAGTATATCTTCAATTCTCTTCCTGCGGTGAATAATGTATTTGTCACGGGCTATATTTCCCTTAATTTAATTTTCCAGTCAACTAGCTGAATTAGGATGATTCTCCTGTGTTGGGTAGTTGCTTATTACTATGATGTGCTCTCCCATTGCAATACTATTTAGTGTTATTACTTATCCTTCTGAGACACTTTTTGTCTCTTTTACTTTGGTTGTTTTTAAGTTAGTTCTTAGTTCTTACTGCAACTCAAGAGGTTGGACACTTTGATACATGGGTTGTGTAACTTATGGGGAATGCTAGAATTTTCAAGAATTAGCTCAGCTTGTCTTCATTATTCTGCCTCAAATAAGAAAAAGAATGCTGGGAAGACTCGTGATAATGTGGAGCACTGCTTTAACCTCTCAACTGAAGAAGCATGCTTGGATGTTCAAGTATATAAGCTGCACAAGCCAAAGGGCCTTACTGGTGGAAGGATATTATGCTTATATACAAACTATGCTTGGCAGATAAGACCGAATAAAATTAACTACTGCACCGCAATAGTAAAATTTACAGAGTGATATTATCCTTATTTTAGGAGTACAGAAATATCCATACTAAAATAGGAAATTAAATAGAAGTAATAACTCTTGTAATTTCAGTTTGATCATGATGCTAGATTTATATGATCTTTCGAGAATCCAGAGTAATCAAAATAGCAGTACAAAAAAGTCCGTTCTAGAAGATTCTATTAGTACATGTGTATTTCTTGTAGGTAGAAGACCCTTGATCTGACATAATTGAAGTGAATGTTTACGATCCATTTATGTGCAAATGCATTTTCATTTCCTGGAAAGCAATTTGAACATTTATGTCTCTTTGCATATGGCAAGGCTGAAATTATTGATTATCATCTTAGACGAGTCTACTATGCTTTTAGATTGTTTTCATGGTCTCTGCTATGGCCCCATGCTTTACACGCTGTATGCAGATTTTAAAATTTATAGTATCATTATGCGTTTTACTTTTGGATGCAGGGTGGAAACAACTGATATGAAAGGTCTGAAAAAGATTGAGGACCACTGACTGAGACGAGCAAAGAGACAACAAAGATTGGAAGCGTTTTCAGTATTTTCTTCCTTAGAAGTTGATGAATTGTCCCCTGTTGCAGAACTTTTATGAGATACTTCAGTAAATGGCAAAACGTGGCAGTTGTGGCCTTAGGCCCTTCATAGTATCCAACTTTTGCATAGCTAGAGTAACTTGTGGAAGAACTTGGACATTGTTTCTGTTATTGCTGCATTGATATGTACCAATTTCTTCTGTGAAACACCTGCCTTTTTGGCGTTTCAAGTATAAGCATGGCTGTTGAACCTTTTTGGCTCTTACTGAGCTCCTCTTTATTTTTTTTCATTGCTGTTGTTTTGCATTACAAACAGGAGCGGCGATAGTTCTGGACCTCTGGTGTGAAGAAACCAGGCCGGCATAATTTGGTTACTTCTTATGTATGTTGGATGTGCTAAAAGCCTAAAACCAGTCCGGTATACTTTGGTTACTTCTTATATTTGGTGGACCGATACAGAGCAATATTATGAGCAAATCTTCTTCTTTTTTTAAATAACGGACCCTGCAAAGCATGCATATCTTTATTTTAATCTTTATATTTACATCATGCATTAATATATAAATAATTTCATTTATAAAACTTAAGTTTTAATCTATGCACCAAAAAGCTAATTTATAATGCATTAGTTCATCTAAGTATTCACTAAAACATTCAATACAACATGAAAAACTTAGAAATATTGAAGTATAAATCATGATACAAAACAAAAAGTATTTGATATAGCACCATATATTTGAGCTATGGAGTAATTTTTTAAAGCACTTTTAAAGTATTAGCATATCTTTAATTTTAGAAAACAATATATGCAACTTAAAATTGTAGAGTCAAAAGTATAGCAGTCTTTTTTCAGTTAACCAACGTTATAAGTTGAATCTGTTGCGGTTTTATACAATAGAGAATCAGCGCCTTTGGTTTTAACAGTTCAACGATGTCCAACCTAGTTCCTCCTTGGAAAGTACATATTACATCGAAAACGTTTTTTTAATTAAGAGAAACTTTCTCCTGCTACTTTCTCCTATAACTGTAAAACATAGAACAATTGAACAAGCACTACAAGTATGCTTTCTTGGTTTTTTGGCTTTTTGATGGAACAACTGAAGTAGAAACTGAAAGCAGTTCTTTATGATTTCATACCAGGAGCACCATCTGTCTTGGCATAAAGATCAATGCTACCAATTTGAAACCGTGAAGTTGAATTTACGTCTCGAACAGCTAGAAACCTGATCCTGCAATTTGGGTGATTTTTAAAGCATCAGTCGAAGATACCTATCGCTTTGTAGCCATGCATGTTTCCAAGTGAATATATACCTGAAGGCATTTGCCAAGAACGACTGCGATCCGACTTGAAATGTTTTTCTATGAAAGCGGCCATCAAACTTCTGCGAAGTTTGCTTATCCAAAATAAACCAATTAGAACCACCATCTTTACTTCCTTCTATGATCCTACAAAAAAAGAAAGAAGAAAAAAACTGACTCAACTTTCTAGCAAAGAAATCTGGATATCCATCCATCCCTACCTACAGCAAACACAGTACATATTTACCTCTACATACAAAAATACATATACCCAGAGAGGGAGGGAGTGGGGGAGGGAGAGAGAATTGAGAAAGAGCACCATTCATAAGGTTCATCATAACATTCACAAACAAGCTACTCTCAAGATTTAAATAGTAGCAAAGATATCCCCATCATTACTCACTATCAGAAACAAAGACTTGGCTGTGCCCAGTGACAATGCTCTTTGTCTATTTTGAAAAAAATGTTACAAAGGGCAAGTTACGTAAAAGATAATTAACAAGAAAGTCCACCGCTTTTCATTCCTAATCAGTGTCAAACATTGCCCCCCAACCCCTGCTCACCATCACCCACCAGTGCCCACACCCTCAAGGAGGTTTCCTTTACAGATAATGATTTTTCTCTACAATGTTTATTAGAAGCAAAAGAAGCTCATGTTGGTGAAGAGGTGCGAGAATAGAGATGGTGGGTGGCAAAGCAGGGGGCTACGGCAAAGACCTGCTACACTGCTTTCTAGATCTAACTCTATAAGAACATCACGTTTTGATTATTGTCAGTGTCACCGACCGAGTAAAAAGAAGAGGGCAAAATTGCCAAATTGCAGAAACTAAGGAGGTCATATGCCTATCGTAATTTTGCAAGATATGCTACACAAAGTGCAGTTAAGTATGACTATACGTACCATGAATAGGATTAAGACTAAATACTTTTGTAGACCAAGAGTCAAATATTCAGGGTATCATACCAGTCCATTGGATCTCTCTCTGGGGCATCGTTGGCCGACATTAATTCATAAGCAACTAGTTCATGCATCTGGTTGTCAGCAACCTTATATATGATCCAACAGCCTATAAGACCAAACTTCAGTATTGCTTGATATATTATATGCACACACGTAGATAGGTCAGTGAATGAAGTGAAAAATGTATAAAAATCTGGTGTTGTATGCATAAAGTATCATAAACTTATTGATACAGAGTCATATACATAAGTATCACAATTAATAAAAATTGGTTAAAATGCATCAAACCCCCAACCTATACTTTTTACAAGTTGCCACCAATTTTTTTTTACAACTAACCCCCCAACCTATTGAGAATTGTGCGAGCTGCCCCCTGAAGGCTGAAACCAAATCGAAACAAAACAATGCAGAAACGTGGCCAAATCCAACGGCTGGATTTGGGTTCAGGGAACAGTTCGCACATTTTTCAATAAGTTTGGGGGTTAGCTGTAAAAAGAAGTACTTAAGATGGCAACTTGTAAAAGGGGGTATAGGTTGAGGGGTTTAATGTGATTCACCCTTGAAAAATTGGCAGTTACCACTTTTCAGTTTCTTGTTAAAATAATTCAACAACAGCTTTAATTGTGCAAAGCATTGTCTACTTCTACTTACCAAAGGAAGATAACAACTTAACACGAGTATTAAACTTTCCATTATCTTTGTCATGTATGAAAGACATACTCCTACTGTCTGGAAATTCAGAAGAAAAAGCTTGGGACAATCCATTTACAAAACTTTCAACAAAGAAATTGATGCGCCTCTTTAGAAGGGAGCTTCAAGAGGATTGTTAAAAAGCCTCGAAATAAAAGTAGTCCACTATAGCTGAAAACTTTTTCTAACAAAAAGTACGCAATCCTTGGCAGAAAATGCTTCAACTTACCTGTAGCACCACCTGGTTCTTCCCACTTTGACAAGCGAGTTCCATCAAATGCAGATGTGACCTGACTTATTGTCAATAATGATAGGTTAAGAACCATATAAGGAAACATTCTTGTAAGTAGAGGAACGGCAATACTCAGAACATAAAGATAAAGCACTACTTACTATTCCAAAAGGAAGCTCCTCTCCACTTGCAAGCACAAAACCAGAACATATTCTGTTTAACTTCAGAAGTGGCCAAGAGAGACATTCTTTATTCAATTTCTCACATATACTTATATTATGGAGAAAATCATCGAGCGCATGAAAGACAACTGGGAGAGCAACAGACGTTTTCACAGGATCAGAAGCTAGACATATGTCAATTGTTCCATCTTCTCTCAAAGTAGCCTTCAATGAGAGGGCATCAAATAATTGACTAAAATAAGGAAGCATCTTACTGAAGGACAAATGAGTTGAAACAGCTTTTATAGTTGCTTTCCTGGTTTTAAAAGAGGAATCTTTTAGACTTATCAAAATCCTTCTAAATGTCTCAAGCATTTCTCTTGCTTTCGATTTATCAGATGCTTGCTCTACTAACTGAGAGATTATGGGAAAAAATGCATTGTAAATCTTTGTTACATGCTCATCTACACATTCACGAACTGGACAAGATGAGGAACTTAAAGACTCAGAGCCAAATTCTGATCTTGATATTCGCCATTCTTTATTCCCACTAAATCTTCCTGGAAGTGAGATTAAAGAATCATCTTTTGAAAACAAATTTCTTTCCAGTTCTGCTGCTTCAGTCTTGTCCCGTTCCTCAAGCTTTAAGCACATCTCTGGGGTAAGGTGTCTGCGACGTTCTCTTGTTATATCGGAGATAATTGTTGCCAGAACAGCCTCGCTAGTTATGGTTCTTCTAGACAAAACCTTCGAACAAAATGTTTTCAATGAAAATTTGAACACAGGTACACATCCTGAATATGGAATGCCCAATTGAGAACTTGAAAAAATTCATAGTAGTACCTCATGCCACTTTCTTGTGTAACGCTTAGTGACATCATACACTCCATAGCTGCTATAAGCAATTATGTAGTCTAAATTTTTGTTCCATCTACAAAGTTAAAATAAGCAAATATTAAAGAGGTCAGAGTAGCAACCATGTATGGTTATTCAACACAAAAACATATACTGCATGAATTTCATGATCCAATATGACAAAAGATTCCATAGAGATAAGGCCATTACAAGCAAGGTTATCAGCTAAGATAATTACCCTTTCTCATACAGCAGTGGCTTGTCATATATGCCTTCACAAGGATCAAGGTGCATCCATCTGCACGTTTTTTTCACATGAATCAAGTTTCCAATGCTTGCATCTTAGGATAAATTACAAAGCAAGGATCAACAATGATAACAATACCTTCCCAAATATGGTGAGAAGCATTCTGTCCAAACGTGATCCGTGAAATCCAGGATCTAGAAATGGAAAAGCATTACTGATGGAATAACGATGTGGTAAATCTGTTCTCTAGTGTTTTGGGATTTAATTTAGATTATCTCTTAGGATTTAAGATTATCTAGTTGTTAGGGTTTATCTTGATCTTGCTTTGAGGTTTACCTATAAATAGAGGCTTAGATTTTTGTTATTGAATAATTTTGATGAATATTGATTATTGAATTTTCAAAAGCGAGTTTCCCTCTTATTCATCTTTGATTCTTTTCTCTTGTAATTCCATTTCTCCCCCATAATTCTCTAATTCTACCATAATTTCTTCCTATTCCATTCTTCTTCCACCCTAATCGTCTCTAATTTCCCAATCTCCCTTCTAATAACTCCTCGCCCTCTATTAAAACAACAAAAGGGCCAATTTCATTCAACAGTTATGGTATAAATTTACAAAAAGTAATACCTTAAAAAAAACAAATTAACACAGAGCATCATCTCCTGCATTAAGTAATTATTTCCACATATGGCAAGTCGCTTTTGTCCGACCCTTATTCCTTTCTGTACTTTATCTATCTCAGCTATATTACACCCTAAGCTCTTTATAGAGGGAAATATCTATCGATTTACCAATCATGTGACCTGCATGTGGAGGTAAATGATCTTTGGAGATCTAAGTACACAAACTAGAACTTGAGTTTAGGGGTAAAGTACGAAAAAGTATTTAAGTTGGGGTTGAAATTTGGATTTTCAAAACAAATGCAACCTTCAGAATCTACTTGTAAGTTTTGAAATGCAAGAAATGAAACACTGAAATCGAATAGAAAAATATAGTTGTAAGTTAATAGAAGCTTTAAGTAGAATGAGGATGAAGACGAGTTTAAAGTAAATGATAACGTTAACCCACTTGAGAGGAATTTTGGAATCTTCTCTTCTTTGTAATACTTGTTCTAGTATAATAAATTTACGTCCAGAACATTCTATAAAGTAAATGCCTTTTCTTTATTTTCTTTCATCACAACAGTTATCAACCAATTTCATAGATTTGGAGTACATAGATCTTCAAAGACTTCTTCGGTTACTAAATTGAAAGCATTAACAGCAAAAGTTAAAAAACAAACCAAAAGCCACATTGACCTGCAATTTACGAATTCAAGTTGCAAGGAACGGAAGTGTTCAGAGAGATGCATGAAGTTCATCCATCTAATATACTGGATAGATGACAGTTAAAGAAAACATCAAAAGTAGCACAGTTTTTCAGCAAAATAACCGACAAAAGCTAGATTTATTTTCTCCAAGGAACCTGTATAGCCTCTACCGCAAACACTCTTGTTTTAATGGGATCATTTGAACATTTGGGGTGGTTGAATAGTTCCATTTCAAATTGGTCAATAAACTATTTAAACAGGCTTGGAACTTCCTTAAGTTACTTTCCACGCTTCTTACCAGAAAAGATAGAATTCACTAGTCTGAACAGAGAAGAATTTAGAAGTAGGGGAGGAGAGCATTCTCAAGAAATCCATAGATAATAGGAACATATTACATCACATTTTTGTCATCAGTCTGTTTGTAGTTCTAATTAAGTACCATAACATATGTAAGCAGTTACGGTTGCAATGAAACATTCATCTCCACAGTAAAGCAGTTACGATAGCATATCTTGGTGACTCAAACCAAGCCTGAGTGAAAAACAAATATTAGATCCTTTTTGCTTGCCAACTGTGGTGCAGACAAACTTTAAGAAGTGAAGATTTGGAGGAAAACATTGATTGCATCTAATTAAGACCTGTGTCCTATTTATACGTTTGGTGGTCTGACAAAAAAATTATAATTGTTTTATTTCTGATTTGAACCACATTACAAGCTGAAAACAGTTAGACTAGAGTCTTCCTTTATAAAGTATGCAGTCAGTGTTTACATTTCTGGGTTCTCAGTTAACTCCATTAAGTCTGGATGGACACACAGAACTTGAAGATATTTGTGGTAATGAAAACGCTGAGAAATTATAAAGGAGTCACGAATAAGAAGGTGAAGAGAGCTTAAAAAGGGAGCTTACCAACCGAGATTCATATCCAAAAGCTCGACAATAAAATGTGAAGCAATTAGCCCATTCACCACAGCGCCCTCTTCTTGTCTCCAGGAGCTGCAGACAAAAACTATTAACACATCCAAGTACTTAAAAGAAATCGAAAAAACTGAGCAGCATAAAATATCAAACCTTCATTGGATCATTATATCTCGGGAAGCGGGTTATATCCAAACAAGATTTGCAGCTGCAGAAGTTGGAAACGACGTCAAAAGACTATGCATTACTACTATTTAATCATTTGTCAAGAGAGCAATAAAACAACAACAAAATAACGAGGAATAGCGGCACCTTAATCAATGACGGAGTCACATATTGAAATTTCAAAGAAATGAGAAAAAGGATATAGAAAAAACCTACTCAATCACAATCTAGTTGGCTATGGCTAGTAGGTTTTTAGAGTACATGCGCACTTATTATAAGAAAGTACTTATTGTACAAAGAATCAATAAAGAATCAGGGTGCACCATGGTGTTTGGGTGTAAAGTGCCAAAATTTAAATTTCAGGGTGCAAATTGTCAAAAGACGCTAATTCTGAGTGGCAAGGTGTCAATTACCTTAATAAACACCTAAAGTTTGCATAAGATCAACTTGATAAAAGTTTCGAATTTGTTGGATCCATCATACCCAGCACGCCCCAAACTACTGGTGATGGAAATCCAAGATCATAAAGGTACATTCGACAGTGATTTATTTCTCCTAACCTAACAATATTATTTCATAACACATTTAGAATTCTCGAGTATTTAATTTCTTATCCTACTTAGGGTTTAATATAACATTTCCTATTGCTCAGTGTCTTTGTTATACAGATGCCTATACGTACACAAAGGCACAATATGATACAGGCACCAACACAAGTTTCTTAAAATTAAGGACACACTACGACAAGGATGCGACTAAAGACTACATTTTATATGAATTCCTTAAAATTTAAACATTATGCATTACTATTTTTTGTAAAAACATAATAAATTTATGTTAACTAAAAAACATTAATATTAAATGCATTCTAATTTATGAGAATACAACTATAAAACGTTTAGTCTCCCTCTTTATCTGGTTAATTTTGAAAATATAATGAAGTATCTTCCCACCATTTCTTTCTGTCCATTTATTTGGTCTTCTCAATTCACATGAACTTAAGGGTTGTCATTTGTCATCAGAAGCCCATATGTCTTTGTCCCTTGCCAATATATTATTCAATTTTACATGTATGATGTATCCCTCTCAAACCATTTAGTATTTTTATTTCTCTCAAATCAATTCATTTTTATATGGGCTTTTCGTCCAAGTCTACTTCTCCTCACCTTGTTTCCTTCCTTTACTCTTTTCCCCCCTCTTTCTCGGTGGTTCTTTCTCGGCGGTTCATCTGCTATAAGCATGGAGTATCAATAGTGGTGAGACTTCTGCTCATGTGTGAGACCGGAGAATAAAGGTGCTTATATAATTATCATCATCCAGAAAGATTTCCAACATAAAGTTTTTTGCCCAAGCTTCAAAGAGCATTCTGTTGTCATTTGTCCATAATGCTTATTTGCTAGACCTCCTTCTGAGAGATTGAGTCATATCTTCAACTTTAATGATTAGACTCCTTAATAAGACACTCCTAAAGCCTTCTAAATTTCAGCTATGCTACAAGTGGCTTAGGAATTTCCTCTTTTTAAGTACCCAGGTCATTTATTATGGTATTGTGATCCTAAAGGAAGTGAATATTGTTAGTGACACCAATATTGGATGACAAACTTATCTTGTTTGACAGAAACTATTCCAGATTTAAAGAATCATACTCCCAAGTTGAGGAATCTATTTGTGCCAATTATCTAGAGGCGAGTTTTCTAATTCGGAGTAAGTGATGGATTCCATGGCTATAAAGTTATATCCAGAAGTGAATTATTCTCCATATTTGTTACATATTAACTTCGTAGCATAGTTAATTTTCTCCAGTGTACAGTTTCCTACTCTACTGAGGTTTGTATGGAAATTTTGTCATTTGGCCTACAGTTATGGAGCAAATATTTCGTTATTCAACATTAGGAATCGATTGAACATTGGGAATACATTTTTTTTGTTTTTCCTCTAACTAGTCTGTCTTATGCTCTGCTTCCCTTCTCGGTTATTCTTTTTCCATTTATTCCCATATTTTTTCAAATCCTCTTAGTCTTCCACTCTTCTTCTTCTCTACGGCTCTACTCTATGTTTGCCATATTCCCTAACCTCAATCAACCATTTGAGAACAATTGTGATCGAAAAATAAATAAACACCACTTGGCTATACTGTAATAGCTTGAATTGCCAGCAAGCAATCGCAAAGTTTCAGCATGTATGATAAGCTGATACAAGATAACCAACTGAAAAGTTTTCACTCAGAGATACCGGTAAATTTCAACTCGAGATGCTCCGTGAATTGATTCTGAGTGATTTGGAGCTCCATCTGTGTGTTTGACAGTGTCGCCATTGCAACTTTCACAAGGAGGTGCATTTACCCACCTACAAGAATATGGAACATGGTAAATGAACAAAACTATGAAAACCAATGGAACTATTTAGGACAACATGCACTATTGATGTTAACCATCTGTGATATTATATCATCATTCCTGAACATATTTGCTGATAATGATATGTTCCATTGCACAGGCTTATAGTACGCATGAAGATTACTACTACATTTGCCAAATGATTAACGTAAAACCAAAGCCAACTTAACAGGTTGCGAAATGAAAAATAATTTCCATTTGTTTTTTTTTATAATTCTCTATTATGCTGTTTGATAAACGTGCAAAAAGACCTAAGTACACCTTCTTGCTTGAAATACTATTATTCTTTATCATCTACTACTCAGGCATTTGGAAATATAATTTTAACCGCCAAAACCTTGTTTACTTTTGGTAATTACTTAAACCAAATATTTTTAGTATCAACAATGTTTTTGGCAAACATTTAACATACCGGCCTAGAATTGCTGAGGTTCCAAACAAGTGTATAAGAGATAATATCCAGTTCTTGGAGTTAACTTGCCAAACTTAACCACTAAAAAAAGCCAAGATCACAGACATGCAAAAGATAAATAATCTATTTGAAATAGTAAGCCTCGAAAGAACAATTGGTGTAATAAAAGACATTGCAAACATGTCAAAGAAAACGATTTAACTTTTGATAAGATTTTACTAGGCACTCAAATTTAATTAACAAGAAAAAGAAAACAAATTACCGAAATGATTGTTTGAACCAGAAGAGCAACTGAAGCAGGAATGCATGATCGGCTTCATCTTTTGATGGTTTGAAGTTTCCCTCCTAAATCATAAGTAGACAAAAATGATAAGGATGGATTATCAAGATAGTAAAAAGAACCTAAAGAAGGACATTAACTACATCTTTCAAAAGCTTATGGGTGTGTCATCCTGGCTCTGCCATAATTAATAGAAGTACAATTTCCTTGCCCCATCCCCCAGTAAGCTTGGTTGTCCAATCAGAACTCTCACTGTATTTTATATATTAAGGTCATGATAGAGCTTATTAGATAACTATAACTATATCGCAGTACACTAGTGATGGATCTGCCGCCTGTCCATGTGATGGTACCAGAGTGAATATTGGCCCACACACGAGGGAACATATTGAAAATTGTACCACAAAGTTTAGGAGATGATTTGAGTAACGTTAATAAACACAGACCATAATGATAATCTGGCCTACATGCATGAAGGGACAGAAGCTAATAAATCACACATGTGAAGGAGTGTTAAGCATTGTCCCACATGCTTTCACATACAATTTTAGTGTATGTGTGATCCTAAAGGGTGTGAATTGTTCTTTCATTATGGTGATTTGGCCTTTTAGAGCAAACTAATATCACCTTGTTTTATTTTTCTGCAACTTGACAAGTTTTTTATTTATTATTTTCCTAATCACATGATAATTCAACATCTTTATATTCGTGGTTTCATTATTGTTTGTTTGTAGGGGGAATAGACACACTTTATAGCTCTAAGCTTATAAAGTGTTGAAAACTTCAGAGTTTCTACTTACTCTTTTGATCTTTAAAGTCATTCCATGTAAAAACTCGACAATTGCACAAAACGAAATGGCATTACTCAAAACAAAACTAAAATATTATGTCCAGTCTAAAGTCAAGATTTTGAAATCCTTTCAGATGCTAAAATTTTGAACTTGGGGGAATATGCGCCTTCCAGAGTCACATTTCCTCCACATAGGAACGGGATTAGAGATGCAGTAAGGATTCTTACCCTAGCCAATGCAACAATTGCTTTCTCCTCGAGTTTGTCCACGGGAACTGTTCTCCGAGCTGCATCTTGTTTACGCGGGTCTTCATACTATCAAAAAAATAAATAAAAAATGCTTCATTTCTCCACGAATGGGAAAAAGAAACAAGAAAACTGGTTATCACCGATGTTGCCTTCTTCTGGAGAACCAAACAATTGTAATAAGTAATGACTGAGTTCTGACAAACTTAAACCAAATAAGAAATATATGGAGTTATAAATAAGACGTGGTTTGTAGTTTTATGTTCTATTGATTCTTTTATGCAGCATTCAGAAGGTATATTACACATAGTAATCAAGTGAGCAATGATACCCCGGGGCAAATGTTTCTAAGAGCAGTATGCGCAAAGCAAGGAGCAAGCTTCACAGAAATAAAGGCATGCTCACATAAATAACAGCAGATCTCGTATAGCTAATTTTCAAAACTAATCGCCGTAATCAGATAGAGCACTTAACTTCCTCGCTTAAAACAGAAATAACGATCTTGTTTCACAGAGCTAAAATAAATTTGAGTTGGATTTCAACAAAAGAAGCAAAAGAGAAGGACTTAGGAAGCCCGGTGAACAATAAAGTAAAACACAAAAAAGAGATTGAAAATATTCAGATAAGAAAACAAAAATAAAATTATTGTAGTGCAACAATGTAAAGTAGTAGATTTATAGAGAAGAGTGAGAGATTATTCTAAAGTTTCGGACTTATGGTAGTCCATTCGCGAGAAGATTCATCATTGTATAGATAAAGTGTGCCTCTATGTTGCACGGATACTTCAAACAATCAAACGACTTCGTATCCGATACTTATCAAATACCAGTACTCCTCGGATACTCCTCGATATGTATTTGGACGGGCCACGTGGCGTATTCTATAATTAAAATAAAAGAAAATTACGGATACCCGTGTCGGATACTTATCAACAACAACGTATCCAACCATTTTCGACACAACATAAACCCCTATCAAATTTCAAATTTTAGTAACATAAATTATAATAGCAAAGAAAGTAGAAAATAGCGGACTTGCAATCCTTCTATAATAGATATAGTTCTCTTGATTTAGGTCCAGAGAACTTTTTTCAACTTTAAATGAATTTGTTAACACATTCTTCTTCTTTAATGTTACTTTATATTAATTAGGATAATACGTAATATTTATTTTTGTTTAAATTTTAAAATATAATGGTAAAATAGTAACTTTGTCTATTCTAACTATGTGGTCCACATAAATTTATTATATTTGTACATAATAATTATTATAATTATATAATAAAGAGACGTATCCATGCCGCATTGTATCCCGATATTTTTGAAAAATCTGCATCCCCGTACACGTGTCCCCGTTTCCGTATCCGTACAACATAGGTGTGCCTTATCAAGCACCTTTCCTAGCACACAAGGTGCAGTTAAGCACTCACTTTATGACAAACCAACTTGTAAGCTACGGTGAGACACATGACCTGGGCTTGTGCATTTGGGTTACAGTGTGCTTTTTACAACTATGTTTAGCCAACTACAGAAACTAAACAATTTAAAAGAATTACCGCTAGAACTCGGTCAACATAAGGCCGAATCCTCCGCTCAACTTGCTCTCTGCTTTCATTTGCAGCAAACTGTTGCATCATCAATGCTTCTTCTTCTGCCTAAATTACAACAGATTAAGATCTTCAATAAAGTCCAATAAACAAAGGAAAATAAATTCTCAAGTTCAGAAACATTCAGTCGAAAAACGAAAAAAAGTTTATTTGTGGTCTGACTATGACTTTTTCCCGAACAAAATGACAACCTAACCCAGATTATTCTCTTACCAATTGGAAGGTTAAGAAAAATACTGCAAGAAATAAATTAACTGAAATTATTCTCCTTCTTCAAGTTGAATGTATTCTTATATTTCACAGTCAAAAATATCTCAAAAAAGTTTGGTTTGCTACCCCAAAATTTCATCTGGACACAAGAATATGGTCAAAATAAAAAGAATCAACGAAATGAGATTTTGTAAGTATCAACCAAGTCACTGAACCTTTCTCCTCAACTAATGTTCATTACCCAGTGTCCAGAAGAAAAAAAAACTGATGATGATTTAAGATTTTAAGAACCCAGTTGCATTAAAAGAGTTATCTACAAATTTCAGATAAGGATGGTTGAAACTTCCTCATGCTTCTTTTTCCACATTCCAAACCCTGTCCATGTTATCTTCATGTATACTGCTATCTACTCACTAATTTCCCTGGAAATGAGCAGAAGGCGTGAAAAATAATTATTCAGTGATGAGTAATAACAAGAAACTGAAACCTGCAGCATTCGAGCCAGTTCTTCATCAGACATCGTGGAATTGGAGACAGATTTTCCAATTTCTTTGGACCCTTCATCCTCGTCAATTGACACCAACCGTAACTTGTCGGTAATCAACTCAAGACCAGAATCATCCGACACGACAGAATTGCCATCACCTCCCAATATCTAAAGTTACAGATCATAAATTCCATTAATCAATACATCATCACCAAACATCCACACACATAGAAACACACACAAACCACATGTACTACTGCAAAACTCATATACTTCAATTCATGAAATAATCTTCCCTATGCAAACGAATACAAATGCAGCTATCCAGTCTAACTTCCACCGATTCACGTGACGATAGAATTGTAATTTTATTTTTTCTTCATCATTTCACACTCTCAGAATGATTCTACAACAGAATGCCGCCTATAAGCATCTAAAACACAAAGAACAACACGTAACACAAATCTTCCAATTAATCGAATCGAACACATAGCGCACAAAAATTGAGCGAGTATATCAGAGAGTGCGAGAGAGATCACCTTTTGTTGATCGGGAGGAATTGATGTGAGAGAAAACAACTGGAATTTGAGAACCTAAAATGCAATCGAACAACAACAATCAACGAATCATTTTCAGAAATAAATAATCGATAATTAAAATAGAAAAAAAAAAGACGAGAACAAAATTGAGGAGAACCTCGAAGCCGTCATCGGTGTCGTACTCGAGGTCGAAGGCTGAGCCGCCGTGTTCGACGACGAATTTGCGAGCCACCATTATCGCCGATTGTTCTCTCGTGCAGAATATGAATGTATGTTTGTTTATATTCTGTTCGCAAATTGTTTATTCACTTTTTAATTAAAAGGAGAATTTGTGAGTACGATAGCTTCTATAAGTCTCAATTATTTTATTCGATACACCGATCATGTCATGTCGACTAAGTGTTCAATCACCGAATAATAGCATGTACTTATTCCTTTTTTTTTTTTTGTAATATGTATTTTGTTATAAATACTTAATACTAATTCTAATGATATCTCGTAATCAAGCAATTAAAAAGTCAAGCTCTTTATGTTAGTAGTATATGTGACTAAGTAATATGTAGTACAATGGACAAGCTCTGATCAAATAATTATTCAAATAAATACATAAATCCATACCAAAATTATATAGGGGTCCATTCTATAAAATTGTTACTTACATGATGACGTGGGTAATTAACTAATGAGATTTGGAATACTTTTAGAATTATGAGTTCCAATTATCTTGTAAGTCCCTTTTAAAAGCTTGAGCAACAATTTTGAGCATGAGAATATATCATTTTTGAGTCATAGTGCTTGGAAATACTTCACACGAACTTAAAACTTAATTGGAGATCAATATTAATGACATTTGTGGGTTGATTTTGTTGCCCCAACTGCAGATTCAAAACCTGTCGTAAAACAAATAATTTTGCAGGCTACATTTTAGCTGGTTGAGCTAGAAACTTGTGGTGGACCTCTTTTTATTTTGACGATGAATGACATAATTGTATGTAATGTGTCATTGTACAATAATTAATTGTATAAAATTCTCCTCTAAAAACAAAAGATCCAAGAGCAAGGTTATTAGTACATGGTCGCTAAGCTGACCGTATTATTTTTTGGACTTGACCACCGGGCTCACCTCATTCTATTGATCTTTTGAAATATGGTCCACCTATTTAATTGGGCCCTTATATTGACTGGGCCTATAAAATCGAAAGCGGTAACACAAGTAGCTCAAATTGTGCTCTATAGTTTATGGCTTTATTTAATACCTTTTGCTTTGCTGTGTTCCTGTTATATCTAGTTTTAAATGAGGCCTACGTTTTGATCTCGACTTGATCAGCCCGGTAATAACAAACGATTCTCAAGGAAAATGGCATTTGGACTCAATTTATTTCCAAGTTACCAACTTTGTTGTTGTTTTCCTTAAAACTCAATTATTTTGTAAAATAGCATTAATCTTACAGTGAGCTATTTTGTATTGCATATAATCTTGGATACATAATATTTCGGTACATCTAATCATGAATTCATGTGCATGTAATCAACACCTCTTATATCGTCATGGGTCATTTGGTGGCACATAAAACACTGTTGGTAGAGAATATATTTTAGAGTGACCTGCTATTAGTGTATTTGGTAAGCTTATTGTAACATCGGAACATTTAGATATAATCCGACCTTTCCGGTATTACATAAGTAATAAAATCGACCACTCGTATTCTATTAAACAAAAAGATATTACACACGGAAATAAACTATCTCATCAAACAATCATGTAATCATCCAATTATCATAATCCACGACTCATCTTTTAATAGGTAATAAAAACTTCCTCGATGAACCTGTAATATCATCTAATTGTGCCCCTCCTCATCATTATTATAATTTGGGAGTTAATCTCCGTGGGCCAATCTTGATTTGGGTTCTTGCATTTTCTAGAAAGTGGGCCATTTCGATCTCCCACTTGAACACGAAAATTGTCACCTTTCATGAGTTAAACCATTTTCATGCTAAATCGATTCCTATACGTTTTAGTCAAGAAGATAAATATTAGACCAAACGTCTTTGATTATAGAACAAACAAAAAAATAATCATTTCGTAAGAGAGTAAAAGGCATATCTTACAAGCAAATTGTTTCCGTAGAATGAATATTTTACAAGATATTGATATAGACATTTCTTTATGAATTCCTAATTCAAATTGATGTGTAGGCTTTCTTTTGTCTGCAACCAATAAATAATTCTTTCATGTCGTGCATGGTTTCCTCTTATCTGAAAAGATTTATTGATAATAATTTACATTTGTATTTTAAAAAGGGACTTAATGCAGTACAAAAAGCGCTTTCTAAACATTTTAAGAATTTGTACTTGGAAATATTCATGAAGTATAATAGTTGATATACTTTTATTTCAATTAAAAAACGGGTGATATATCGAGTTTATTTTCATTTATCGAGGATTTCGTTTAAGTCCAATTGAATATTGTGTATAATAAAATAGCCTAAGCATCACTTTTAAGACAATGTTTGGAAATACTTCTAAAGTTGGTTATCCATGTCAGTGGTTAGTAAACAGAATATTCAATTACTCGTAATCATCGCCCAATTCAAGAAATACATCATCACCACAAACATCGCCTAGGGAAATAGGCAAGCAATTAAAAATTGATCATCAACCATGTCCATCATGATATAAGACTTGAAGAATTTATATATTTAAGTAGGGCAAAAAGCGTAAACCATTTATTCTGTATATCATTTTGCTAGGTGTCACTTATCAATCAAAAACTTGCAATTTAATCCTGGCCTATTAGAAATGTCTGGAGTACTCCCTATCAATTTTGTGGCAGGATATTCTAGTCAAAATATATAATTTCACCGTAATATTAAGCTCAAATTGAAAATTTGTTACGATTTAACCATAACTCTGATAAAGTGCCTTATTTGTCTTTCAATTTTATTATATGTTTCTTAACTTCATCACAAATTTTAATTTTCAAATTCTAATATTGGGAATCGAGATGAAATTGACGAAAAGTAGTTCTTTATTAAAATTAGAGTTAAATGGTAAAGAATCCCCATAATTTATGTTTAATAGTCCGACAAAAACATAACATATATATATATATATATATATATATATATATATCTCGACAAAATTGACCTATTGTGTACCATATAGGAAAGATCTATGTCAAATCATAACGTTTTAACTAATAAGTGACACAACAAGAAACATGATATAAAGGGGAGATTAATTCCATTTTAGTATTAGAAATGTCAAAATTGGCAACCAAAATCTAAGTGAAGAAGGTTAATGTTTCTAGAAACATACCGGATAATTTTGGTACAAAATTACCATTCATTCTTTCCGAGTCAACCTCGAATTAATACCTCATCTGCCCCTCCCCCAACTCTCCATATATTTCGTGCAGTTGATAATGTACAAATCAAAATTTCTTAATTAGTTCAACGAAGTCTAGCAAATTATACATGTCTAGCTAGTACTGACCTATCCTTATAATAAATTGTTAAAGCTGTCAAGGTAATTACAAAGTCATGTTAGTCTTAAAGTGAAAAGAAATTACATTTGACACCATTAAACATAGTACTACTTAGAGGACCATGATTTGTACTTCGTGTATAGCTCATTTGAATGAGATAATACATGCACATGCACAGTGATGCACTAGACCATAAGCATTCTCAACAGAAAAGAGATTATCTTTGCTGTCAACATAAATACCAGAAAGTAGATCAAGGAACATAAATAAGCCAAAAAAAAAAAAAAACTTATGAGATACATATATATATATATATACATATAAGTATATATACAATCAACTCAGGGTCGTTCTCAGTTAGTTCGTATAACAATTAACTTATAAGATTAAAACTTTGATGTTTTTCTTTATCAGCAAAAGTCAAATTTCATTAAAATGGTAACTATTGTTGTTAGGTTTTGGATATTCCGCTTGCCAAACGCAATGCCATCTTTAAGCAAAACAAAAATACAAGTTATATATGATGAATTTGAGGACGTGACCAAAAACAAAATTTGGACGATTATGCTATTTTCTTTTCAATGGTAAAATGCTCTAGGATTTTCTCTCCTCTTATTCGTGTAGTTGCGCCACTTCAATATTTTCCTTGGATTAGTCACATTACTTGTAAGTGCTCAATTTGCGAGGAATTATTTTGTGTAACTGCTAGCCTAGCCAATAGTGTGGTGTAGTCAATTTGATCAGCGTTGTATATATATGTTTGTGATAAAATTACACGGAAGTTGGTGCTAAATTCGATGCTGAGTTTTAAGAACTCGACAAATTTCAGTTAAGTTGAGGCAAATGTTTGGCTATTTGTCCATAAAAAGATATTACAAATTAAACAGAATACAAAAATGGAAAAGACAAAATGAGTGATTTTGAACTGAAGTGGAGGTTAATTGTAATTATCAAAAAGTTATATTATGGTTACTAGAAGGACATGTCTAACCACTTCATCGCACCAATTCAGTGTTCATCGTATGATTCGCCACTGGATGGACATTTAGTGGTTCTTTTAATCCCTTTGGCAATGATTTGCCATTTGTCATTGGCCCAAATTGATTGTTGCACTTGTCATGATTTAACTAAACCAAAAGGGAGAAGCCCAAGGCTGAGACCCAAGCTTGACGAATGGATGTGGTGACACGTGGATGTGATGGTTTTGGAGCATAGACCATAGAATATTGGCCTACCACTTTTAAACACTTATGGTACCTCGAGGGGTCTAAAGACTCTAAACATTGTGCAAAACAACTAATTTAATAAATTTGAAGGCACGAACTGAAACTTTTCATGTGAGATGTGGAGTATAGACCATAGTATATTGCTCTACCCCTTTCAAAGACTTTTAGTACCTTGAGGGGTCTAACAATTGTGCAAACCAATTAATTAATAAATTTGAAGGTACCTTCTCAAACTTTCCACGTGAGATGATAACTTCTCACGTTTTCGCTTGTTTTGATTCAGCAGTTTCTATTTGAAATAGCTAACTTTAAAATTAAATTTCTCATTAATTAAAAAAATTATATTACTTCAAGCTAAAGAAATTCCAATACAAAGAATCAAAACCTATTAATATTTGGTCAAAACATAACTAAAGGCCATTTTTACTACAATAACTGTCCTATCATTTATAGAATATTTTCATCTTAATCACTAATTAAAATTTTCTAATTCTAATTATTGTTAAAAAAAAAAATTACTCCCAAATGGGATCAAAACGACTGAATGCTCGCGATTCAATCATTGGCTAGTCTACAAAAACAATAAAACACGAAAATAGTTGGATTTGATATGAAACTAAAAATTTCTTCCCCACAAAATTTAGAGTCTACTCATTAGGGCCCACTGTTACACCGGCAACAAACTAAGTGAAGTAGGATATGTTGGGGGGGCACCGATCCAACTTAATGACTAATTATGGAAATGAACTACCTCTCATTAATTTGACACGAAGAAATGTTGTTTTATTACTATTACAAAATTAAAAAATTAAAATCTTCTAGTATCCAACAAGGTATTGTCAAATGTCACTTGTCACATTTCTGTAACTATTAATTCATCTCATTTATAGCGCCAACCTAACCCCCAACCCCCAACCCCTATATGTATATGTACATGTGTGTTTGTATATATATATATATATGTGTGTGTGTGTCTATATATAAAAGTATTTAATTATTTATACATAATAATAGTAAGTTCACAAGATCATTCTATAGTGTTTTGTGAATTGTGTGTGACATAATGGAAAATGGAAAGTTTAACACAAGAGTGAAAGTGGATGCACTATTGAGTGTAGTATCCAGCACCCCTATTGAACCGGGTAAGATTCACAAACTGTCCTTACTGGACCGGGCCATGGGGCACCACACGATCCACATGGTGTTTTACTACCGGACCAACCCGTTTAACTTTGGGCCCATGCCTTCGGACCTCGACAACCTTCGGATATCTTTGTCGAGTTTGTTGGATCAGTACCCGACTGTAATTGGGCGGTTGACGCCCGACCCGAATGGAGGCGGGTGGGACGTGAAGTGCAATGATGCTGGGGTGAGGATGGTCCAAGCGAGCGTGGATGAGACGGTGGATGAGTGGCTGAGATCAGCCGATGGGGCTGAGGAGCGTGAGCTGACGATGTGGGAGGATATGCCACAAGATCCAAGCTTTTGGTCACCCTTTCGGATCCAGGTGACTTAAGTGGTTTTTTAATTTGTTGTTTATATATTTTTAGGAAGTTTTTTTGGGGCGTTATTATTTTAATTGCTAAATAGGACATGTTTTTATTGATTGAAGCATATAATATCCCATTTGTTTATATGCCAAAATTAGTATAAATCCAGCATGAGACATATTTAAGTACAAGCATAACTTGAAAAAAGACGAAACTTGGAAGTTTACTTAACAATTTTAGAATTTTTTTTTTAACTATGTTATGTTGGAGAATATACAAAAAGAAATGCGTAATCTCTCAGAAAGCTTTAGCTTTTATTTAATAAAACAACGCCTCAAGAAGAGTTCTTGAGTTTGAATTCCGCCATCATCTACCAAAAGCAAATATGTCACGTCACCAAAAAAAAATTAGAGTCATATATATATATATGTGTGTGTGTGTGTGTGCGGGTGATCAAGATTTATAGTTTGCACGCATGTTGGAGAATATTTGTACCTGTGTCTAATCTCATATATTTAGATAAGATGTCAACTCAATAGTGTTATTTAGACCCTGTTGTAAATCAATAAATACATGTCACTCTGTTGAGATTTAAGAGGATATTGCATTGAGTTTTGGATGGAATATTTCTGTAGTTATTAATTATTCAAACATTATAAGAAGTTTCTGTAGTTAGATCTAACTTTGAGATTGTCGAAGTAGTTATCCTTGTTTTGATTACTTTATAAATGAGATATGTCAACAGGCCAACAGTATATGATATGAAGTTTGGTATTATTCTCTATTTCCCTTTAAGGCGCGCACTTGAATTAATAAATGAAATAACTATTGCAGATAACTAAATTCAAATCCGGGGGTTTGGCTATAGGATTGAGCTGCACTCACATGCACGCAGACATAACAAGTGCCACAATGCTCATCAAGTCATGGGCAGAGTATCATAGAGTGCTACCCCTCACCCACCCCCCAACTATCAATCTCCCCCCACCCTCAAAAAACCCAACCCCATCATTCTTTCCATCAAACCACCCCACAACTCCATCCAAAATGGCCACCCTCACCATAAAATTCCCCTCTTCATCCATCAAAAAATGCCTATCACAAGTCGAAAACCGATGCCCCAAAGCCACCCCCTTCGACGTACTGACAGCCCTCTTCTGGTCGCGAATCGCGCGTTTGTACGAGCCGTCCCCCAACGACCATACCCACACCCTCAACATATGCATGGACGCGCGAGAGCACGGAAATCCACCAATACCCTTTGGTTATTTCGGCAACGCCATTCATTTCTCTCAACTTTCTATAGACGCCGACAAGTTAAAAGATGGGATAGGCGAAGTATCCGACTATGTTCACCGACATGTCGAAGGTCTGAAGGGAGGAGATTTTCGCGCAGTTATTGGACAACTGGAACAGCGTGTGAAAGATGGAGAGTGGCCTTATAGAGTGTACGGCCCCCGGCTCACGTGCATTAACATGGAACATATGGTCGATGCGGAGAAGGGGCAAGGAATGATGTATGAGGTGGTTTTTAAGGAGGAAGGGCCTGCTCATGTTAGCTATTCTGTGGGAAATGTGGAGGGAGAAGGATTGATTATTGTGATGCCATCGGCTGAGGGCGGGCTTGGACGAACCGTCACGGTGAGGCTGCCCGTGGGGGAGATTGATGAGCTGTGCAAGGATCGAGGAATTCTTGATTTGGGTCCAACTATGCTTGTTAGCGGGAAGAGATGAACTGTATTCTTGTGTTCAATTTCTCTCAGTATTTTCAGTGATTTGTATCTTTATATTCCCACATTAGCACTGTGCTAGTTCTGCCAAAATTTAAGTGTAAACCACATGGGAATGGCACTTGAGTGTATCAGATTGAACGCATTCTGTATGTTAATTTACTTGATATCCTGTGATCCGAGTTTACAATTGGATTTTGATATGTTAAGAATCTCTGATGACCGATGGAAACATGTTTTACATTCGACTAAAAAAAGTGCTTCCTTTTAAACGGTGGAGTAGCTAGTTTTACTTTTTTATGGAAAGAACACTTCAACAATGTTATATTAATTTTGACTTAATAAGCAAATTTCAATTGAGATTTTGATCATATTAATTATACTTTTGATGTTACATTATATAGATCTCATGTTAAAAGAAATAACAAAAGGCAGTTAAGCCAAAACCTTTTTTTTTAGTGAAGATCTTATTCTGTTCTCTAATAAACTTTGAGATGCAACTATTATTATGAAGACTTTTAAAGCTTGTTTTTAATATATATTTTTAACTTGAGCCCCAGTAATTTTATAAATATTAAAAACAAAGATCAATTCTTCGTTTAGATTAAAAAGAAGTGAAGTAAAAACTTATTGAATATTACTAGTTTTATTTCCATAAGCTTGTTTACTGCATTTATAAAATAACCAAATGATAATCAAGCATTCACATTCTGCACTACAAGCAAATCAAAGTCGACTATACCAAAACATTTGCTAACTTATTCTAATCTATTCACACTACAACTCAGCAAACAAGGACTAGCCATCTGTCAAAAATGAATGACTATGATAAGTTTGACATTAAGTTGGCAGAGCCGTGAGACCAGAGAATGTTTAACCTAGATCCATAGCATATTCATGCAAGTTGAGACTATCGTATATGTTTATACAGAGACGGTGAACAAGTAGAACTTGAGCGCCAAAGCCAGAGCCAGCTGCAGCAAGAAGATAGCAGCGACAATCAAGTACCAACTTTCACCTGCAGACATGATGTGGGTTCTGAGGTTAAGTGCAACAAACGTAGCCGACATGAATCCAGCTAATCCAGCGATAACCCATCTGAATATTTCCTGCGGAATAACGGACAAACACTGCAAGAAATAGGAATCATCACGTGACCGCCAATAAAACAAGCTTTTGTTTAGACAATTTAACAGAGAGAAAATGAATGAAGAGCAGGAAATCATAAATGGCATCTAACAGCTCGGAACACTTTCAGCCCAGCAATTCAATAAGTTTGAGTTTCAATACAACTCAATTACGCAAAGAACTCAGATTTTTGAACATAGTCGAGCATTATATTAAGTTACTATTGACATCCAATTTAGGGAGAATGCCAATTATCCCAAGTGGTATTTGCAGAATGCAAGATAAACCTGTCAAACGAGAAGTAGCCAAAACCACCTCGTGCTTTTCAAAGAAAGGCACTCTCTTATGCACAGAATCACAGTGGGGAATATAATGCTGCTTTTATTTCTCAAAAACTTCACCAAGAGTATTTCAAACAAGGTGTAGATTTCGAGGAATCAGCATGAGACCAGACCAGTTAAGGCAAAGAAAAAAAGGATAGCAGCAAGACAAGTTTATGCCTACAGTATGTGTAAAGGTCATTGGAAATACCATACATGAAGATGACCTACTAAAATATTTAAATAATGTTATAAAATCACAAAATTGGCACTAATTTCTACTTAAGAAAATTGCAAGACATTGAGAAACTCAAGTATTTAAGGAAACTAAAAATTTAACTCTACCAAGTACCAAATACTACATGTAATTGGTTGACGAAAGGCAGAAGAAAGTACATACAACCGATAAACAATGAGCAACAAATAGCAAGCTTACCAGAGCAGGAATGAAAACAAACAGCGAGTAGCCATATAAGCACAACAACTGGACGAGGCCAGATGGAGCAGAGAAGTATTTGAGGATTATATACAACACAAGTGGCACTATGGTGACATAGCCATAGAACAAACCAGCAGACCAGGTCAGCAGGTTGATATCATAGTTCCATTCCTTATTTTGAAGTTTGTGGGCTAAAAAGGTAACAAATGTACCCATGTAAGCCGCCACAAATATTAAGGTGGTGCAGATCCAGAAAGGCCCGTACCTGTACAACATGAAAGATTAACAATTAAAATTTTGATATCTGAGAAGATGCTCGCAAAAGAGAGCTGCCTCTGTTTAAATATTTAATTTAATGTAATTAAGCAGCCACAGGGAAGGAATCAACGCAGAAAAAGTTAGAGCTCATGCATATAATAGCAGATGAGACCTAAGCATGAGACTACTCCAGTACGGTGCATCATAATGAATTACACAATTTGGACAAAATGAAGTCTTATTCGAACACGTAAAGCAGTTGCTATTTGCCTATTGCTCCTTCAAACATCAGTACATGTGGAAGATATTAAGCACAAATTAATACCTGAACTACGCAGTATGATACAGTCAACTTCAGAAAACATGAGCAGGATGATATGGATCTCACAATTGCCTCACTCGCAAATGACTACAATTTATTTCACTGCTTCTGACACTTACAAATGAGTTGCATGAGAAAATTTTATTTTAACTTTAAGGAGGCTTTTAAAGGTTTCTCCCACATTTATAAGATTTTCAACCCACATTTTCACCATCCTTAGTATGGTCATTTAGGTCATTGTAGCTTATTACGGACGCCAAGGATTTGTATTCTCAGAAAATCGTAAACAATTACATGTTTCTCCTAAGAATATAGAGTAATACAAATGTGATGCTCTAATTACATTTGATAATTGCTAACATAGTGTTACATAGGGTAGCATTTGCATAAATTCAAAACGGCAGCCTTATACTTTGAGGTGAACAAGTGAGTCAATATACATTGAAACAAGCACTACACATATTCTCTTTCTTACTCTGCTTTTAAGTAGTTTTTCTTTATATAATTCTATGATTCATATTCAATTCCCATGAAACAGCATGAAATAGCAATACTTACAAATCTGGATTGTTAGCTGTCTTCTCTGTAAAGCTTCCTCTAAATGGAAATAGTGAATCTTTTATCCTTTCTAGAACATCAGATGTATCGACATCAAAATAGGGCCTGAATGCAGAAATTGTGAAAGACCGAAACCAACCACCTTGTTGTGGCTCATCAGAACCAGATGAAGGCTTTCCAAATGTATCTAAAAGGAAAGACAATTTTTAGTATTGGGGAGGATATCATGACCTAGAACATTGAGGAGGAACGAAATGTACAAAGCAACATGCGGGGAGAAATATAAATATCTTTGAGGAACTTAGAAATAACTAGGTATGCCTTTCAAGTTTCTCTTTTCAATTTGTTGGAAGAAGAGAAAGGTGATTGTTTCCACCTATCCTGACCACAGCTGTCACCTTTGCATCACCAAACCCGTCAACCTCTTCCTATTAGTCCCTCTCCACCGTGTACCAGACCACTGATACCACACTATACACTTCATCCTTTCCTCGTCCGCCACCACCTTATCTGGTAGACAACCACATTCCACAACATCATAATTCATAGCACCACAGAAAACTCAAAAGTAGACCCATGTTTCACCTTTTGTCCTCAATTGAGCGCCTAAGTTCTCACACATCGCCTCTCTCCCCTCAGCCTCTGCCGCCTAGCTCAGCTATCCACCCAAATCAAAACTTTCTTCATCAACTCAAACATTTACGTACTATAGTAAAGTTATCCTCTACTAAACTTATCCAGGAAGTCCACGGGACAGACCTCAACCTCATTTAAGATACTTTAAATATCAACAGCTAAAATGGCGCGCTAAGGCAAAACCTTACCCTTGACAAACCTATCAAACATTGCCACATAAGGACTCACTCATGTTCAGTCTCTCAGAAACCTAACAGAAAACTACTAGATCACTACGTCGCCACAAGTTTCTGTCCTTATCCAGAAAACCTCGAACCACAACGTACTGAGCGATGGTTAGCTAAATGCCAAAACGGAAAACTTACTACTGACTTAATTGACTACGCAGCACAGCTGAGTCGAGGTAAATGTAAATTCTCGAGTTAAATCACTGTAAAATCACATACTGACACTATGATCACATAATAACAATATAGAGAAATATTATACCATCGGCATCGCGAGGAGGCTTCGAGGCACCAGAAATCTTCCCTTGAGCACCTGATGGTGGAAATGTCTGCAGATTCGAGTCTGCAATTAACCAATTCATCACCATACCAACAAAAAACTCAATTTCTTAACCAAATCATACTCGAATTATTGCATAAACCAATAGAGATCATAAACATACCAGTAAAATTTACGGCAACATGAGCGGGTTGATCAGATACTGCCTACAAATAGCAAAACAGAAGCAAAATTAGGGCTATTATAATCGGATCAACGATAACAAAATACGATTGAACATGAAGATGAAAACAATTACCGGAACAGATCCGGAGACGTTTTGATCGTCGATTGACGTGTATTTGCCGGACATCATCATCTTCGATAACGTATTACTGTGAGTGTTTGTTGAGCTGATTTTGTTTTTTCTTTGGGGAAATATTTTGGTTCTGTTATATTCTGTTTTCTCTATTTATTATTTATTTTTTATTATCTTTTTTGTTTTTGCCGTACAACTTTCATGTTCTTTTCATATTCCACAGTTTTGTGGATTGGTTTGGTATTTTTGGGCTTTTATTTCTATAGGTCTTTAGTCCAATACACAAATTCATAAGTTAGGTCAAGCTAGCATACAGATAGATGTATGGCAAATAATTTAGAAAAGCAATTAGATGGAGATTAATAGGCCTCAATAATTGTGATAGTGTAGGAGTTATACATTGTTTCTTGAAGAGAAATAATATGATGAAGAAATATTTAAATGAAATCTTAGTATTGAAGTCAAGTAGCGCAACTAGAGTTATCGAGTTATCTTATCGTGTATAAAAGTTGATGCATCATGCACATATGTTAGGGGTCTCATGCACATTCCATCGTTTAAACTCGCAACCACTTCGAGTCGCTTAAGTGAGATGTTGTGGACATGTCGTTTCATCATCTTACGAGCATTGAAAGTGTGATGTTTTTCAAATTATCAAAAAAGGTACAGATAAAGATAAATAAATGAAAAACTAAACACAAGCGTTATGATTATAATAGATTATTTTCTTAATACAGGCATATAAGTCATAGCTCTAACAAACCAAGTTACACATGTTGATCTCTTATTAATTTATTATCTAACCATATTTAATTATTTATCACTATTTGTTCAACCCAATATCAGAAAGCCCATATAAATATCTTGTTGGGCTGAACTATAGGGAATGAGCGAATTTGAATTAGCGCTAAAATGGCCAATTAGCTCGAACAAGTGGCCTGATTGGAATGCTTCGAGATAAAGTATACCATTCTAAATATTAGAGACCCTAGTGTGCTAAATAAACGATTTTCGGAATGAATTTATATGAAAGAAACATATTCTTCGTAACTAATAATACCAAAATTACAGAGTTCCATGTTTATAATTACATTTATTTATGTAGAGGCGAGCCTTTACATTCTTGTTAAATATTAATAACCTACATAAGGCTCCAATGGAAGTTTTTCGTCTTTTAGGCTCCGATTGTTTACAAGGAAAATGAGGGAAAAGGAAAAAAATTGGAAAATAAGGATTTTAGGAAAACTTCCATGGGAAATAAAAATTTTCTCTCTTTTCCATGTGATTGGCATGCCATTAGTATTTCGGGAAAATTTTATACTTAATTTGCTTACTCATCATATTAAACAATGTAATAAAACTATTATTATTCTTTAAAACTTAATTTTTTCAATAAAACTCATATTAGTTTATATTTTTTCTTAAAATAAACTGGAATAAAAAATATAAAATAAATAAAGAAGTATTACCTGAGAGTTGAAGAAGATGTGTTGGTGAAAAACATTGATCTTACAAGTGTTCATATAGATTCTAAATTGGTGGGAATATGAAATTTTCAGAATTATAAATTTTTTCAAGGAGGATTGAATTTTTCCACATTTTGTATTGGAGGGAAATCTGAGAATTTTGAAGATGATTTCTTTAATTACATTTGCTGCCGCAAATAAATCGGGTATGTGAATTAGAATAATTTTTAGATAATTTCAAAGTTTGTGAATTGTAAAAATGTTAGATAAAGATTCAGAAAAGATTTTCCCATCTTTTCCCATCTTTTCCTATCTTTTCTAAAATTTTCTTTAGTACCAATCATTGGGAAATAAAAATTTCCAATATTTTTTTCCTTTTCCCTCATTTTCCTTGAAAACAATTGGAGCCTTAAAGGAAAAAATTATATAAGTCACTTATCCAAACCTCAACAAATGTCATTAGTATCATTCCATTAGTATCAAACGTCTCACATGGTCTTCAAATTAATTTAAAATCCATATTTCAAAACCCGCAATAAAAAGGAATAAATCTTAAATTCGTACCACTTTTGCCCATGGAAGAAATACCCAACAAGAATAATCTTAAATGATAAATAAAAAGAATAAATGTTACATCCATACTATTTTTATCCATCTAAATCCAAAGAAATACCAAATAATAAGAAAGAATAGCCTTAAATGAGAAATTTAATTACACCGCAATCAACGTTGAATAACGGACTGAAGAATTGACCCGCAATCCACAGTATCTTAATAAGTACTTTATAATGATTATATAATTAAATACACAATAAATGAGATAGAAATAGCCGTTTCCATTTTCCATTTACTTTTTATTTTTCCTTTGTCAAAGTCGACCGTTGGAGCAATGAGACACATACTATCCGTTACAACAAAAAGTGAGTTCCCACCATTACAACTACAAAAAAAGTTGACATTTTTTCACTTCACAGCCAAATCTAAAATCTCTGTAATAAGAGAGAGAAACACACACACACACAAACACTTTCTCTCACATAAGAAAAAACAAAATTAAAACCCATTTTTTTGTGTGCACAAAGATGGTTGCGAGGACCCCACCAAAACAACAGAGGAAAATAGTGATGCCTATGGATCCTGCTCTGTTAATGGAGACTGTGAAGAAGGTGAAATTTAAGCTTCATTTTATCTTAATTTGAATTTTTTTTGTTTGTTACTTTGTGATTAATTATACAGAGTTATTGTCAAGTACCTTGATTTCATTGATTCGCTATTACGAATCACAATTGCGTCTTTGATGAAATGGTTTTTGCTAAAAAGATTCAATTTTTGATTTTAAATTGATGATGTTTTGTTGGGTTAATATGCAAATTGTGTAAAATTGATTAAAGTTTTAATCTTTTTCTGATTTTGATTTGTGGGTTTTACAGGTTGATAAGTACCTTGGTCTCATTGATTTGCTATTATGTTTTCGCAATTGCGTATTCGATGAAATTGGTTTTTACTTAAAAAGATTTGAATTTTCGATTTTAAATTGGTGATGTTTTGTTGGGTTAATATGCGAATTGTATAAAATTGATGAAAGTTTTAATCTTTTTTTGATTTTGATTTGTGGATTTTTGAAGGTTGATAAGTACCTTGGTCTCATTGATTCGCTATTATGATTCGCAATTGCGTCTTTGATGAAATTGGTTTTCACGAAAAGATTTGAATTTTCGATATTTAACTGGTGATGTTTTGTTGGGTTATTATGCAAATTGTATAAAATTGATGAAAGTTTTAATATTTTTTCTGATTTTGATTTTGTGGGTTTTTGAAGGTTGATAAGTGTATGGCTCGATTGCAAGAGCTGCAATATACGGTGACAGGTGGGACAAAAGTGATATCTGGTGTGAGTTTGAGTCCTCGTAGTACAAGAACCTATTTGAAAACCAGTGTTCGTTGTAAGCAGGAATCTTTGAGGTAACAATTTTTTCATCATTTCTATTTTCATTTGATGGCATATAACTATTTCTAGAGTTGTAGAAGGGAGAATTCATATATTAGATGGTTAAAGCATTTTATTTATACTCGTGTTCTGTGGGAATCTCAGGGGTTTATGAAAAAAGTCCTAAATGTTTCGGGTAAGAATTGTCAAACCCCCAGCGTATACCCCGTTTACAAAGTACCTAACTTTTGAAAAAGGTGTGTGGATTGTGCCTCTGGTCAACTTTTCGTCCTCATTTGAAGAAATATTCCCCCGTTTGATGGCATAATCGATGGAATACTCCGTCAACAGTTGAAATATGGTCAATTTGATGGAATATATTATGTTGGATGGAACCTCAAATGGAAAAATCCATTAAAAACTGGCGGAAAGTTGATCAAGGTGCAATCGAAACATTTTTTTGAAATGTTAGGACGTGGGTGGTAGGATGAGGAGGGTATACTCAGGGGTTTGATGCTTTTTACCTTGGCTTATGTTTTCCGTTATATGCGACTTCGGAAGTCTCCCATGTTATTGAACTCTGTTTAAGTTAAATGACAATCTCAAATGTCATAATGTGTTTAACCCGCAGTCCACATCATTTGATTACTTAACATTGTCCTTTTCATATTGAAGAATAAAAAATGCTAATTCTCGAAGATCTCCTCCTGGAAAACTGCCAGCAACTACAGGTACTCCATCGTTTCCTTTTTTTCTCAGTGAAAACATTGTGGAGACTCGTTATATTTTCTAATTTGAATCATATTTCCAGAAGAATGGCAACGAATGTCTTTACCAGCAATGCTGTTAGGTGAAACAATGGGAGAAATATTACAAGCAAGTCAATTTGCCAAAAACATTGTGGAAGCGGTGTCTTACAAAACAAGAAAACCAGTAACCGATGACCCGAAAACTCCAGTAACAGAAAGAAGAAAGCAAAAACCAAGTGCAGGAAACTCTGAACTTCTTGCACGAAGAAAGAGCGAGAAACAAGTCGTGCTTCAGGCCATACGATCGGAGTCTGATGTTCCACAGATCAGACGAGCCAAATCCCGGATAAACTTCAAGGTGTCGTCCCCCATTCGACAAAAAGAGTGTGACAAAGAAAACTGCAAGTATATTGCTAATAGAGTTTCCCCGAGGAACAAGCCGTGGGCGAGAAAGACTGTATTATTTCCCAATCCACTGTTCCATTCGTCTCCCACGTCACAGCATCAGAAGTTTTGCAAGACCAAGTCACCCGTGATTGCAAGAAGCAAACAAGTTCCGCACAAGTTTTTGGTAAAGTCGTCGCCTCCCTCTGCCTCGAAATTTCAAGTGAAAATCAAAAGTCCCCCACTTTCTATTTCTCCCACAAGAGCAGTTAACTTGGGGAAAAAATCGCCAATGGTATCGACTGCAGCAAAGCTGCGAAGGTCATTTTCACCATCGAGATTGGCAAACCGGCTAGTTTCTCCATTGAAGAGCAGAAAGTCGTTTGGAGAGAAGAACGACGGGATGAAGTTTATGAGTGGACTTAAGCAGCGTCCTATGTCTTTGTCTCTTGGATTCTCACCTCGGAGAATCTGATATTGTGCATATGAGTTTTTTTGTTTCTGGTATAAGATTCACATGTCATTTCTGTTGCTGATATTTCCTCAATGTCCATAGTATAGTGATTTTTATGTCTGATTACTCAAGAAGTGTTTGCACATTTTGCTTCTGCTATATGCTTATGAATCGTTTCTGTAACGGCTTATAATACTATTCTTTTAAGTATATACATTTGTTTGGGTGGTAGGAGAGACATTCTTTCTGGATGAATTAGTGGACTAATTCCTTTCTTTCTTTGGTATATATGCTTTTACTTTTTAAAATCTACAATGCAAACTTTCTAGATTAACTATAACAAGAAAATAAGGTCATAATAGTGATTTTTATGTCTGACTCAAGAAGTGTTTGCACATTTTGCTTCTGCTATAGCTATATGCTTATGAATCGTTTCTGTAACGGCGTATATACTAAAATACTATTCTTTTAAGTATATACATTTGTTTGGGTGGTAGGAGAGACATTCTTTCTGGATGAGTGGAATTATCCTTTCTTTCCTTGTGCTTTTACTTTTTAAAATCTACGGTCCAAACTTTCTAGATTAACTATAACAATAAAATAAGGTCACTTCAAGATAATATATTTGTCAACAGACTTGTTGTTCATAAGACATTTTGATCTGAGATCATTCTAGTTATAAACGTGGCGCAGCTATTTCATTAACTTTTAAAAAACAAAGAAAAATGATAATTTTATGGTGTCTTTTGCTTGATTAGTCCACCATTTGATGGATAGCGTAAAATTAACAAAACTGAAAATATTGCAGCATGAAACAAAAGACATACATCCTTTTAAGCAACTACAATCGTGCCTATTTTTCATTTACACAAAACTCTGTTTTCGGGAGTTGATTAACATGAACGGAAAGAAGTTGATAAAGCCATAAAGGTGAAAAATCGCATAGCAATGCATAGTACAGAACACACAGACATCAAATCAATAAGAAGGATCTAGTGCAAGAAGCATACAACTGGGAACTTCTATACAAGTAAAGAAATGAAGGAATAAAGCTATCTAAGTGAAGTAATAACTGTGCATTGAGGCTACTGTGCTTCAAGATGCAAATGACTTCCTGTTATTTTTCATGCCTCGCAACTTCAATGGACTCCAAACTAATTGTTTCTTCTGCAATGCTACTACTGTTGGATGCTTCGGCCTCCATGAACCTGGTTGCTGTGAAGGAGGACTTCCTCTAAAGTTACTACTTCGAGGGACAATAGGTGTTGCTTCCACTGTTGCTGCAGATAGTTTTCTCAACTGTGGCAATGGAGAGGATGCGCTTAATGTTCGCCATATTTTTTGTCGGTCCCAAACATTTGATGGTCGGCTCATCACTTGGTCCCTTGTCCTCAATCTAGCAGTAGAAGAGTGAAGTGGGGTTGTCATATTTGAGGTGAACTCCGGGCGAAGAGTTGCAAAGGACGCCCTCCTTTTGGGCTGGAAGACCTGACTCATTGTTTGAGAAGAAGGTCTTACAGCAATAGAGCCTCGTCTTGGTTGCATAACAGACCTTGAGCTGTTTTCTTTCAGTAATGTTCTTGATGAATTCTCTTTCCCTTCATTCACAACTGGGAGAAATGACATTTTGTTCTTATGTGAGAGACTAGGAGACGAAGTAGGCAAAAAGTTTGTAATTCTTCGAAGGGGCAGCCTCAGTTTTGTTGGGCCTAATGGTGGTTTTCGCTCGGCTGAGATTTTCTGTGCTTGGTAATTCGTTGTTGATAAAACCGAGGAATGAGTAGAAATTGTTGCCAAAGCTCTATTTTCCTGTTTCAACCTTGTTTTCCTTTCTTCTACTAATTGGTTTTCTAGATCTCGAACCTGCAGAATTTCTAACAAACTCAGAATATGCATCCAATATCATAAAACCGTGCATAATAAGATACTTTTCGTAATACCGAGCAACTAAAATATTCCAAGATGTCCTACTTGTGTACCTTCTCTTGAAGAGTTCTGCAAATATTTTCTCTAGCAGCAAACCTTAATTGTAGAGACTGCAAACTATCTTGCAATTTCTTGGTTTCCTTCTCATCGTGTTTTGCCTTTTCTGCCTGTTTACTCATACATAAAACAAGAGAGACAAAGCAAACGATTAGATGATGAACCGGTGATGGTGTAGCAAATATTTGAAAGATTATTCGTTGATTCATACAAGCTGCTTGTATTTGAAAAGTTCTGCATGATCTGTCTGTCTCCGGGCCGGTCCGTGTTCAACTCCCCGAACACGACTCGCAAAATTTAAGGAGCATAGTGTTTCTCCTAAGTCAGCCGAATTTGGGCTGATTTGAACGAACATCAACGTCTTACAATCCCCACCTGCATTAAATTCCAATAGGCGAAAAATTAATATGCGAGACTTACCAAATAAATAAAAGTGGACCAAAAATCAATTAAGGACCATTTCAAATACTACATGTGAACACTATTTTTAGGTAATGCAAACTGTATTTAGTAATAATAACTCACCTAGAGAACTCTGCAGCATGTGAGTGAGCTTTGAGTTCCTGTTTGTCAACAAAGTAAAAATTGATTATAAAAGGAGTCGTGCAACAGTATTTAGATATACAGATGCATATATAGAGTGGAAGAGGAAAGATGCCTGTATGGAACATGAGACGTTTTGGACGCAAGGGCAGAGACAACATCCCCTAGTGCAGACAAGGATTTATTAATGAATTGAGATTCCTTCAACCTATCACCTTCAACTTCAATCCTACCTACTCTCTCACTTCCCGCTAGATCAACCAGCCACAAATGGCTTCTTGTCTTTTGCCCATTTATTATATTCTCGCCAACGACGGTCACACGCAACAAACTGCAATCATCATTGAAAGGAATAATGATTATTTCCTCGAGTAAGAGAATGCATTTAGAACATTTAATCACTTTAAGACATCTCTACTTCTGAGTCAGGTGAATAAATGCAGTACGCAATGCAGATAGCAGATATGCTTGCAATTACCAGTGAGAACGGCTACTGAGCTCATTAGCATTGGTTGATCCAACGGATCTTACTCGGCTTCCTAATGTGAGAAGGCCCCAAACTTCATCAGTACCATACACTCGAGCTTCGACAAGTCCTGGAACTTCCTGAGTACCCTCAGCTGATTGTTTTATCTCCAACCTGCATTTGCAAAATCTCTTCCATTAAAAATAGAGGTTTTAAGACTTTCATTCGAAACTAATAATACAGATTAGAAAAAGGGCCTGGATGAAAGCAAGGTCATATGAAAGCAAGGTCATAGAATGATAGTTTTCAATGACCACTTTCTAAAATAAGTCATACATACTAACTGCAAATATATGCAAGGACAGAAAAATGAGGATGTGAAAACTTATAGACATTTCTCATCTGACTGGTCATCCTTAGTCTTCTTCTTTTTCCAGAAGTAGTTCGTGACCAGTGAAAAGAAGGGTTGCCAGGATATATGTTGAAGAAGTAAATAAGTATATATCCTCTAAAGTTTTTTTTAGATGAAACCAAATTTATATCCCTGAAGCGTGAGCAGGAAAAAAACGTGCACGAAGTTGGCCTCAGCTGGCATAAATGTCACGCATAAGGAGATTCATTGTCCAAACAGTCTTCGTGTTTACAAATGACGTAGATTCAAACGAAAACAGGACATATCTTCAAATCACTAACGAAAGTATAGTATTAACTAAGAACTAAATGACGTAGATTCAAACGACGTAGATTCAAACGAAAGTATAGTATTAACTAAGAACTAAATAGGCTACTTCTGTAAACTTGTAGAAAGTTTTATTTAACCTTGGTGTTTGAAACGTAATAGTCAATTTTTGCCAACAACGTAGTGGATAATTTATACAATTACAGCAAATGTTTCCTAAGATTTTCTTACTGGATGCGACTTCTAAAAGAATGAATTTTCTAATTCAAAATACGGGAAAAGCTTAGCATACTTAAAGCATCAAAGCAATAGCTCATGACTACTTTTTTTTTTTTTTTTTTGATTAATAACTTTTTCCTAGTGATTAAGACTGAAAAGGAAAGGCACATGCAAACACAGGTTGGATGTAATCTTACTTTTTTACGGATTGGTTCGAGCTCTCAACCAGAAGATCCTTAATCTTTTCGTTGTAGACCTCTAACATGCTGACAAACAATTCATATCTCATAATACTGCTCCTTTCACTAGATAATCTGAAGAGCTCCTCCAGAGTCCTGTAGTTTACGCCCCTATTTTCTGGTGTTCCTTCCATTGTGTATGTCTTTCCCGTGCCAGTTTGTCCATAGGCAAAAATGCATACATTGTAACCATCCAAGACAGAGGCCACTAATGGCTGAGATTTAGTAAAGATATCATCTGGATTTAATAGTGTAAACAGGTTAATAACGGGGTTGCTACAAAAACACTCAAAACAAATCTGCAGCATCATAAAGACATTTAGAAAATGCACATCAGTGTAAAGTTTCCATTACCTTGGTTGTCCTCAGGTCTGAATACATGATCGAACTTGAACTGCTTTCTAGAGCTGTCAGAGGAAATTATCTGTAGTTCATTGTCCTGAGACGAGTCAAAATCGACTACTGAAGTGGAGCCACTCGCAATCTCATCTTGTTTCAGTGGCCTACACCTACAGAAGACTCTAATATTTCCTTTGAGTTCAATCACTTCATTGTAAAGTTTCTTTCTATCTGAGCACTCTTGGAGATACTTCTTTTTGAGAACTTCATTTTCTGTGCCTAAAGTGGAATAAGATACATCAAATTAAAAATTTAATTATAGTAAATAACTTGACAAAAAATAACTCAAAAGAGGAAACTCACTTAGACTCTGAAGAGCAGTGAAAGCTTCAGGACTAATTAAAGAATCAGATGTTAAGGCCTTTACTTCATTGCGCAGATGCGCATGTTCCTCCCTAATTATCTGAACACGGAAAGAATAATCGGAGTCAGACACACAAAGTAGAAGCGGTCCAAGTGAAAAGACACTTCTATACTCAGCCTATATACCTGTACTTTATTGCTGAGAACCTCAACTTTATCAGAAAATTGATTGGAACATGCAACCTGAGTAGTGCTTGAGGAACAATCGGCATCCGTTAGATCTCTATCTCCTTCAACTTGACCTAAGCACAATCCACACACAAGAAAATCAGTGCACAGACAAATTTAGATAGCCCATCACTTAAAATCAAGCGTCCACATTCATCTCATATTATCACAAAAACAATAATTATATAGCCCCTCGGATAGTAAACGCCTATGTTTAGAAACTGAATATCAGTGACAAAAATATAAGTGGAAATAAACAAACTTGTAGAGCGACAAACGCGTATCATATATAGCAAGAAAACGAAAAGTCTCCTACGCGGTTCCGTCACTAAACGGAAGAACAAACATATACTAATAAAATTTCCGAAATTCAGTCAACTCCTAATATCTGATCTAAATTCAGCAACAAGATCCATAATTCAACACAGTCTCAAATTAAAGGTAAATGACAATTGTATTTAAAATAGTATACAATAATAAATGAAGTTAAAGAACGCGGATACGGACCATTATCGTGACAAAGAGTGACAGCGTGATCGGAATTCGATCCTAGGGTTTCTATGATTTGACCTGAAAAAACATCAATTCACCAGAATTAATTGTTACACAAAATCAGACACTAATGTGAATCTGTGTGTGCGATAAATCAGATGAAGAGAGAGATTATTTACCATCCATATCGTTGAAACGAAACGATCGCTGTTTTTCGATTCAGAGCTCAGTTCCGATCAGCGAGAGAGAGAGAGTCAGAGAGAGAGAGAGAGAGAGAGAGAGAGAGAGAGAGAGAGAGAGAGAGAGAGAGAGAGAGAGAGAGAGAGAGAGAGAGAGAGAGAGGTGAAGAGAGAGAAAGAAACGTTTAACGGTAAGAGAGGAGAGCGGTATTTCTTTTGAATTAAGAGTTTGAAATTGGAGAACTCTGAACCGTTGGATTCGATTATACGCGCTCTGCTGTAACGGCTATAATTTTTAAGAGGACTGGCCCCTAAAATTGTACCTATAATTCAGCAACAAATCTTATAAATATTTATACATTTATTTGATTTTCCATTTTTGGTCGATAAAGCAATTTCGCAAACCTTAGATTAGATTTAAATTGGGCTAGAGTATTTTGGTAAGTTAATAACTTATTAACAATAAATTATTTCAATAACATCTCATCATTTGATCATTAAACGTCGTTAATCATTATGCATGGAGATGGAATGTAGATTCTACTCTAATGTTGCTTTTGATATATATTTACTTTTTCATGTAATTTAAGTAGTAATTGTCCCCTGTAAATATGTTTTGTGGTGGGGGTTTTCCGTTATGGAAACCCTTTTGCTGTAATTTTTCTTGATTATTCAATGAAAGCCTAATTCATTAAAAAAATAAGTAATTGTCTTTTTTAAAAAATATCATTATCATATTAATCACAAAAACCGCTATTTTATGTTGGGTGAAAACTCACTTTCTCCACACAATTTAATTTTAAATTGATTCACGCAACGTACCTCGGTTAAATGAGTGAAATTTTTGGTTCTTCATTTAGCATATACGTCATGACTTGTTTCTTAATTTGATTTTGTTTTTTCGTCTTGGTTACCTCACACTAACTCTTTTCCTATGAGTTTCCAAGTTTTGAAAACCCAAAGGGGAAAGGTCCAATTCGCCAAGTATAATAAAATGTTGTGATGGTAGACAAAATAAGCAATAAATTGGTGTATCCGCGCTTAATCCTATTCCTCGATCTTGCGAGTGTAGTAGTCTAGAGATTTTTGCAAAACATGTATGACAAGAGCTTTTTTTATGTGAGAGAATTACTGAATGAGATTAGTACAAAAGGAGATTAAGGAAAAACTTTCATCACAAAAGAAACGAAAGGAAATGCTTAAAGCATCAAGATTTGAAGGCTAATTACTCTGTTCCGAAACCATTTCACAGCTCAACAATAATACAGAATACATTACTTGCATAAACACAGGTTTTTATACAGTGATACGTACAACATACAAACAAGCATAAGCCGAGGTGATATTGATCCCAGTTATTGAATCTCACTCCGGCTTACCTGCAATATCTAAAAGAAAGCAAATACGGAAGCCATCCACAAAGTGAAAGTTCTTCGGCAACAGCTACGCAATAGTATATGTACCTTGGTAGTTCCAACCTTCAACAACAATACGCGGGGTAGCGCCTGGTGGAACCTCAAAGTTGAGAACTATTTTCATTACCTCACCCGGTACCAATGAGAAGTAGTTGTCAGAGTAATGAACAGGCAATATTCGAGTGTCTTCACCGTCTCTATGATTTTCCTTTGAAGCATGGACAGATAAATGCAGAAAGAACGCAACTCCAGCATCACTAGTTTTTGCGGAGAAGTTCTTCCGTATCTTCTGAGATATACCATTCTGCTGTTTTCCCTCAGGGGCAGACTCTAAAGCGTCGTCTAATGATAGCATATCAAGGTCTCCATTGCCCCTTTTTCCAAAGACATTGTTAGTGGAAAGTGGGCTTCTTGAGTTTAATGTCTTTGATGTGTTCTCTATAATCATCCTAACCTCATAACTGGACCCCCTTATGAAAGTTAGAGAAGTAATATTGAGCGAGATTTTTTTCTTTTTGTATGGTTCCAGAAGCTTGTAATCCCCACCCGGAAGATGCAACCAGTAAAAGTTTCTCGATAGTATCTCGTCGTCTGAAACCTTGTAGAGCTTTAGAAGAAGAAAATATATAGGTTTAGGATTTTCAGACTTTGGATACTTCATCTCGGAAACAGATACTGTTTTTTTGGATGGTACTGTTAGTTTGTCAAAGACTTTGTAGTATGGACATGCTCCTTCTAGGTCCCAAACCGAGGCCTCTATAGCAACGTCAGATAGTTCTTTAGATGTTGTGTTGACGACCTGTTTGCAATCATGTAAATTATTTTATTTCGTTAACTCAAGTAATTTTGTCAATGAAGAATGCAAACACACAACAGGGATTTAGTACAAAAGAATAAATTCGCTAATCTAACAACAACAGGATACGGTGCATATTATGAAATCATGTACGTGGCATGTGGCTGGGAAGTGAGAATTTCGACAACTGTAATATGTTAGAAGAAGATTAAAGTAGTCACGTGCTTGAAAAGAATCCTATGCTTAAATCTTATCCAAAGTAGAAAAACAATTTGAATTGGCACAGCGTGTTGCTCCAGGATGCTTCTCACCAACTTAGACAATCAATCTTTAACTTTTGGTATGTTAAATTTATAAACATCCAACATAAGAAGCATCTGAAGAAAAGTTTAGAGATTAAGAAGGTAAGAGTTTTCTAGGATTTTGAACTGATTGCGAATATTCATAGATGTACAGTTTTACCTCTATATCATATGTTGCCAGATTTAGCTGGACATGAATTGGTTCTCCAGCACTACGACAGCCATAGAATCCTGCCGTCTGATCATGCAGATGATCATAGAACTGGCCCCTTAGACCTGTCCATGGGTTTTGGGTTTTCCAAATCAAAACACCAGTGAATTTGCTCCACATACGCGAGGTCCAGCCCTCTAAGAGAGCTCTATACTGAATATAATTAACCAACTGTGCCTGAAGTAGACAGTTTAAGTCGACATTAATAAAAACGGACAAAATTTTGAATTTTAGAATAATGGAGTATAGCAGTATACCTTAAGACAAAAGTCATCGAGATCCTTTGGTGTTCCGTACGGTAAAATCTGATCATGGACAAAACCTGGTTTCGAATACGCGATGTACTTGTGATAGTTCCACATTGGATTAGGGACTTCCTGTACATAACCGCTGGGTAATTTTCTGAACAAAGGGATTTCCCATCCCTCTGGAGGAAATGTGGCTCTGATGGTGGCTGCCACAGGTATTCCTACAGAACCAACCTCAGGATTAAAACCATAACGGTAAAACTCATCCTTGAAAAAGCTTTCAGGATTCTGAATTTCATAAGGACCGTCAGTGAAGTCCCCCTTCCCATTCGCAAAGCCATCCCACATGGATCCTTGGATGTAAGCACGTGTGCCATCCAAATATTGACTTGGGTCCTTCACAACTGCCGAAATCTCCTCCTTGGAATCGTGCCTATCATAGGAACTTTGAAAATAAGGATGGAGTTCCAGGTCTTCTTTCAAAGCTGAATTGATATCATCTGGTGGAACTTGCTCATTGCCTCCAACCCACAAAGCAAGACTAGGATGATTTCTGAGCAGCTTCACAGTATCCCTGGCACATAGCATAAACAGGTCATGGTCCAGTGGGCCATCTGGATTTGATACCGGGACACCTCGCCCATCAACATCTCCTGTTATCCAGAACTCTTGCCAAACCTACAAAAGAAAGTTTTCAAAACTATTGTTCATATATCTTTAAATTTGACTTTAGTAGTAAAACATTAAAACCACACTGTATTTTAAGCACGTCTGAGATGATGCATCAAGATACAACGTACTATAAGGTGTAGGTTTTTTATAAAAAAAAAAAAATTAGATTTCAGGGGGTTTCTGCTAATAAAAATGACACGGGGTTATCCACCAATTAGGAATAACATGGTAGCTTTTGCAATTACCTCAAGTTTCATCTAGTGAATTCTTCGTCTTGGTCATACAGTATTTGGCTGACAGAACTGTGCTTACTGGTAATCCGATAAAATTTGTAATCTTGTATTTAACTGTTAAATCCTGAGATAGTCCCTCCCTTCGACTATGCCCTAGAGACTTACAGGAAGAATCCGACACTCGTGCATATTTCAACAAAAAGAAAACCTACTCACACTGAATCATTAAAGTGGCTCAGCTACTCTAAGATCCAAATACTACCCTGTACTCCTCCTTCAACAAAACACCGCCTCAGACATACATGCACACACACATGGCGATAGATACGTAGACACAGGCACACACACGAGAGAGAGAGAAAGAGAGAGAGAGGGAGAGAGAGAGAGAGAGAGAGAGAGAGAGAGAGGAGCTGACCAGAAGACCATAAATGTCACAATAATGATAAAAGTCTGGCCTTTCAGCAATTCCACCACCCCAACAGCGGATCATGTTGAAATTCATGTCAGCATGAAACTTGATGTCAGCTCTATAGCGTTTCTTGGAAAGCCGTAATAATCCATCTGACAATATCCAATTGCCCCCACGGATGAATATTGGCTCACCGTTGACCTTAAACAGCCTGCAAGCATACCAGAAAAAGTCCACTTCTTTTTACATGCAGCAATTGTTGCTTGCATCACAAAGAAAATTTTAAAAGTACCTTCCACCAGTGTCACTATCGATATGACTCTCAATCTTACGAAACCCGAAATGCTGGCTCCATGAATCAGACTCTCCAAAACCTTTCACGTCCACAGTAATTTCTACATTGTAAAGGGATTGCTTTCCCATGCCATTCGGCCACCATAGATCAGGTTTATAGAAGAATAGCTGCAATGAGAAATTGATTAAGCATTCACAGGACTCCTATAACTGTGGAAAGTCGAAGTCATAATGAGTGCCAAAATAGTCAAAAGAAACTTTCCAGACCTCAACTGTTCATCCTTGAAACAAATTACATTAAATATCATAATACTTTGACGCCATTCACCATGCATATACGAAAAATCACACATGATAACCGCGTAGCAGTAGCACGAATCTGTAGAAATTTATCAATGAAGAGCACAGGAAGAATAAAATGAAAAAATAAGATGGTCTATTTCAATTTGAGGCATTAGATAATTTTGGATTAGTCGTCAGTCAATCTTCGGATTTTCTTTTCTCTGGGGTCCAAATAACTGACATCTCTGAGGAAAGACATCATTTTATCATTCTTAATGATATCTCTGTGGTCCAAATAACTGACATCATTTTAGCAAGTAACATATGTTAAGACCAGCTTGAAGATATTTATTTTTGTATTGAACAACCATGTTCACGACAACGGAAATCAACTTGGAGGAATAGATGCTGCAAAATTAAGGGAGCTGTCAGTTCATCTATGTGAGAACTTAGAATCCTCTTTAACAGAATATCCATAATTAAAGTTTGATTGAATCACCTCAATCAATTCCCTTTTCTAATCAGAAAATCTTTTATTCGATTATGATTTGAAAAGAGTCATTTGCTATAAACCAATAATGTTTGCAACTGAGATGCGAAAGCTTTAGCAACAATGCTTAACTACGAGAAGGATCTTCAATGGGAATGATCATCAGGTCTGGAATTATATCTTCATTATGAGAGCATCTTTAGGAAGGAAACATTAACAAATGAGTGCCTATCTTATGAGCTTCAGAATATTAACTCATCCTTGCCATTTTCTCATCCAAAAAAGTTTCTTTTCATATTCATACGTCCTATACCACAAAGCCTTGGTAATATATAATATATTCAATGCTACTGTAATTCGCTCCCTACTGTTCGAAATCTCTAATTTCATCAAAAGAGCAAGAAAGTAAAGAGATAAGCACTATACAAAGAACCAAAGAGAAGAACATAAGTTGCACGCCAAACACCGTCAAGAAGGAACACAGAAACCCCACCTCAGGTAACGTATATTGTACACGGGATCCAGCAGGAATTGACAGAATATGAGCCTGAAGATGCTCCACAAGGCATGTCTCCCCTTCAAGTTCAGTTCCCACTTGGATATTCACAGAACACTCAGCAACCCATTTGCTTTTATTCACCAATTCTACTGTTGTGTGAAGGTAGACCCTCTTATAGTCGTCAAAGAACGATGAGACTAAGTATGGATCTACTATCATCACTGGCTGCATGAAATGTCATGGCATCATCCTTGTGTAAAACATAAATACATAAGTATATTGCGTATAAGAGATGTGAATACGAAAAGCAATGTTTCTACTTTTCACCCTCGAGTCAATGTTACAGGGCCTTCGGCAGATTACCTTTCAAGAAATGCATAGATGGCGAAGAATGTGAAAATTACTGCATCACTTAAAAACTTGAATTTTTTTAATGGATAACTTACCCCAGTAACAGAAAGAGAAACCTCATCCCAGATGCCAGTGTTCCTATCTCTGAAACAATGAAAAGGAAAACTTAAAGTCTCGTCTTCTGTAAGAATGGTTTGATTTACATTTTACTACTCATCAATCATTGGAAGCTTCTTTAAAATGCTGTTATAAGGTGATGTAGAATTAAGATGTTTTGGTGCAGCAGTAGCTTCTGTAGCATAGGACTTCATGAAACCTCTACGAAAGGTTTAGGACTACTCCAGTAGGTTTCCAGGGAAAATAGAACATGATGAACTCTATGTGTTGATTTAGTTTCTTGTATCCAATTTACAGTACACTCTCATCACCCACATGCTCTCAGATCTCACTGAACTTAACCAGTCAAAATGATGAGCTAACTAAATAAATTCTCCATAAATGGCTAAATCTTTTGGAATTAAAGGCCACGAATTATTCATAAACTTAATGAATCTAACCTAAACAAAGAAAAAAGAAATTAGCATATCAATTTTATTCAATGCCCACCTCGAAGATTGATTGATGCCCCATGGCCATAGACATTAAAATGCAACTTCAGTGTAATGCTACCGAATAACAAAAGATCAACGAGCCTTTCAAGAAGTCAAACACACGAATAAACTGGTACCGACTTGATATTTTTACGTTCCAGTTATATCATAATGCACCAATAATAATCTTGTTCATGGAACATCAAAATGGAATACCACATGAAAAGAAATATGTTTCCAACTAAAACGCAACGGTTATATTTGATGTTAGAAATAGGAGCAACCGGTTTCCATTGTCAGAGGGAGTAGAAAGAATCACCTTATGGGAGTCATCCAATCCCAACCCTGAACATATTGTGCTGCAACATCTTTCCCGATCTAACATCAACAATGAGAATAATACAGTAAGGCTCCAATATGGATAAACTATATAAGTTTTTATGACAGATTATATTATTTCCAAATGCAAGGATCCTAAGGAAGCCCATCAATTAACCTTGGATGGATTACACTAGTGGATATCTTCAAATTCCAATTCGACAAGATGTAGCCAACTTGGATTTGAAGGAATTTGCCTTAATTTTACCATTTAAAATGTCTAAAAATAGCAACATTGTAATTTCTGAGCTTCAAATGAGTTGATCTGTTTCTGTTTCTCTTCAGACAAATATTTATTCTTCTATTAGGTGTTTTTAAGAGTGAGTGCAAAGTTGTAAGTGTAAATGACATAACCCAAAGAATATTAAAATCTTACACCGGTATTACTTCCTAAAATCAGTGTTTTGGTTTCATCTATTCAATAAAGATATTTGTTTTCTTTAAACTATAAATGGGAAATAAACCTCACGAAAAGGTATGCATGAAATGATGTTGTACCTCATGATCACCACCTTGACCTCCTTCGGGAGGAATTGTTCCAGGATGATCGGGAGGGTAAACCAGGACAGCTAACAGGTTTTCGCCATCCAGATTTAGAATGTCAGTTACATCAATAGAATGTCTTCGAAACATCCCCTTCGATAGGATCTCTTTGTGCCCATTCAAATAAACTTCGGCAGAGTAATTTATAGCACGAAATTTTAGTTCCGCATGTTGATTGGTTGACTACAATCAAGTTAGAAGATTTATTTATTAAAATCCGTTTCAAATGTTCTTCCTAACAAAACGCTCCTTGCAAAAGAGAACATAACTATATTTTGAAAAGCAGTCACTCATGATAGTATTTGTTTAAAGGGGATCACCTAATCTAAAGCAATCATGGAAACCTCGTAAGTTAGTTTATGGTATCTGCTTCGAGATTTAGAACTTCTACATCCAATTTCTTCCAAAATCTGATCTAATTAAATCAGGCTGCAGTTAACTCGGGAGGCTGCCAGTTCACCTGTCTCTACGGATAGTTTTCAGATTAGTTAGCTGCCAGTTCTGCAAGAGCAGCTACTTCATTCTTTTCTAGGTACTGTATAACTTCCAAAGTGACGTTTACTTTGAAATTTCCCAATGACATCACTAAAAACATAAAAAGAAGAGAATAGTTCCCATGTCCAATAATTGGACTCTTTTTTAGTATTGGTCTCTATTGAAGGTCGCCATATGTTGACAGCCAACATATGGAACTATTAAATTTCAAGATTAAAACACCTGTTCCTATTTCTCATTGCATATCTTTCGCTGACTATTAACAGTAACCAGAGAGCTTAAAATTGGAATGAGGATAATCTGACTTATTCCACCAAATGATGAGGCATGACACTTACTATATATGCTTCGTTGACGGTAAAGCTTTAGTTGACAGCCAGTATTTGATTCTTCTAAATTACAAATCAAAACTCTGGTTCCAAATCCCTGTTGCTATTTCTCATTTGCTATATTGATCCATAATAACATTAATCAAAGTTTGTACAAATGAAGAAAGGATATACCTGACTTAATCTACCAGAATGATGAGAGAACAAATGGCATTTACTATGTACGCAATAACTTTAGAAGCGTCAGTGGTTGCACATAAAAATAATACTCCCAGCAGAACCCATAACTCTAGAATCATGACATGCATGAGCAAATTTGCACAAACAATTACGTGAATAACTCGGGTTAAAGTACCACCTACCAATTTGCAATTAAATTTTGTGAAAAACCAGAAAGTGTAATATTCCCGTCCAGAGTCCGCAATGTCCAATATCGCCTCATTTCCCAACCCGTAAAAGGGATCAGGCACAAGTTTGTTCTTCACAAGGGTAGCAAGAACACTGAAATTCAAAATCATTCAACTTCAGCAGTGCAGATAATTCCTTCTATTTGTAATCCATTCGGAAAAGAATAAATAAGTGTCCCAAACATTTTCCAGTCCATCACCTCTATAAGGGAAATGAAATCTTAAATTTAAGACTGCGAAATAAGGTACCAGCGCAAATGCTTCCATGGCGGTTAATTAGAAACTGTACATCCTATCAATTAGATTTCATTCGATAACTGATTTTCGATCGTATACAAATTGTTAGGCACTAATTTCTAAGCTCAACAAATTAAAACACTCCTTCCTTCCATTTTATTATCCAATCTATCTACCGCGTTCACCAGGTAACTTACAATTTAAGAAACAATTACTAAATTTTCTTAAACAGTTCGACACTATTAATTACACACCAAAATCAAAATTGAAGGTGTTCAGCACCTACACGCACAAAAATCAACTTCCTAAAAATCACAAAACTGACTTCTCTATTTCGAAGAGTAATCAAAATTCTCAAATAGTCTTAACACTATTAGCAACCAACACATAAACATCAAAACTATAAACATTTCAAACACCAACACACACACATACACACACACAAATCAACTTCCTAAAACCACAAAAAATTAAAATCGTAAAAATCATTACGTTCCGGGGACAACAGCCTCCATCCACGGCGCCTGATTCGCCGGAGGATGAGTGGTGGTGATCTCAACTCCGGTGAGTTCAACCTCACCGGATCGCGCCGCTAACCAGTCCTTGTCCAACACTCTCTTCCCAATCTCAACTTCCGCCATTGTTACAAAATCACACCTGTTCAATCGATCAATTGATCACTGATTCAGTCCAATTTGCGAGTGATTTTGTGGATTTTGACCTAGATCTCTCTTCGATATCGGTGTGGTTTTTGGCCTGGTTCGTTAAAATACAAAATGTGGTGATGAATGTCATTTTTTGGCTTTTGTTTAAAGCGGCGATACCGCCTAGAGAGGATGAGTAGCAGTGGATGGATTTTAGCGGAATTTTAGTAGTGAGGTGCATGGTGACAAAATATTGTCATTATCTTATCACGGTTTTTGTGTCAGGGATAATTGCATTGACGTCCTTAAAGAATTAAATAATTTGAGATTATCTTCTTAAATTTTTTAGTCACGCTAATAGCATGGATCAAATTTTCGGTTTCGATGTGTGTTTCGGTTTTCTAAATATTAGAAACATTTCGTAGTTTTTTGGAAGCTTTCGTAAAAGTTATAGTTATAGTAAAATTGTAAATTACTTCTAAGTTTCGTTTCGACTAAATGAAAAAAGGGAACGTTTAGAGGATTTTTGAGGAAACGTATGTAAATTTTGATCCACGGCTACTAGAGAAATGACATAAGTTTCCAACATCGGCAAAAAGATTTTTAAACGAAGTCCAAGTGTTTGGTGAATGTGTAGTACGACTTATATTTTATTATAAAATACGTATTTTATTGGACAATAATTTTCAGATCTTATTAAGTTATGTGAAAAAGAACAATTGTTTCTTTATCTATAGTTAATATTTACTGTACTCTAACTAATTGATTTTTTCTTTTGTTTACATATTTATTGTAATAATATCGCTAGTGACATTGCATATATTTTTGGTAGTTATTTCTTTATCATTTTGCAGTCAATGACATAATGGATATTTATAAATTTCGTTTACTTTTCAGTGGTTATTCAAGTTGAAGTTTTGGTTTATGTGTAATTATTCAAGTAATGTAAGACGTTTCTGCAACTTCACAAAAATTTGAAAGTAATTTTATTTTTTGTATAACCAATGAAACACGTTGACTTGTTCGACACACGAAGTATAATTACTTTAAAGATTTAATGCTGTAAAATTATTATTAGTGTTAATATATTTAGATATTTTCAACATAAATAACTCGAGAAAGTTTAATTAATAACTTTGAAGTAATGTTGCAAGTTGGTAGTAAATGGAGCAAAGACTTGTAGATTAGAAGAGGTCCCAGTAATAGTTGTAATGTTTAATTTGTCCTTTATTTAATGTCTTAGCTAATTAATACGATTATAGTTGCATGTCTAACTTCTCTTATTTAAATATAAATATATATATATTTTGACAACAATTATGAACTCTACTTACACTAAATATTCAAGTTCAGATATTTCAGTGTATCGTAGCCTTTTAAGATCACAAATAATTATGAATTAGTCAGCCGTCCAGAAGACTGATTTTGTACCTCAAGAAAAATGTGAAAAGAAATAATACTTGAGCTTTAAGTCTAAGTTTTACATATGATGTAAAATGGTAAAATGAAATGATAATTTAGCCCTTTCTGTGAAATAGTTTGTTTTGGGAAATATAAGGGGTCGAATTGCAATTTAACAAAAAATAACTCTCTGTACCACTTGCACTTATACAAAAATGGACCAGCATTCTTACCACCTTTGGTTTCCATTTTCACTCTTTACCTTTTTGTGTTTTTCGTTTGTAAACAGAATATCGTACCATGCTGGGTCTCTTTTTCGGCAAAATATTTGTTCAACTTTACAAAAAAACAGCAAAAAATAAGTGGAATATGCGGGATGCATATTCTACGAACGTTAGAACACGTTATGTATCACTTTTAATAAAAGATGTTCATTCGAATAATAAAAGATATCCCTTGTAGTTCGAAAATTCCCATCTACCTCCCCTATTTTAGTTTGACTATTGGTTAATATATAATTTTAAGGGTAATGTTGGCGATTTCTCTTTCAGAATATGACTTATCTTGTAAACAACATATACTAGGCCTAATTAGAGCAATAATTATGTCTTTTGTTGAATGTGGAATTTTTTGCTGAAGAAATTATTAGGCAAATAAGTATTATAATAAAATAGAAATTGAACTTAAGTAATTACATTTTATATGCAGTCCTTTTTTTTTAATAGGAGAGGAACTTTTAAATGTTTTTTTTTTTTTTGGGTAAACTCTTCCACAATCTTTTATTTTATTTTTTGACAGATAATAGCTTGCATAACTACACAAATCACTACGGTTACCAACGCCACTAATTAGTGAACAAAATATTGTTGCCACTTTTCAACACTAAGAGAAAAAACAAAAAATGTTAGTTTAAAAAGAATTCTGTAATCTTGTTTTAACATTTTCCCATGCCAAATTTGTAAGTTTTCCAATTTGTGTTGAAGGCCCAAATATTTTTTAGCTAATTTTTAGTGTGTTTGTTATACTATGTATTCTATATGTAACAATACAAGCTAAATATTTTTTATTTTTCCATGGGTTAACTAACAAAATATTTTTATAATTATTCTTCCTCGGGTGAATTTAAAATATACAAAAATTAATTATTTTTTTATCGACCAACATGCATAATTTGTTTTTAAGAAAAAGCTCTCATTCTATGTAAACCATGTTAATTCTTTTTGTTTAAGTATGGCTTATGTATATCAATTGTTGGCAAACGTACCCCTAAGTTGACAAAAGTAATATTAATAGTATTTAACAAATAAGTTGACAAAAGTACCCCTAAAATTAATTATTGACCAACAATCAAACTAACAAAGGGGAGGTTGATGAGAATGTTCAAACCACAAGGGGTGGATGGAAAGAGATGGAACCTCAGGGGAGGTGAATGGAATTTACCCATTATCGTATATTACTTGATCTTTACTTTAGCATTTCTTGAAAATAAAAAGAAAAGTATTAGTCCGAGTATGATATGCCAGGTTTTGGCTCAAACAAATAACAACATGAAATGTAAATTTTGTATAGATAATCATTCATCTAAAAGAGAGAAAAATCTCAAAAATAATCGGAATAACATACTTATTTTGACAACTTCATATATAATTGTTGTGTGTTGTATGACACTCACAAATACTATTTTTACTTTTATATAAAAGAAAACTGTCACTTTATGTGTAAAAGAAGTGATTGACACAGTATGCGAACTGGTTACTCTATTATCTTCGACAAGCTCCTGCCTCATTCAGAAGTCGAAGACTCAAAATACGGCTTAGAGAATCAAATTAACATGAAGAATGATTCAATTTTCTTTACAATAATAAGTTATTTGAAGCCCGTTCAAAATAATTTAATGTCAAAAGAGAAGCACTTTAAAAAATAGATATCTGAATATACTGGAAAAGTATGAAAATAACATATAAAATTAAAACCGGTAAAATAGTTAAGTAATACTAGCTATATAAACAAACTCAAATAATACAGGTGTCACATAAATAGTGCTGTTGTACATACATTCCCGCGATTTTTATTGTTAATTGTTACTTAATTGCATTAACTATATACGTTGAGAGAAGATTACTTTGTAATTCATAATGTATAACAATGCAACATTTTGGAAATTATCTTCAACTCTAATCTATAACTTTGTCTAAAGGATGTTGTAAAGATTTCAAAAGGAGTTTTTTTTTTTTTTTTTTTTTTGTTAAACGATTTCAAAAGGAGTTGACTCATCTTAAAAATTACAATATGTAAACTCAAGTGCAGTATTAGATGATCATATTTTATTTACTACATGAAAATAAAACAAGAGAAAATAAAGATAAAAGTCAAGAGGTCAACTAAAATAAATATTTAAAAAATTAAATTAAAATTTTAATAAGGTTGATATGAATTTAAATGAAGCCTATGTTTTCTCTTTTTTATGATTAAACCCTATGTTTTACTCTAAGTAAGGTAATCCAGTAGATTGGTCATGTTGTCCATTGGTCATCATATCATATAAAAAGAAAGGATCCAATAAACAGCATAAATTTCTATAATTGCTTGCCAACATGTGGCAACAACTAACAAGAAATAAACAAAAGTACAAAACACAAGTCAATGCGTGACAAGATTATTGATGACCCACTATCATTCAGTCAAATTATACAAGGAATTTGACAATTTTTAATGTTCTATATATATATATATGTATATATATATGCATTAATGTTTTTTATATATATATATATATATGTATAAAGGAAAATGTATTTGTGACACCAAACTTTTGATTTTCAAATTTAACCTTATAATTTATGTTCCACTATAGCATCTTATTATTCATTTCCCGATTTAACTCTACAATTTAAGTTAGATGAAATTAATTATATCATTTACTAAGAAGAAGGATGATTTAGTTTCCATATGATTCATATTCTTCGATGGAAATTACTTTTCTTTCCATCACTCTCCCATTAATTCAAATTCTTTCAATTTACGCAAAAATATAAACATATAATACTTTACAATATATTTGCATTTTTTTTTTGCAGATTTAATTTTTTTCTTCACACTTAAATATAAACATATAATACTTTACAATATAAAAACGTAATGTGCGCGGGGCTATATATATATATATATATATATATATATATATATAAAAGCCTTTTCTGGCGCTGCCTTTGGCTTCATTAGCGGGTATACGACACTTTTTTTTTTTTAATAATTGCGACACTTATTATATAAAGAGATCAAAACACGAGATGATGTACTTAAAAAATAAGGTAAACATATTTTTTAGTGTATATACATAAAAAAAAACAGAAGTAAAAAGGATTTTGTACTCGTGGAAGCCAACAAAATCATCATCATCATAAATTAAATAAATGGAAATAGGAACTAGAGGAAAACCCCCGCCACCCGGCGTACGTTAGATGTCATTGTGCATGCTAGCAAAAGATGGCATAAAAATTTATTTAACACGGGGAGTCAAAATAAGGATCCTACCTAAAATAGAAGTGCAATATATTGCACATCTTCTTTTATTCTACAACTTATTTTATATGAAAAGTGATTTGACATTTATGTTATATATCTAAATTTTAGGAAAATTACAACTATAACCCTGAAGTTTGGTGTAACTAATTAACTATAGGAACTTTTTCTGATATTTCAAAAATTATAATGAACATCTCCTAAACTAACATATGTTAAAATGTGGATGGAATTTGGACATGTAACTGTGATATTAAAATCAACATTTCTAATTTTGCTCATGGTCACTAAAAGTTTCAAAAGGTGTAAAATATAATATCACACAAGTATATGCTATTTGTACATGATAAGACCCGGAACATGAGATGGTTAATTGGAAAATACAACAATTTTTTTTTTTTTTTGCTTTATTAAAAGTACATACAATAATAATGCTTTTCACATCAAAAAGGGAAAAAGAACACATTCTAATTCAATATATTTCAAATACACACGTAACAAACAGTGCAAATGATTTTTAATTTTATTACTTTAAGTAATGAATTAGTGAAAGTACAAAACCAGTCAACAACCGGCGCATACACGCCACCGGCGTACGTTAGACGTAATCAGACCCCACTACTTGCCGTAAATGTCATTATATTGATTTTAACAGGTGGAGCCAAATTAAGGACCCTTATCCTACACCCCGCCCGCCACACCAACTCTGAATTACTCTATCCCAAAAACTGTACGTATATGTGTATGTATATATCATCTCTTCACAGCTTTGAAAAATGTGCCAAATCCCTTTTCTATCTTCTAGAGTATTATATAATTAAATAGCAATATTTTCAACAAGCAAATATCACACTGATTCTCAATTTGACACAAACAAACACTTCATCGATCATCGATCATCGATCAAATTTGTTCAGCTGAGCTTTGATCAGTGAACGATCCGACCGTTAGAATAGGATGGAATCGGGAGCAGAACGACGGCTGAGATTGATTAACGGTCATCTGAGACCCGCCGCCGACGATTCGCCGCTCCGGATCACCGCAAACCCTACCGCCGGCGAGTATTTTCACGGTAATCATGCGGATTACGCTGTTTTTACGTCTATATCGCGTTAATTGCAGTTTTTTTTCAGTGTGAAAAAGTTGTGGTCCATTTGTTTAGCAAAAGCACTTACTGTTGCTTTTGAAAGGATATCTGCTTTTAGCTTTTTTGCTTTTGGTTGCAATTAAAGTGCTACTAGTGATGCAAAACTTGTGCTAAATCTAGGTCCTAAAGTGGTGTACAGTTTAATTAATTGTGTAGTTTATGATCAATCAGAGAATAATCCGTATCGGATAATTTTGTGTAATTTTTGGAATAGTGCGAGTCTTACATACACCAACCAGACAGAGTGTTGCCTCATCTGACTTCCTTTGGTCCCATTCATTAAGTGAGTTTCTGAGAGATGAGTAGATGATGGACCACATGAATTAAAACTTTGCAGAAAAGTCTATTAATGTAATAATATTATTGGAGTAGGTTGAATTATTAAAGTGTTGAGTGGTATTTGAAGTGAAGCAGTTAGTTGTTATCTTTTTTCTACTTATGTTGTTGGTTTGCAAGATAAAATTGGGGCTCGTCAAATTTCTAACTTTGGACATGTGACAGTTTCCATGGTTTCTCCTTACAGTTTTTCTCTGGTAGGATAGATAAAGGACCGAATAATTCTCTATTATATTCTTTTGTTGTTTTTCTATGTCGCTGAACTGAGATTTCTTTTTGTACTCTTTTTTCTATCCTGTGAAGGTATTTGTGTAACATATTTTTTGCGAAAGATAAGACGAAGGGCAGTGGTTCAGTAGTAACATGGGGAATGAGGTTAATGAATGACCAGAGTTATAAACTAATAACTAATATTTATTATGAGGATGCTGATTTGTACTTGAATCTTGTTGATCCTTCTTCTTTAGGATATAAAACACCCAATAAGACCCGATAATGTGCATGCTCTATTCGAAACCATTTCATTAAGGCACGAGGCTGCGCCTTGGACTGTTCAGGCTATGGGGTGGCTGTAGCGTACTTTTTACAACGATGCCATAGATTTTGTGATGGCAATATGGTACCATCATCGAGCAGATGCACACTTGACTTGGTTTGTAATATTAGGCTTCTAAAAGTGTCATTCGAGAGATGGGCGTAAAAATGTGGTAACGTGAAAGAAATGGGACATGAAAAAGATTATGCAAGGTAAGGTAGGTGTTGCTTCAAGGAATAAATCCTAGTTTGATCATGTGAGATGTAAATCTGTTGATGCACCACAGGCAAACTAAAGGAGTGAAAGGGTGATTGAAGGGAGCTTGGATGGAAGTGGTGTGGAAAGATGTGTGATGTTAAATGATAAATGAAGATTTTTTGCTCAACCAAAATGAGTCGTGAAGTAGGATGTCCATGGTCGACTCCAATAGCTTCATGTTTTGGTTTGAATAGTCTTCCCAATTAGTAGTGGTTAAAGCCTTAGTTATTTTTGTATCACCTCTATATATAACCTTTATTATAGTTTGCATAAGTAGTATCTGGCCATGGACTGCTGTGTAATGGACAACTCTTATATAAGTAACTATTCATGAAGAGTGTATTCTGGATGAAAGTTGCCATGCACGTGATGCCTTAAATATCTTTCTGTTTCTCCTGCCCTGAGTATAATTATGTGTCGTACCGTGTGTAGACTGCAAAAAAGGTCTCGCACACAGGGTAATTTGTATTAAATTTATTTTCTCAATTAAACTGTTGATAGTTTTTGACTTCATTCCACCTCCATAGTGTAACAAAATATTTACTTTCTTTAACAACTTTTATTTCAACTTGTTCTTTAGCTCTCTCCATCAAACATATGTAACAATCACATGCTTTCTCAATTCCAAGTTACATGTACAAATTGCGAAAACCTCGCACTTTCAGATAGGCATTAACATAAAAATCTTTATAACTGGGTGGTTTTAAATAAGATTGTTCTATGGGCCTAAACGTTCTCTCTTTTGGGTTTTGTAAGTTGACCGTGATACTATATTTAATGATCAATTTATATATTTTTTTCTGGGTTCTTGGTTCTTTGTAGCATTTCTCTCGGTACTTCTAAGTTTTAGTTCGGGGCAGTAACAAGTTTTCATAATGAGCAGGTGAGAGATACAGTGTAGTTCTTCCTGAGAAATTGCAGTCAGGGAAATGGAATGTGTACAGGTAGAGGTTTTGCCATTGCATATATCAATATTATTATTAAAGAAATCTTTTGACATTAATAATGTTTGTTCTTGCGTTAATGTAATCCCGTTGCAGATCCATACATTCCCCTATGAAGCTTATTTCCAAGTTCCCAGATCATCCTGAAATTGGCACATTGCATGATAACTTTGTGTAAGGATCTTTACCTTTTGCCCATGCGTCTGAACACTAGTCATTTGATTTAGTTTTCTTGATTGGTTTTGTGTTTCAGCTTAGTTTCTCAAAGTTCTGGTGCTTTCGTGGTCTGTTTTTATTTGTTTCTTTAGGAGATATAACTTTACTTTACAATGTTGTTGTCCTTTCAGACATGCAGTTAACAATTTCCAGGATTATAAGTACTTGGGTACACGCATTCGGGTAGATGGAACCATTGGAGAGTAAGTCAAAGATTATCAGTTTGGAATATATTGAATGAAACAAATGTTAGCATTTGGTTGTCTTACATATTTCTTACTATGTCTAGATATAAATGGATGACCTATGGAGAGGCAGGTACTGCTAGATCAGCAATAGGCTCAGGACTTCGCCATCATGGATTACAATCTGTATGTTAGCCTTACTTTAGTTTCTTTATCTTTTTCTTATATTTCTTATATTTTTAGACCCCAGAATGTAATAAGTCTTACAGTCATTGATTCGTGTCACGAAGAAAAAAGTTTAGATCGTACCGAACCGAACTAACTACAGTTGTGGAAGAGCATATTCTGAAAAAAATATGAAATGCCTCGTTCCTTATTTCCATTGCTGTTTGACTTTATTTTAGCAAATTGTTTCTAGATGTTCAATTTACAGAACAGTTTGATCTCTAGAGAATAAAGTTTACCCTGATCTAATAAATTGATTTCTGGTAGTGACATCTATGTGTTTCTTGGGGCAGGGCGCTTGCATCGGAATTTATTTTATCAATAGACCAGAATGGCTTATCGTCGATCACGCCTGCTCGGCATATTCTTATGCATCCGTTCCTTTGTATGATACACTTGGTGTGTACTTTTGCATTTCAGCTGAGGTGTCTATAGTCCAGTCCTCTACATTGGTAACAATTTCAGGTTAATTTGCAGGTCCTGATGCCGTTAGGTTTATCGTGAATCATGCTGATATACAGGCCATTTTTTGTGTGCCCAGTACCTTGAACACTGTGAGTTTTCTCATTTTCTTATTCAAGAGTTGCTCATCTCAGGGAGTCGAAATAAAGTTGTGGAACCAATTTTTGAACATCTATTGCTGGTTATTAATTTTCTGCTAATATTTCGAGAGCGACTTACATATGAAGCAGCATAGCCAGCTCTTCACTGTTTTAGCAATTTGAAATAACGCCAAGAACAGTGATGCCGTGGAGAGTTGGATATTGCAATGTGATTTTTCTTACATGAGTGGCTTGATGCTCGAATTAGGTGAGAGAAGAATATCTCAGGGAAAATAAAGACTAATAGTAAGGAAGAGAAAAGAGTATTTGAAGTCAATTAATTCAGGAAATGGTATCTCCATAAATCAACTGTTTTGGCATTGAACGAATACATAAGTGTACCACTCCTACTAAGAAAACGGTATGAACTTGAACAATGATATCCTGAACAACCATATTCAAAAAGTGGCTGTGAGAGTAGAAATTTCCAGATTTGCTCAATTTTTAGATTACACAATTATAAGAAACTACTCAAAAATCAACAAGAGTTTGAAGAATCTCATTGTTCTAGGTTTAGTTCTTGTACGGATTAAAAACAATCTATGAGTCACTCTTAAATCCATTAGGCATCACACAATCACAAGAAAGCTTCATTGTTTTCATGAACTTCAGTAATTGAACTCTGCAATCTTGAAGCTTAGATTTCTGTTTTAGGCCTTTAGACATCTTCACTTAAAGCAACTTTTTTTTGTAGGTGCCTCATCCAGTTAAAACAACCTTGTCTCTTAAATAAAACATCAAACATAAAATAATTTGCGAAAGACATCCTAACCATATTTCAAACTACATTCTGCAACTACGGAGTTTGTAATGTACCCTTTAATTTGATTAAGAATACTAAAAAACCATATTTTAATGTTGAAATATATTATTCCAGTTTGTCTTTAAAAGAAACTGCACTAATCTGTACTCTAATCCTTTATACGTGATTATTTTGTATGCATGTATTGCTTGCGCCCAGTTTGCACCTTTTTGGACCAAAAATCTTCTTTCCTCTCATGGAGTAGAAATATGTAAATTAGGCTCATTATTACCTTCTATTGTTTGCATTAGCACGAAGAGGATGTCATTTTAGATGTATGAAAGCCTTTATTTATCATATTTTTTGTCATTAGCCCTATACTCCAACATGTGATACGGGACGAAGATAATAAATAGCATCTATATTACAGTGTCATGTTAGTTAATATTTATGCACAAGTAGTTCTAACATTTAAGTATTTTGTTTATAACTTGCAGTTGCTAACCTTCCTGTCAGAAATTCCATCTGTACGTTTAATAGTGGTATGTATGCTTTGTTCCTGTCTAACTTCTTGTCCGGCTATTCCTCCTCCATAAGTTGCTGATCTTCATATTTAACCTTCTATAAAATGCATAGGTGGTAGGAGGGATTGATGAACATCTCCCATCGTTGCCGCCGGCAACCAACGTTAAGCTTCTCTCATATTCAAGGTTACTTGCTCAGGTACATGTAACCACTTTGTTGCTGTTCCTTATTTCTTTTTTTTTTTGGTGTATAGTAATTTCACTATGCACATTTGATAATTGGTACTATGCGGAAGTGAGATTTCCATCCAGAAAATAGGTAGATACATGTTATTCTAGTTTTGGTTAAAATGAGCCTAGTGCTGTTTGATATGCAAATTGACCATTCCTTGGGAGTCAATTTCATGTAATGGTCAGTGCACATGGAGTTGATATCTGGACTCCAATATTTGGACATACACATGGGTAGTCTGACTTCTCCATTTTTTTCTCTAATGGGATAGACAGGACAAATGAAAATCTGATTGATGCAATTTCTACACATGATATACATACATATATATGTGTGTGTGTGTGTATGGGCGCGCACGCGCGTCTGCAAGTGCTAGTTTCTGTTTTGTTTGTAAATTTGTATAAGTTGATCATATTGTGTATAACATGTTATGATTTATAAAACTTTATGTTGTACCAAACAGTTTTGAAATATGCATATTGTTAAAATGGTTTTCTTTCAGGGACGCAGTAATATTCTTCCTTTTTGCCCCCCGAAGCCTGAAGATGTGGCCACTATATGTTATACAAGTGGAACTACTGGTACACCAAAGGTATCATTTTCCAGTTCCAATTTTGGATTCTACAGTAGCATTCATTGAATAACTGTTGGTTTTCAAAAGTTAAGCCGCTTCTCGTATTTTTCCTTTATTTTGAATAGGGAGTTGTATTATCACATGGAAACTTGGTAGCAAATGTTGCTGGCATGACCACTTCTGTCAAGTTTTATTCCACGGATGTGTGAGTCTTGCATAAGTTTATGACAATGTATTTTTCTTTCCCTCTCTCCCGGTTTATCGAATGACACATTACTCTTGTGACAGTTACATATCCTATCTTCCTCTGGCTCACATCTACGAACGGGCTAATCAAATCGTGTCAGCATACTATGGTGTTGCTGTTGGCTTCTACCAAGGGGTATGCAATTCCTAAGTTGCAGTTTTTCTTCCTTTCGGGATTTCATTTGCTCAGTTTATTTTTTTCTTTGCTTGGCTGTTGTTTCATTTTACTTCCTTGATTTGGGAGAAGGTATATATGCAAGAACATGAGATGCTTGCGGGAAAATGTCGTGCCCTTCTCTGCTGAAATAGGATATGCTTGATATGTCCTACTAATTGATGAGATTTTTACCATCCTAGATAAACTTAGTAATCGTGAATCGACAAGCAAGGTGACTAGTGGGAGCTATGAGGCCTTCGGGTTCTTGCTCTCCTACATGTCATGGCTGTGTTAGGTTATTTGAAAAGTGAAAGTGCTTTTTGATTCGGCGCGTTGTAAAATATATGTTACACGTGCAACCATAGCATCCGGCTAAACACATTTATTACCCATCAAGGATTATACTCGTAGGAAGGACTTTTTGGCTTTGGGAAAGAAGAACTTTTAGCTTCTATATTTTGTTAAGACTTTGTACTGCGATACAAGCATTGATGTCTGCAATTTGTTAACTTGATGTTTTGTGTGAGACCTTTATGTATGATATTCTGTTTACTAATTTGCAGGATAATTTGAAGTTAATGGATGATTTAAATGCTCTAAGACCCACAATATTTTCAAGTGTCCCACGTCTTTACAACAGAATATATGCTGGGTAGAACCTATGCTCATCTAATAATCTTTTGCCATGTTTATATCTGCTTTCAGTATGAATATTTCTTTTGGTGTCCTATTGTAGGATAACTACTGCAGTTAACAGTTCTGGTGTTCTAAAGCAGAGGTTGTTTAATGCCGCCTACAACTCCAAAAAGCAAGCTGTCATGAGTGGTATGTTCGACAACATATCAGCTTAAACTTCTTAAAGATATTTTACTTTGCATGATATAGCTAATAAACATAAGACTTGATGTTAGATATTATGTGCCAACAACCTTATTTGAACCTCAATTATTCCCCGTGATCGGTTTGCTTCTGATGTTTAAACTACGATTCAAGTATTTATGGCTTAGGGAGCATGTTTGATATTTCTTTGTGCATGGTTGATGCTAAAGCTGGTGTGAGGTTGTTGATATACCCTCAAATGGGATATAACAGGGCAGTGCTATTTGGTGTACCAATGGACAATACTTCATAGCCACAAATCAAATCAATGCTCAAGTTTTTTAATTAGCTATAGCAGCAGTTTAATAACTTTGTCCGCAGGCCTCAGCTAGAAGGCCACAGCATATAGAATTTTGGTAATCGTCTCAATAACTTTGTCTCAATAACTTTTTGTTAGAAACGATTCGAAATTCATGAAAGTGAACTTATATATAAGTCTCTCACAAGACCTTTGACTAAATGGTATAGGATCTATGAGAATGTTACGCGACAGTCTGAATTGATATTTTTCCTTCTCTATACTAAAGGTCGTCTGCAGCGTTTTTTCTTTATTTTAGTTGGTAACTTTTGTCAGGGCATCAAGAGAATAAAAAATATTATTACTTTCTTATAAGCGTTGCAGCGAGTTTGTGTTTTTTGGTGCTGGTACAATTGATACTTAAGTACTTCTATAGCAGAAGTCTAATTGGTCTCAAACCTCAGTATCCATTAGACCTTCATGATATTTAATTGGCAGTGGATTTATGTCAATATATCGCAGAATTGATTTGGAGGCATTAGGCACGTGTTGTGTTAGCTGTGAATCACCTCTTGTCTTCTTATGCATCTCTAATGTTGATACACTCAAAGTTTTTTTTTTTTTTTTTCTTTTGTGGTTTCTACTGAAGGAAGTGACGCTTCATTTCGTGTGTAACCTCCCGAAACTCCTGATCTCGCTTTAGTCTAATACTTTTTGAGTTATTTGTTGTATGATTTTTTTTTTGTCTGTGGTTATTCACTTGCTGAGCTCCAGTTCTTCTAGTCTATATATATAGCATTCCAAGTTTTGTTTTCATTCCACATTTAGTGGTAGGACGCATGATCTCTTAATGCTTTTTCGTTTCTTTACAGTACGTTTGCGCTTTCTGTATCTTTAAAACTTCCTTTATTTTTCATGTTTCAGGTAGAAGGCCTTCGCCAATGTGGGATAGGTTGGTATTCAATAAGATAAAAGACAAACTTGGAGGTCGGGTTCGTTACATGACTTCAGGAGCTTCACCACTATCTCCAGATGTAATGGAGTTTTTAAGGGTGTAAGTTGATTTATGTAGTGGCGGCATGTAATCAATATGAACTGCTACGCTCTTTAGCAGTATCCAATTTACTAGATATACCTTCTGCCTGCAGATGTTTTGGCTGTCAAGTAATTGAAGGTTATGGTATGACCGAAACTTCTTGTGTCATAAGCTCTATGGCTGAGGGTGACAACTTGACTGGTCATGTTGGTGCTCCCAGTCCTGCATGTGGTAAGTCATTAATATTGTAATACTCCTAGATTTCTAGTGGATAGGAAATTTTTTGGAACAAGATGGATTTAATAGTATGCGGGCAATTACTAAATGCATTTAAAATAAATCTTTTTCGTTTATTAGTTTGTTCATCGTTTCATTCTTTATCTTTGCAGAAATAAAGCTTGTGGACGTCCCTGAGATGAATTACACCTCTGAGGACCAACCACATCCTCGTGGTGAGATCTGTATCCGAGGACCCATTATTTTCCAGGGCTATTACAAAGATGAAGTTCAAACGTACTTACCTTTTCTGATAAAAACCTTCTGCATGCTCAGGATAAAATTATATGATAATTGTCCCTTACCATTTTAATTAACAGGAGAGAAGTAATAGACGACGATGGTTGGTTTCACACAGGAGATATTGGATTATGGCTACCTGGAGGCCGACTTAAAATTATTGATAGGTAAGATTTAGTCATGAACACTTCCTCCACCCCAAATCACTTAAAACGGAAATAAAATGAAAAATTGAAAAGAGGGTCTTGTGATTAGTCTGTCATATATCTTGCTTTGGTTGATATCGTCTCAATCATTGTTTCTGAACAAATAGTCAAATACTTGAAAGTCAAGTATTTGGGCCGCATTTTCTGGTTGTCCATTTTGTTTCATCTTTTTCTTTTCCTTCCCAAGGTTCCCGGAGTTCTTTTAGAATTTCTTCAGTCTATACCATATCGAACTTAATAGATTAAAGTTGAAACTTCTTTGCCTTTGGCTTCCTGGGTTTGTGGAGACATTAAAAAATTTGACATTTCGTTGGCAACAGGAAAAAGAACATCTTTAAGTTGGCCCAGGGTGAGTACATTGCGCCAGAGAAAATTGAGAACGTCTATGCCAAGTGTAATTTTGTAGCGCAGTGCTTTGTGTACGGTAAGAATAAATCGTTTTTTCTTTTTTTTTGACGAACTCAACTTTTCTGTGCTGACTTTTGCCACGTTAATAGGCGACAGCTTGAACTCTTGTTTAGTTGCGGTAGTCTGTGTGGAGCCCGATGTATTAAAGGATTGGGCGGCATCAGAAGGTATCAAGGTAAATTATCATCTTCCACTCCTTAGTTGGCAGAAACTATTCGATGTTCCGGAAGATCTAAAACTATCATCTGAAATTTGATACATTACTTTCGTTTCTTGGTTGGTCAAGTGCTACGAATGTGAAAGCTGCATATTTGTTCCATTTAACGAGATGTTCTCTGTTGCAACCTTTTTTCTGCTGCTGCTATTTCTATATCTAATTAATGTGGTTCACTCTTTTTAGTGTCATAATATTAAACATCCACTGATTGTTTTGAATAGGATTCTTCTTAAAACAGCTTGTATTTCTTGTCAGTCATTTATATAAGCCAAGTCCTTAAATTCTTCCACGAAAGAACAGAGAATAAACCACCTTCATTGCACAACAAAATAAGATATTTGAGGGTTAAAGGCAATGCTTATTTGAACTGCGATGCAACATTGCATGCTTAATGGAACGTGAGATTAATGGTGCAGGCAGTGATACAGAAACCAAAAATTAGTTATCTTTGGGTTGATATAATCCAACTCATAAGAATCAATCTGGAAGCAGGCCTAACTAGTTGGCCAACAAAGCTTCTCAGGTAGGCCAAGAGTTTCATGCAAATCCGAAGTGGCGTCTGCCTAGACAAAAAGCTGAGGAACAAAGTGTGTAACTATGATCATGAAACCTCATTCCTTAAATGAATATAAACGCGGGTAGTGTGAATGGTTTGGTTTCTTTCACTGTCTTTGCTAAAATAGATCCAAACAGTAAAAAAAGATTCACATGGATCAATTGACATTTTAATTGCTACAGGGAGACCGAGTGTGTGAACCCCACCCCCTCTCTTGGGAAATATAACATTTCTGAATGGAATCCTTCTTGTTTAGTTTATATATTTATAACGAGGTTACGAGGTTTTGTTTAGCAAGGGGTTGCGGTATCCTATAGAAAACTCGTTGAGTAATGTTGTGCTTGGTTGATGTGTGTTGTATGCAGTATGATGATTTGGGACAGCTGTGCACTGATCCCAGAGCAAAGGCCGCTGTTCTTGCTGAGATGGATTCTATAGGGAGGGAGGCTCAGGTAATCTCTTCCAGACAGTAATATATTATTTCTCGCTTTAGGTATCTAGACTTTGCAAACGATTTTGTTTACAGTTACATCTTTGGTTGATGTTTCTTTGCATTGATACACAGCTGAGAGGTTTTGAATTTGTAAAAGCCGTAACATTGGTACTCGAGCCATTCACTGTGGAGAATGGCTTGTTAACTCCAACATTCAAGGTAATTCTGTCTGACCTCTCCGAGTTTAATATGTTTCATCCGGTTGAGGTTATAACGCGTTGCTCCCGTTTCTTCAAAAATTGATGTGCATTCCACTACATTGTCTCGTAGTATGTTGTTTGATTGTTTTACTTGATTTGAAATCTCAGGTGAAAAGACCTCAGGCCAAGGCCTACTTTGCTCAAGCAATATCACAAATGTATGCCGAGCTTTCAACATCAGATCCCACACCACAGAAACTATTGTAACAAAAAAACTGATTATCTGGTGAAGTTTTTACTTCTCGTTGATCCTAAATTAAATAAAGGAAACTGTAATTTGTTCCGCAAATTTGTTCTATTAATTATTGTAGAATGTCAATATAAAACTTTTTATTCGATTACTGGATATCCTGATTTTGGCGGCTAGGCGTCCGTAAATTGGTTTGTAATTTGTTATGCAAGATCCATGCTGGTATACATGTAGTTGGAAGTTGGACAGTGAGTTGTAGCAGAACGAGGGTATTTTACCATCGCCTCATCGTGAAAAAACTGTATTTTACCATGAGGATACAATTGAGTTCTTGTATTTATTGAGTAAATAACTTTGGATGGCGATGCACAAATTTCCTGGTCCATACCAAAATTACGCCCTTATGCGTGTAGATAAACTTGGACAAATGGCACGTCAAGTATTATCTTAATAAAATCTCAGCCACTATGCGCTTATAGAATGCGCGAAATGATAGTTGTTAATTACAAATAACGTGTAGTTTTTGTAGTATACACCTTTTTGTATAGGTGTACTTGTAACTTGTCCCTATGTTCTCGTTTTTTCATATACTGAATTCTCGTTTCGGTTTTTCTTAATTACCAAAATATTGAAACTAGTGACCACCTGTATTGGCAAAGACAGCAACTTTTTACATTACCCCGGGGAAAGCCTACTAGAGAAAATGTAAGCTGTCCTAGTGCCGTAGAAATTCTCGTTGGCTAGGAATGGATATGGACTAGGAGACTAAGCAGATGAAAAGTTACAGTCCAGGTTTTCCATTAATTAGACCTATTGGTCTTTGGTATATTCTAGCAAGTCGTAGATGAAATCACCTTAGCTCGAAGTCTAGGAATGGAAGGATCATGTTTGGGAAAGAATATTGAATAGGCAAAGACGACAATGTGCTCGAAATTCAACATGTAACTGATAATGTGATATTCCTGGGCACATACCTTTCTTTTTGTAGTTTCTTAATCTTATTTAGTCACTGACCGTGAAATAGCATCGCTGTGCGAAGAAATTATCAGAAAATGTATATAGTAGCTGATGATGGTAAGCAAACACCTTGTACTTATATACTTGATATCTGGTACTAGCCTTACCAAAAAATAAAAGACTAGTCGAATTGAATTACTCTTACTTAGGGAGTTGGTAGCGGTTTTGCGAGCTACTGTTTGTTATTCTCTTCTATATTTATTTCCTTCTAGATTTTTTAGGTAAATTACTCATGGTACGCAATTATTATAAAATGGTATGCAGTCCTATCATGTTAACAAGAAACATTTCCCAGAGTTAGTTATAGTTTCGCTTCGTGAAATTTAGTCTGATTACAGTAATTTTAACAATGATCTGAGAAATTATAGACTTCTATTGTCGTTGACTAGGTTGCGAAAACGGGTCAAATTTATAAGATAATGACAGCTTCCTTACTGCACTTCACCAATTTTGAAACGAAAAGACACATAATACAGGGACAGTTTACTCGCCGGATCAAACTCAAAGTATTGTCACTTAAGATAACGATTTGACTAAAAATTAAATTGACCACCATCATGTTGTATTGTGATTTTTTTCCAAAAAATAGTAACCATTAAGTGTTTCAAAAAAATGATTTTATCAAAGAACTTAGATCATTTCAAACAAGAAAATGGAAGTAACTTGACCCAAAAGACATTTATAAAAGCTGTATAAACTAACATTCACAGGTGATATCATTTACCACGATAGCAGGAGGGCAAGGCAGTCATGTTCTATGTACACACACACTTGAGCAAGTTGAATTATGTTCATCAAGGCTTTACCAGCGGTCTCGTATTGTCCCGGAGCCACTCAAGTGCTGAACCATCCACTAATGGAGAAACCTGCGGATGCAAGGATTAATTTGAACATAACTACTAGAAAAATAACGCCCGAACTAGTCGACTTAAGGAGGAACAGAATCTACTAGCTTTTAGGAAATATCATGTATTCTAACTAACTTGTGGACAGTTCAAGGCTCAAAAAGTCTATCAACCAACAGGTCATTTATCAGTCACGGTAGCAAGATAGTATTGCCACGTCAAATTGATTCTGCTGTATTTGCTAGAAATAATAAGACCTCTCAGAGGCAAATGAATACATAATTGGACACACATTCTCTTGTCTTAATTAATGCAATGTCACATCTTTTATTGTAATGTATAGAAATGACAGCTTATCTATGTACAAGTTTTTGGAGTGCATTCCTATTTGGGACGAAATATCAACGTGCATGAATTTAATGCAATTTGACCAATTACATGTCCTGAAATTTGATAATTTCACTTCCCACAATCTTGGAAAGCAAATAATATTTGAGGCAAGATGAGGTCTGATATGCTATGCTAACTCATAAATGATGGGATTATAATGCCATACTAACAGAGAAAAAAGGTTGATCTAAAATAAAGAAAGAAATTGAGGGACTGAAGAACGTCTATGAAAAAGTGATAATAAAATATCCTGCATGCATATATTATAAAGGGAATTGATCCCAGAGTAAGGTTTTCACAGACTGGCATCAATATGACCCATTAAATATCTCCTTACCTTCTCCCACACTTGCTTATGGTAATCATTGATCCAATCGAACTCCATGGAAGAAAGTAATGATAAGTCAATCATTTTGATCTGCAAGATATGAAGGACCAGTTTATAAACTATAGATAATACTCAATGTTAGTTGAAGTTTGCGTTACATTAGTAAAACACAAGGAAAAACTGAAACATAAATCCATGAGCAAGGTTCTAATAGCAATTTAATATTACCTGGATGGGAACAAATGTTAGCTTTTCAAATCCCAGATATTCTAGTCCTCCAAAACGATTTGGGGTATTGACCTCCTTCACATAAAGAAGATTCTGCATGTAAAGGATGAATCAAAATCAACATACAATAACATGTAAAGCACAAAAAATGAAATTGCTTGGTGGATGTAGCAACAGTTCGTCAACGCAAATTCAAAGAAACCGGTAAAAGATTAAAATTAGAACTTATTCCAATCCTATTTCAACTAAATCTGATGAAATAGCCCTACTTAATTTCCCCGCAGAAAAGTCTTAAAATGATTATGTACCCTATAGCATAATATTTGTTGGCAATATTTCCTAATTGATAAGATGAAAATGGCGTATAACAAATTTGATCCATAATGGTAAACCTTGAAATTTCGGATTAGATCAAATAGGCCCATAATACAATATCCGGAGCACAAGTTCAGCAAACAGAGGACTGGGGACAATAGAGAGATGCTAGTCAATACTCAATTACGCACATGCTCTTTCTTTATAAGACCAGAAAGTCGGATAGTGATGTCAAGCATAAAACTCAAGGTAGTTGGATGAACTGTGTAACTGTAACTTTTAGGCTAACTGAAAGTAAACTTTTATAGATTGGTATTAGACATCATTATATGTTTTAAAATGTCGTGCTAAAGACTTTATGCTAACAAGATGGGGAAAGTGAAAATGCAATTTATTAATACAAGAGGTGAAAATGAAGAAATAAACACTAGATAGGTGTAGCTTCACAAAAGAGGAGATAAGAGAAAAATTATTTACTATCATGTCAGGCAAAGATCTCAAGATTTATCACGATGTTTGAAGTTCTTGAATCAGGACAAATGAATTGAGGGAAGGACAAAAGAAGATATGGATAGAGGTAGATATGGATAGAGGTGTTACATGTTATAACAGTGTTACAAAAAAAGAATTGGAATGACGGTTCAACTCCATCCTTGGCCTCAGCTTGTGGCTTTCCAAAACATAAATCGACAAACCAACATTCCACAATAACCAAATGCCACCCGAATCCACTTTTTCGTATGAAGTCATCCGCGCTCACTACACTAACTCGTGGTTCCAACAAAGAAACGAAAATTGGCTTGTGCTTATTCACCAACACCTTATCATGTATTCTAACTCAACCTGAATCTCATTTGGATAACTTTATAGTGATGTTGTACAAGGTAATATTGTTCTTGTTGCATCCTTGATACTTTGTACATGTACCTGGTTCTGAATATGCAAAAGAACTGAAATTTTGCAAGGTTTGGATTTTCCTCAAACTTTAGCCCCAAAAATAATGGTAGATAACTTTTGAGACATTTTCTTTAATTTGGAGAGTACTTTTGGAACGAAAGTGCCCCTATGCGAACTGAAATCTCATTAACTGAACACTCTGGGAAGGGAGAAAAAAAGGATCATTTGATCTGAGATAAATTATCTCTGCATGAATCTATACCGCCAGAATTTAGATTAAAGTATGAAAATAAACACACAGGAAAAACAGTTTCACTGTACCTCAATTCTGATGCCAAATGCATGGTCTTCATAATATCCAGGTTCATTGCTAATAACCATGCCTTTCATCAATGGGGTCATGTTTCCAAATCGGAAGCTAATACTCTGAGGGCCTTCATGAACATTCAACGCAGCTCCCACACCATGACCAGTACCTAAAGTATATATGAAGAAGGATTTAAAGATTAGCAAATCATCTTAAGACAAACTATACATCCCAAATTTGACAACTTAATCAGTTACAGGGAAATGACAGATACCATGACGATAATCCAGACCGATCTTCCAGAGTGATGATCGTGCAAAGGCATCTAACACAAAACCAGGGTAATTTTCAGGAAAGACGGCTTGATCAAGGGCAATGTGACCCTGCAAAGAGAACGTGTTAGTTTTTCATCTTATCCTGAGTATCTTTGTAGTAACATAGTTAACCAGCAAAGAATGCTTAAATATAACAACGGGGTAAAGGTCAGAGGGTTAAGAAAATTTACCCCATTAAGAAGCACAACAAACCTCAAGTCTTATTATAAAAGTCCAATGCATCATCCTTCAGACTTGAATTCCACCTTATACTAAGCAACTACTGCTAAAATATATGAATCGACTGTCGTGAATTGAAATAAGGGACTCCAACCACTCCTGGACGGGGTACTCTCAAAGAAATGTATAGAGAAGTGGCACTTACATACTTGTAATACTAGCATACATGGGCCACAAGGAAACCTGCTTCAAAGTTCTCGAGAGGTGCGGATTCAACTTTAGGGAGTATTCTGCCTCGAGCCAAAATTTATTAAAAACTACAGCCCAAAGCTAAAGAATTGGGTAGTTATGAGGGACCGGAGTTCAATAAGAGAATTATCCAATATCCTGAAAATCCTTTCCTAGGGAGGAGCTCTTTCTAGGGCTGGGAATTCGGGTCCGGGTACCCAACCCGACCCGCGGGTATAATACCCGAACGGGTAATCCCGAACTCCAGATTTTGGGTATTCGAGATACCCGATACCCGAACCTCAAAAACGGGTACCCAAAGTCGGGTTATTAACGAGTACCCGAACGGGTCTCGGGTACCCGAATATTGTAATTAAAAAAAAAAAACTGCCCCCAGAATTTCAAAAAAAACCTAACCCCTTACGTATGAGATTTGATAGTAGCAAATCCACCCCTTCGCCGCCGCTGCCGCCGTTCGCACTCCGACGCCGTTTTGGATAGTGTTTTGTGTGGGAAAAGTTAAAGAGTTAGTCTTTGTGAATAATTGTGATATGGGTTTGAGTTTTTTAGGAATGTTTTTGGTGAATATGATGTATTGAGGAAGAAGATGAAGATGGCTTCTAGTTTTGGTCAACCCAGTGATGTTGATGATGAAGACAAGGTAAAACTTAAGGAAGAAGATGAAGAGGGCTTCTCTGGATCTGTTGAAATTCGCCCAAAAAAAATAAAATATAAACGGGTACGCGAAGTACCCGGTTTGAGTACCCGCAAATCGGGTACCCGAAATTTAGCAGTTGTCGGGTACCCGAAATTTTCCCCACCCGCGGGTTCGGGTACACGTCGAGGAATACCCGAACCCGCGGGTACCCGACCCGTCACAGCCCCAGCTCTTTCAATGAGAATTTATTCTTGTTCATCAAAATCCAAGGGGTCCATTGTGTATTCCTCTTCCTAGTAAAGATCTACTATCACTCAAAGTATGTAGTGAGTCTTGAATCAAGAGTTTTAACCCCACCTAAAACCAACCAAACATATGATCCCATAGTTTCTCTTCCACAAGCCCTCTTTTTCCAATGTGTTTCCTTCTTAGAGCTCATATTTTTATGGAAACTAGAAAAGGTAAAAGATAGAATTTCATGCATGATTGTGAATGAGTAGAGAATAGATTTAGTCAATTAGGAAAACAATTGCACACAGGATTAACATCAAACAAACAAAGGAAATGAGCAACACCTGTAGAACTCTTGTGAAACATTCTTTCTGCCATGAACTGGGTTCACCAAAATGTACTGTCCGGGTAATGTCAGTAGTTCCATCAATATACTGAGCCCCACTGTCTAGTAGGAAGAGTTTCTCAGCATCTACAATACCACAACTGTTTGGCTCAGGTTTGTAATGTATGATAGCACCATTTGCACCAGAGCCTGTGAAGAATAGTATGGCATGATTAGTTTCTTTGGGAAATAAATAAGCTAACAGTTACTCTAGATCGATTAAATACAATAAATTTATATTTCCTAATAGTAATTCTTGAGGTGATACAATTGAAGCTTATGAACAAAACTTATGGTACTTTTATGGAGTCTTGTTTAAATGATTTAATCACAAATCTGGCCTTTAACTGGACACATTTATAAGTTTGAGGATTAAAATTTCTGAATTTTAAGTGGATGTATTTATTCTTTAACCAAATGCCCTAACACTGAAAAGCAATACACCCAAAGGCAATAAAATTAGAAAATATATACCACTTATAGTATCAAAGCTTGTGCCTACAAATCCATCTTGCTCAGAACGAAACTCAAGGAGTTTGTCAGCCACTTCTACTTCGGTCAAAACAACCTTTTCGTTGATTTGCCCCTCCACCCATGCCCAAAATTTTGCTAGAGCTGCTGCATCCCTACAAATAACTAGTCATATTTTAATCATCTCAAAATATTTAGAGCATACAAAGTTTTAGATCAGAACACATTTGCAATGTCTAATCAAGCAACAACAGGAAAATATTATGTTGAAATTATAACAAAAAATGTTTGCATGTTTTCCTTTTCAAAGATGAAAGCAACCACTAAAACTAGGAGACTGATGTGGTGCAAGTTGAGTGCAGTTAATGATCCAGCAAACAAGTATATCTGTAATCACAAATGTGCTTTAGAGGCTCTTACCTTAGATGACAATTACGCATTCCTTGTAATTCAGCTTCATTTTTCAGAGCTTTAGCCAGAGAAACAGGTGAGCTCCTATATATAGCAGTGGGTCCACAAGATTGGTTCTCTGATTTATTGCAGGCAGATTTGTAAGTGCTCACAATAGCAGCACTGACAGATGAAGTGTCCAACCAAAGACAGACCCCTTTTGCAGCCAAACTGCGAGGAAGAGAGATATAGCCCAGCACTGGTTATCACAGAGAGAACACTCAAGAAGTGACACAAAATAATCTAACAGAAAAAAAAGTGAATGTCTCTGAAACTACCACGTAGCATCTGTCCCACTGTTACTTAAACTGCACAAGTATTATGCATACTGGTGGTTCCTTTAGATATAAAGATGTCTATACAGAACACGACATACAACTCGCAAAGTCAAACGGACAGATGTTAATCTTTTTAGTTAACAACCACACGCTAGGATGCCGATACAAGGCTTGCAGATGGATTTGCAGTGAAAAGAAAGCTCGAAGTAGAAGTAATCATAACCATGAGTCTATAGTGGCGCACATCAAGAGAAACTGCAGGAGACACCGTTAAATTTTTTAAGCAGATTGAAAAAAATAGGCCCTGGATGCACAACCCAGGTATGATGATTGGACTAGTGATAACACTAAAACAGATGACACTTAACGGAGTGGCACAGCCGAAGAGTCTACCTGGCTAAAACGAGATAAATGTGACGAAGCCTATATTAAGTTGAGTTAGCTCGAGGTGTTTTCACCAGTTCACCATTAGGTCCAGCTCCAAGAAAATTTTGTTGTTATGCACATATAATGCATAAATATGCTCCATTTTCAGAACAAGGTATGATTTAGACAGTTTGTGCTTTCATATTTACATTTGCACCCACTGCTCGAAAGCATCATGCATCACATGCTTGTTTTCTTCATTTCTCAGTTTCAGGCCCTTCTAGAGTATACAGCTCTAAAGATAATCTGCTCCTGCAGTTATACAGCACTACTAAATGATACAGCATTCACTCAAAAATTTACCTTCCAATTTCAGGAAGGATGTATTCATATGGTCTCAGCTCTACTCCAGCATTCTTCAAATAATTCATCACTTCTGGAGTGATTTTTGCATTGTCGATAAATAATTTTGCTTCATCAATCTCCACGAGTAAATATGCATACATGACAGGTGAATGAGGTATATCGCTACCTCTCTACTGACAAAAACAAATGCATGTTAACAGTGAACTTAAGCAATAACAAATACTTGAATGCAAACAATATATCAGACTCTTCTTTTGCAGATTCACAAGTGAGTGAGATCATATGGAAAAGTCTAAATACAATGGACAATCCAGATGTTATAACTAAGTTTAGTAAATAATTTAAATTGAGAATGATATTTAATCTTCGACATGCATGGTTATGAACTTATGATGGTTCAGCTGAGAAGCGATGCTTACAATTTAATGTCCAGAGACAACCAAAAAATGGAACGGAAATCACACTGCAGTTTTCAGAACATATCTAAAATACAAATAAAACTCAAAGTAACCATCCCCAATCAGATCCATATGCCTCTTAATATGAGTTTATGTTTCTTTTCCCATTTTTTTTTTCAGCAGGAAACTAATTGAAATGGGTCCCACACAAGTACGTTAATTAACCCAAATGTTAATTGGGGTTAATACCCTGGTGTTAATTAACCCCAACTACAAATGAAATACTACTTATTATTCGTTACTTGGATTATGCACCAACATTATTGTTGGAAGTAATTGGCATTTGTTTATGTATAATGTCTGATCCATGCAGACTCTTGTAATAATGTATTGAGTATTAGTCTTCAAATGTAATTATTACTATAGGTGCAGCAAGTTATTATAGGTCAGTTATTAAATAAGGTAGATAGGTATTAGATGATAAGGTATGGGTGTGTAGTTATTAGGTATGGTGAGTTAGATAGAATTTACTATTCCACTTGTATAAATAGCTAGTCCTTCTGATGTAAACATAAGATGAAAAACTATTCTTACTGAATTTCACATGGTACCAGAGCTTTAGGCTCAATTTTCTGGGAATTCATACATTGGCCTTCATAGCCAAATTTCTTTTACTACCGCTGCGTTTTTTTCTCTGGCCTTAATTGCCAACTTTTTTTTTCTTTCAACATTGAATCACCATGCCTGAAACAAATGAGACATCTTCTGGCACCACTATAGTGCACAAGGAAGAAATAACAAGTAACCAGCCTGGTGGGGAGTTGCAACATATCCAGGCAGCTTACCGGCTGAATGGAAAAAACTATTTAAAATGGTCACAGCTCGTTCGCACGCTCCTAAAAGGAAAAGGAAAACTCAGCCACCTTTTAGGAACAGGTCCAAAAGAAGGAGAACCTAATTATGATGCGTGGGATGAAGAAGACTCCATGATCATTGCTTGGTTATGGAATTCAATGTTGCCAGAAATCAGTGACACGTGTATGTTTCTGCCTACTGCAAGAGATATTTGGGAGTCTGTCAAACAAACATACTCTAAGGTTCGAGATGCTGCTCAAATCTATGATTTGAAAATCAAAACAACCTCCACCAAGCAGGGGAGTAGATCTGTAACGGAGTATGCTAACCACCTTAAAGGGCTATGGCAAGAGTTGGATCACTATCGCTGCATAGAGATGAAGTGTGCTGAAGATGCAGTAACACTGAAAAAATTTATTGAGAAGGATCGGGTGTATGAGTTTTTGGCTGGCCTTAATACTGAATTTGACCAGGTTAGGGTTCAGATTTTGGGTAAGGAAGACTTACCTTCCCTAAATGAGGCTATTTCAGTTATTGTGAGTGAAGAAAGTAGAAGAGGGATCATGCTTGAATCCCAAACTGATAGCTCAGCCATGTTTACTAATGGTGCAAAGAGTAGAGGGCCAAAATTGGAGCAACAACCAACCACCGAGGGTGCTAAAGCTGATTTGCCTAGAACACTGAGTGGCGATTCACGAGACAACTTGTGGTGCACTTTTTGTAAGAAACCCAGGCATACAAAAGAAAGGTGTTGGAAACTACATGGAAAACCTTCTACTTCAAGCAAAGAGTGGGGATACAAGGGTGGACAGCAAAGTAATCAAGGGCGAGTGCACTTAACCACTCAACAACCAGAAGAAAACTCTCATGTGAAAAAGGAACTCAGCTCTGAAGATATAGAGAGGCTACACGATCTACTGGTAACCCTTAAAACACCTGTTAGTACATGCTCATTGGCACATTCAGGTAAATTTTCACTTTCACATGGTTTAAACGCCTCATACATAGTGATATCTGGGGTCCATCCACTATCCAAAATATTTCAGGTGCTAGATGGTTTGTCTTATTTATCGATGACTGCACAAGAGTTACATGGATATTTTTGCTAAAATCTAAATCTGAAGTGAGTGGTGTCATCCCAAATTTTCATAACATGATCAAAACACAGTTTGGGGTTCAAATTAAGAGGTTTAGATCAGATAATGCAAGGGATTACTTCAATCAAACTTTGTCAGCATATTTCAAACATGAAGGGATCATTCATGAATCATCTTGTGTTAACACTCCACAACAAAATGGAGTGGCAGAGAGGAAAATTGGTCACTTATTGGCCACAACCAGAGCATTTCTATTTCAAAATAATGTACCAAAAAATTATTGGGGAGAAGCCGTTCTTACAGCCACACACCTCATAAACAGATTACCATCAAGGACTTTAGGATTCCAAAGTCCCATGGATTCACTTTCTCATTTCTATCCTGATCTTAACCCCACAAATCATCTAGTTCCCAAAATATTTGGTTCAGTATCATTTGTTCACATCCACAATCAAAATAGAGGGAAACTGGCCCAGAGCAATAAAATGTGTTTTTGTGGGATATTCTTCCACTCAAAAGGGATACAAATGCTACCATCCCCCTACTAAAAAATTTTATGTCTCTGCAGATGTCACATTTGTTGAATCTGAGTCTTACTTCACTAAACCTTATCTTCAGGGGGAGACTACATTTTTGGAAGATAAGGATAAGGATTTTTTCCTCCTTGATTTGCCTTCATCATCTACTAGGCCTGTTTCTTCCCAACATCAGAACTACCCTTGTTCACAAAATCAACCAGAACCTATGTTTTCACCACCCCTCGAGAACGTGTCCTCACCCACTAATGATTCTGAAACCATGGACAAAGGTGATGACCTTATTGACAACTTACGGTTCTCTCAGGTTTACTCAAGGAAGAAGAATCCAATTCCAGAACCAATGCAAGTCCATGAACCAAACTCTAACTCTGGAAATGAGGTAACTACTCTTACTCCTTCTCTATCGCTTGAACCGATATCAGATACTCATTTACCTATTGCTGTTAGGAAAGGAACTAGAGAGTGTACTAAACATCCATTATACCCACTCTCAAATTTTGTGTCTTTTGAAAAATGTTCACCATCTCATAGATCCTTTCTCATGAACCTAAACTCCGAGTCTATTCCCTCCACATTATCTGAGGCTTTAACATGTGAAAAGTGGAAAAATGCTATGAATGTTGAAATGCAGGCTTTGGTGAAAAATCAGACTTGGGAGGTGGTGGACATACCTGAAGGAAAAAGGCCAGTGGGTTGCAAATGGGTTTTCTCTATAAAGTACAAAGCTGACGGCACACTTGAGAGATACAAAGCAAGACTCGTGGCTAAGGGGTACACTCAAACATATGGTATAGATTATCAAGAAACGTTTGCTCCTGTTGCTAAGATGAACACGGTGAGAGTCTTGTTATCTCTAGCTGCTAACTTTGACTGGCCTTTACAACAATTCGATGTGAAGAATGCCTTCTTGCACGGGGATCTTGAAGAGGAGATATATATGAAAATACCTCCTGGTTTTGGTGGAAAGCTACCAGCTAGTAAAGTGTGCAAACTGAAAAAGGCATATATGGCCTAAAACAGTCTCCAAGAGCTTGGTTTGGAAGATTTACTAAAGTCATGGTGGCCATTGGATATAGTCAAAGCCAAGGTGACCACACACTCTTCATCAAGCATTCAGACTTGGGAATTACAGTTCTACTAGTATATGTTGACGACATAATAGTGACTGGAAATGATGAGAAAGAAGCACATGCTCTAAAACATCGTTTGGCAAGTGAGTTCGAGATTAAGGAGTTAGGAAGATTGAAATACTTTTTGGGAATTGAAGTGGCCTACACCAAGCAAGGAATCTTTATCTCACAACAAAAGTATATCCTTGATCTTCTGAAGGACACAGGGAAGTTAGCATGCAAACCAACAGCTACCCCAATTGACTTTAACCACAAACTTGGAGAGGCTGAAGGGAATGCAGCTGTTGACAAGGAGATGTATCAAAGATTGGTTGGTAAACTTATCTACTTATCTCACACAAGGCCTGACATAGCCTATGTTGTGAGTGTAATAAGTCAGTTCATGCACAATCCTAAAGAAGTTCACTTGCAAGCAGCCTATAAGGTGTTGTACTACCTTAAAGGAACTCCAGGGAAGGGCATTTTGTTTAGAAAGAATGATGAGCTTATGCTTGAAGCATATACTGATGCTGACTATGCAGGGTCAATAGTTGATAGAAGATCAACCACAGGGTATTGTACTTTTCTTGGTGGAAATCTAGTTACATGGAGGAGCAAAAAACAAAATGTAGTTGCTAGATCAAGCGCCGAATCAGAATTTCGGGCTATGGCACAAGGAGTCTGTGAGTTGTTATGGTTGAAGATAATTTTGGACGATTTAAAGATTAAGTGTGATGGTCCAATGAGACTTTACTGTGATAATAAATCTGCCATCAGCATTGCACATAACCCCGTGCAACATGACAGAACAAAACACATCGAAGTAGACAGGCACTTCATCAAAGAAAAGTTGGACAGTGGTTTGATTTGTACACCTTATGTGTCCACTAAGTCTCAACTGGCAGATGTGTTCACCAAGGGTTTGAGTAACTCTATGTTTCAAACAATTCTAACCAAGCTGGGAATGGATAATATCTATTCACCAGCTTGAGGGGGGGTGTTGGAAGTAATTGGCATTTGTTTATGTATAATGTCTGATCCATGCAGACTCTTGTAATAATGTATTGAGTATTAGTCTTCAAATGTAATTATTACTATAGGTGCAGCAAGTTATTATAGGTCAGTTATTAAATAAGGTAGATAGGTATTAGATGATAAGGTATGGGTGTGTAGTTATTAGGTATGGTGAGTTAGATAGAATTTACTATTCCACTTGTATAAATAGCTAGTCCTTCTGATGTAAACATAAGATGAAAAACTATTCTTACTGAATTTCACAATTATCATTTGACAAACACAAAGCAAGCATCTCCTTCTCGTTTTGTAAGTTTGTCTTTTTCGTTATTTTAAATGTAAAGGCTATCATACCCACAACAGTTACAGCCCTCATGCATTAAGGCAAATATTTTGGGAATGATTTGTTTTCTTTATCCTGGAAGTCGGGGCCGGGGCATGCAGTATCATGGTAACTAAATCATTCTGTGATTCTGGTGAATAAAAGATTAGGCTTATCAAAGCATACTGAAGAAAGTGGGACAGCAAATTACCAAGTTCAAAAGCCATGCAATCTCATCCAACATCGAGACAACAATTGCAGATGAACCAGCATCCATTAATTCAGATCTCAAGGTAGACAGCTTGGATGACACATCTACACCAGCATATTTCAAGTCGTGCACTCTGATGCAACTCTGTGGAGGCATTGGTCTGGAATCTTTCCATACCGCATCCACTAGATTGACGTCATACAAGTAGACCAATTCATGATTCTTTTGAGATAACGCCTCTTTCAGTTCTTCTGCAGCATTGCAAGAAAAGAGGAACTGTTCCCTTCACAAAAACAATAGAAGGCGGGATCACACAGATGTAACTGAAGGAAGGAAGAACAGAAACACATACCCTCAGTTTAATACCATTTTGGAAATAGAGAAATGCATTATATCAGCCTGGACTTAACACTTTTTTTCTAATGGAAAATATGATATTGTCCATCTAATTGCATAGATGTCCTAACACCAATTTAAAAGCAAAAGAGTCTGGCAGCCAAGCAAGATGATGATATGGCACCAATGACCATCTATTGAACTTTACAATCTACAAATAGAGAGGTTCAAGGTCAAATATGATCCAGTTAATGATTTAAGACTGAATATAAAAACATATAAATCTTTTTAACTCCGCATTAACTCGATCACAATTTTCAATACAGAAGAAAGAAAATGTATGCTGAAAGGTGATAAATGTAACTGGTCTATCAAAATAACTGTACTTATTCTAGTTAAAGCGTGTATTATTTAAATTAAAATCCATAACAAGAAAAGCATTAAGAATCGTTTTTTAATAAAAAAGTTGAGTTTCAAGGCTATTGAGCCAAAAACTATACAGCTTGTTGACAAGCAAATTCAAACACTTTCTCCATGTTTGACTTACTCCGCGACAAAATTAGGTTACCATCAGTTAATAGGTATATCAGGCTGCGGCCGAGTGTAACACACTCCTTAGCCTTTTCGATAGACTATAAAGCTTGTATAGGAATAGGTAGTCGGTTGAATAACAGTGAGAATTTTCAAAGTTAATATCTATATTTGGATAATCAGTCCCCAACTTAAGTTGAGTGCTAATAGACTCAAACTCATTTCATTTCATTAGCACAAATTTCGATATACAAACTTGGTCTTGCTCAAGTCTAGATTGACTCGACTTAGAAAAAGGGAGTAAACAAGCCATGTTGAACAAACTCGACCCTACTGTAGTTCCTATTGTTACATACTGGACAAGACACTAGAAACAAATTTCCTCCATCCTTGTTAAGGATACATTAAGTGTAGACAAGAAAATCTTAATTGCGATGTCTAGAGCTGACTGGTTGATCTCGACCGGCTGTTCTTAACATAAGTAACGCACGCAAATTTTCTGACTCAATTAAGGTGGTGTTTGCAAATGCTTATAAAAGGAGCTTGTTGGCTTTTGCAGCCGCAAAAACACATTTTTAGTGTTTGGAATGCTGACTTTTGCTTCTGTTTGTCTTAAAAAAAGTCAGAAAAAGCACAAGCCGCAAAAGCATGGCCAGGGGTGCTTCCCCAACTGCTTTTGGAATTATGTTATTTTTGAAAGGTCTTTAAATAGAAAAGTTAATTCTCATTAATTTTTGCAAACACCTAATTAATGATTTAAGTAGCTTTTTAAGAAGATTTGCAAACACTCCCGACTTTTTATTAAAAGTCACTTAAAGTGACTTTAAGCAAAAATAGTGAACAAGCTCCTTTTATAAGCATTTGCAAACACCACCTAAGCCACTATGATGTCTAACAGGCAGAGTGCTTGACCATTGATCCTATAATCACGTGACCAAGGGATAGAGGATCATTACTCACAGGATCAATTCCAATTCTGCAACCAGGTGCCAAGACTCCATTAAGCCACTCACTTGTTGAGGGGACTCCAAGGTTGCCAGCCTTCATGAGAATCCAGCTGGAGTTTAATTGTTGCTCAGCCTATCAGAAACGAAATGTGGCATTAGTAGGAAACTATAAGAAACTTGGGTTAAAGTAACAGAAATCTGATAATATCCCTAAAACGCATAATGAAAGAAATAAAAGTTGACCACCACATGTCTAACCTGGAGGAAGTACCGTCCATCAGTCCAAAGGGCTGCTTTATCTTTAGTGACAACAGCAGTACCTGCACTGCCAGTAAAGCCTGATATGTATGCTCTCCTTGCATAACACTCTGCAATAAACTCGCTCTGAAATTAAGTAAATTTCAGTAACAAATTACAACTGAAACCACAATCATACCATGATAAAATGAACAATCTGATAAACTAAAAAACTGCTAATCTAGTAAACAGGAGTAAATCTAAGATCACCAGAAAATGCTTGAAAGCAGGGGCGGAGCCAAGGGGGGGCCATTAGGGGCCTTCGCCCCCCCCCCCCCCCCCCCAACTCTAGCCCCACCCCTTATGCATATATACATATGATATTAGTTTATATTAGTATATTACATAATTTATAACACATATAGTAACATATAGGTTCATATATTTTATATTGATTCTAATTTACCCCAAGTTCTCTTGTTATTTGTTTTGTAATTTATTAAATTTCGTAATTTCATGATATTTTATTCATAAATTGTTGCATAACTGTTAGAGGTTTATCTTAATGTTCTCTTGCTCTTTGATGTAGTAAACAAAATGAAGAATGATTATCTAATATAATGTACGAGTCTACTTTTTATTTTACAATAGTTTAGCTTTCTTAGATACTTTTATAACGAAATGTGTATTTTTTGATAAAAAGGTTTGTAGTAACAAGTGATAGATAAAAACACAAGATACTTTTTAGATATTGCATTACTAATACATGTCATGAGATAAATTACTAAGTACTTTGCTATTAATCTGTTAATAATTTCGTACTTTACTAATTTTTACATTAGATATATGCTTGAGAAGTGATTTGTATTTTCACTATGAAATTATTTTTTAAGCGAATTAGAAGTAATTAATCATAAAATTATTATTTGTAGAAAAATCCTCATACGATTTCGCCCCCCCCCCCCCCCCCCCCCTAACTCAAATTCCTGGCTCCGCCCCTGCTTGAAAGGTAAAAGAAAACTGAAATCATTCGATCCAAGGTCACTTTGACATACAGACAACGACAGAGCGGCAACAATACTTTTGTCATTAGAAAGACAAGCTTACTTACCATGAGGTAAAAGCAAAAGTAAGAGAAAACACTAACAGGAGCGCTGTGCATATGAATCGAGTCAGATTGCACAGAACACAATTTAGCTATGATTGAGCTTCACATCGAGCTTGAAACAGTGTATGAAATTAGCCTGCTCGTTAACAGAAATAAGCTCTAACACGCCACAACAAGCAAAAGAAGATTACATACATAGTTTCACTCAATAAATTCGAACCTCGTCGCAAATTTCAAAAGCAGAATACATATACGTTTGCTCTACCAACAAAAACACAGAACAAAAACGAATAAATTAGACCTAAATCAGGACGCAACAAACCTGATGAGCGTCCTGAGAAGGAACAATATACGCATCAATATTGATATTAGGCCTCGCGAAGAGCTCGCGAAGCGCTCGAAGCTTCTCGTCGGGCTCTGAGCTACCGGAGTGGCTCTTTCGAAGCTCCGATGACGGTTTAGCGGTAATTGAGGCGGTTATCAATGAAACGGGGCGGCGGCGTAATTTGGGGAGTGAGGTGAAATTACGGCGAAATCGGGACGAAGCGATGGGGAATTTGAATGAATTGCGAGCGTGGAGAATCTGAGAGCGTGATAGTGAGAGCATTTTTGAAGCTGAGAGAGATAAAGCTGATTCCATTCTAGAGAGAGAGAGAATTTTGGTTGTAGAGAGAGAGGGAGAGAAGGATAAGGCGTAGAAGGATCTTCAGTCCTCCAATTTTCCACACAGTAAATTGGTTGTAGATTTTGCTTTGTTTGCAAGCAGGTGGGTTAATTACGTTTTGGGACCTGAGATTAAATAGTTTGACAAAATGCTCCCTGAAAATTACTTAACTCGATGAAAATCTAGCAAAGAGTTTGGAGCAATTCACTGTAAATATGAATCAATCGCGCTAAAAAAAAGTATCCAAGTTTAAAAACTGAATTAAAGTCTTATTTCACTCTTGCAAAATAATAAAGATCCATGATCTACTTTTATATGTGTTGGGACAAACCTACACTTTATTCAACATAAATATCAAATTACAACACATAAATCACACACTTTAATCACTCACGATGACTATTTTTCTCTCTTGATTGAGTGATGAACAAAACAAATAATGTTTCTCTGTTTATAACAAAGGGATACAGAGAATTCTTCTCATCTCTTCAACATCACCATCACAAATCACGCGTGAATATGTTTTGATTTGGGGGGCTATGTGGGGCGTGGGTGAATCGAAGGAAACGCACGGCTAGTCGGAGGGGCAAGGGCTGAAAAAAGCTGGAACTCAACAATATGATCGACGATTTTTCACACCGCTTACACAAGGGTGGTAAGCGACGATATTTTGTGACCTCTTTTAATATTATTGAAGGAGATTATACACCACATAGTTAGGTACTTGTTAAGTGATTGGTCAACTAATCGAACAACACCAACTCATTAAACCAGGTTAAGATCCACTGCACAAGTACCCACCACAATAAAGTAGTATTTCAATTACCTATTGGCAAGGACACTTGGCGGATGACTTTGGATACGTATACATAACTCTTAGTCGATTCAAGCACAATACTCAAGGAGTTATAATCACTTATAAGCTATTAATAGTTTAATACTTCAACATTTGGAGAATATTATAGCTCCCTCTCATATGTTCACAAGCTGCACTTTATCGAATGTGAACTCGAATCAGAAAGAAGGTGTTCAACATAAATCTTGGTGGTAATTGTAATTTTACCTTCACACAACTTAAGTGCATAATCATCTAGAGAGCATAAGACCATGAATACGGTGCTCGGACTTAAATCTCGATATTATTCACAATTTTGTCCTCATACGAAATGAATGCACTGTCGTATACATTTTAGAAATACTTGACAAATAATATTTGTTATTTTGCTGATATTGATATCTACAATTACACATACATAATGTGATATATTTAATAAATAGATTTTTGATCACGGCAATCACAATTAAATCATAATATCTAATAAATTATTAAACACAACCATCACCAACTAACTCTTATAAAAAGTGGCATATGATATGTACGACCCAAGTAAGAATCACGTTGAATCGAACACATTGGTATCACTATGTGATAATAAAATAATAAATAAAATCATCTACTTTACATAAAAAGTGTAAAATTCTTCGGAAAGAAAAAGCAAATAGGCAAAAAAGCCTCGTGGGACTGATGATTCAAATCCCGCGTGCCGCATTGGGCACTGTCCCCGAATCATTATACAAATAGAACTGCGCCACTTTTCAATGGATCATTTCATCTTCTTCACATAAACTCAACTTCAAAATCCAAATCTATAACCCTTCTTAAATCACCACAACAATGGCAATAATCACAGAGCACCCAGATGAAGAACCAACCCCACAACTCCACAAACCCAAATCAAAACCAAAACCAAACCCCACCACAAAACCACCACCACAGTCCACAAAATCAGAATCTAACGCAAACCCATTTCAGTTCTGGTTCTATTTCACCATAATCGTATCTCTAATAACTCTATTATCAATTATTGTCCCTTCACTATCACCAGAAGACCCCAAGACTTGGTTTTTGAATCTGCCCCCAATTTTAAGGCACCATTATTCAGATGGACGTACAATTAAGGTCCAAACAGCGCCAAATCACCCCCAAGTTGAAGTCTTTTTAACCCAAAAAGGGCCCAGTAATTCGGATAGTCATGTTTTGATTGTACACGGTTTGGGTTCGAGTTCTTTCGGTTTTCGTGATGTTGTTAAGGCTTTAGGCGATAGGAATGTTCACGGTGTGGCGATCGATCTTCCGGGGTCTGGGTTTTCCGAGAAATCGATTGTTGTGGTGGAGGAGAGTGTGGGTGGGAGTAGTGGGTTGGAGAGGTTGTGGGAGGTGTATGAGGAGATTAAGGAAAAGGGTATTTTTTGGGGGTTTGATCAGCTTGTTGAGCAGGGTTATGTGGATTTCGAGGAGAATGAGGCGCGTGTTACGAAGAAAGAGAGGGTTAAGGCTATTGAATTGGGTAGTGAAGAGATGGGGAGAGTGTTGGGGCAAGTGGTGGATTCGATGGGACTGGCGCCTGTCGATTTGGTCTTGCATGATTCTGCTTTTGGGTTGAGTGCTAACTGGATTTCGGAGAATCCGGGATTAGTTAGGAGTGTTACTGTTCTCGACAGTGTGCCGAGTGGAACGGCATTGCCACTGTGGATACTGGGAGTTCCTGTGGTGAGGGATGTAGTGTTGGGGTTTAGGTTTGTGTTTGAGCGAGTTCTTGCGAGATGTTGTATGAAATCAGTTGACTCGATAGAGGCGGAGGCGCATAGGATTCTGTTGAAGGGGAGGGATGGGAGAAGTGCAGTTGTTGAAATGGGTAAGAAGTTGAATTGTAGTTTCGATTTGTCCGAATGGAGTGGCCTAGATGGGATTAAAAGTCTGCCGATTCGTGTGATTTGGTCCGGTGGATGGTCTGATGAATGGATGGCTGAGGGCCACCGAGTTGCTGCTGCACTTCCTCAGGCTACACTTGTTACACATTCTGGTGGGCGATGGACCCAGGTGAGAGTTAATTATCGTAGTAATGTTTCTGTGATGGTTCCTGCTTCAGCTATTTTTAGTGACCATGTGTAATATCTTTCTCCTTTTGTAGATTTTTGCTGGATTTGTTTCATTCTGCTGGATTTGTTTCATTTTGTAGATTTTGTTCGTAAAGAGCATACAAGTTTGTTTGTTCGCTTTATGATATAGAATAACTCTTAGTGATATCGATTCCTTCATAATGGGAGTGAGGTACTAAATGTTGTTGGGCAATCTTTGAGACCATGGATTAGTCAGGGAAAGACTAAAGGCTTTCCTTGCTTTGTTTGATACAATTTTATGCTTTTATTTTTCTTCCTCTCGTTTCTTGGTAAAAACCTAGGTCCATTAAAGTTCTAACTCCAAAGTTTGAAAACAGTATGTTAAGTATTCCTGTCGTGCATACGATACAAGACCTTTGCTACCTCAAAGTTTCAATTAATTTTTGAGCATATACTTTTTGGAGGAAAAGAAATATAAACATGCCTGAACCCCTAGATTACATGTGGTAGCTCATATTTGGTATGTTCTTGGTGAACTTATTGATATAATTAATATATGTATGATTCTACAAGAGTTTGGCACAGTTGGCTTTTTCATTCCCAAACACACCATTTAGTTTCTTTAAAGACTCCAACAGGCTGGTATATTTATTGGAAAAGGTTGTTTTTCGAGAGCCGGCCTTGAACTCCTTTCTACCTGTTCTGCTTGAGAATCTTACGAATTATTTTACGAGAACTGCATAGAACAAATACTTTGTTCTTTCACATGTGAATTCCTGCAAAGTGATTCCAACCTCGGTGGAGCAAGACCTCGTCATTCCGGCATAATATTATACCATCTTTTTGAGAAGGGAGACACCAGTTTAGCCTTCTCTAAAATGTTCCGTCATTGTTTCTATATCTATATTTTCAGTTTTAGGCATTTCAATAACTTTTTGGATCCTATTTCCTCTTTTAAGCCGTTCATTAAAACATTTTTTGACCTAAAAGAGCTGTAAGTGTGACTCAACTCCAAAAGATATCTGTATACTTGAAACCTGTAGTACTTACTTTGGTAAAGCTCTTTACCTAGTCTGGGAATTATACTTCACTTCACCTAGCTCTTGACTTCCTTGATGAAGCTGGTTTGTCTCATTTTTAGGAGTTTAGGTAGCAGCTATTAAATGTTCAATAAATTGTATACTTCTCTGATATACTACCAGATTGCATAGAGACATCTTTGTTTAAATGTTATATGATAAATCACTGATCTTGAATTCTTCTTCTTGTGCTACTTTGTATTCTTCTACGAGGAGATAGGTGTATCTCTAGATGCTTTAGCTCTTTTCCACTTTAAGCCTGTGATACTTGTCGCTTATGTTTCTCTTTTTACAAAAAATTGCTTTTCTTTGTATTAGGAGCACAATGCTGATGAGGTAGCTGAAAGTATTTATGATTTCGTATCCTCCTTACCAAAGACTACTAAACACGTTACCGAAGAGCCAATACCGGAACATGTCAAGATGTTTAGTGAAGCCGAAACCGGTGACCACCACCAGCATGGACATGGCGGTCACGGCCACCATGATGATCACGATCATGCCCATGCTGGATACGAAGATGCATATGGGCTCGGGCAAGGGTGGACCATGTGATTTCTTTACATTAACATTGGATTAATAGGTGTTTTGTATTACCTTCTTTTTTACGTCTGAATTTCCCTGAAACTCTTCTCTTAAGCATTAAGTTGCGAAAGGGTACGAGACATACCCGTTTGATATTTTTGACACTGTCGAAAGGTTAAAAGATGTCTGTAAAATTTGTATCGAGATGTAATAGAGGTTCTTTGGTGCTATCTTCCAACTTTTTCTTTTCTGCATAGTTATGTACTATTCCATGCAATATGAGTCGTATGTAATAAAATGCCTATAGATATGGAGAAGTTATTTTATACCACAATTGCATTGTTGATGGGGTGCAATCAACAAGAACATAATATTTTCTCAACCCAACCACATACCTACCATAAAATTAATCACTCGTCTGGATGTTTGCACCACGTCATCATGCATCGAATACGAACCGACTCTATGTAGCGATTATATGAAATTGACTGCACGCTTTGCATCGTTATATGCACCACGTAATCATATATAACATATATTGTACAACTTTTTATATATTTTGTTTTTAAGTGGTGGAATTGGACTTTGGACTTATCCTCATAAATACTCAAAATCTCACAGCCACAGAAATGAAAATCAACTATAATAACCCCACACAACAAGACTAGAACAAAATCTCCCCCAATTCGTCGTCAATCGCAAATCAAAATTCGCCTCATCATCTCACTCCCATGGGCTGCTGCGGCGACAACGACGACGAACACGACGCAACACCGCCGCACTCATCATCGGACCTTCTCGAGCCGCTCAATTCAATCCGCAATCAATCACCTGAAAAATCCGCCGATTTCACGATCTCGCCGATGAATTCCAATTTCTCGGCTCTGTTGTGCAAAGACACTCTTCGCACGATCCTCGAGAAGCTGCCGCTCTCAGATCTGGCGCGCACGGCCTGCGTTTGTCGCCTGTGGCGATCCGTTGCTTCTGATCGAGAGATGCAGATACGCGCCTTCGCTTTGCCGTGGAAGGTTCGAGATGTGATCGGAAACCCTAGCTCCGGGAGCTTCTGGAGAGACAATTCTCTGACGAAGTTTGCGGTTTCTCATCGCATTTCGCGTGGTGATTCCGTCGCTAGCCTCGCTGTTAAATACTCGGTGCAGGTAGTTCATGTGTGATTTTTTTGTTTTTGTGGTGTTTTGAGATTTTTGTTTGATGTTACTCTGTGATGATGATTTCTTCATGAAGTTGCTGTTTGGTTTGTGATAAATTTGATGTAGACGGCTTTATGAATTGGTGAATAATCATAGTTAGAAGCTATTAGATGCTAGAATGAGTGTAATTTCTTTAGAGTTGCAGTACAATTTATCAGGATGAATGTGGGCTGCGTATGCTGTTCCTTAGAAGCTGTATATTGCATAGGATGGTGTCTCTTCTATACCATAGGATTAGATTGTGGAGCAGCGAATTGGTAATTGTACCATTTGTGATTTCTTTTAGACTTTCAAAGGCATTTTGAGGTCTCCGTGTGCTATGGTTTGTGATGCATTTATCGAAAATGATTTCGAAGATTAGTTATTTCACTGTCGTGGACGGTGCCAGATTCTCGTGCGGTGGACTCTGTTGAGGTTGATTTCTTGGTTTTTCCTACACCTGCATAGAGGCACTATATTGGTCACTTGGTTATTCTGCAATTCATGTTTATCGCTACTTTTGCTGAAGGATGGTTTTTGGAAGTGTTCTTCACGAACATTACGAGCAATAACTATTCATGATTTTCCAATTTCCGACAGGTCATGGACATCAAACGCTTGAACAACATGATGAGCGACCATGGAATATACTCAAGGGAGAGGCTGCTGATCCCTATTAGCAAGCCAGATATTCTTGTAGACTCCACGTGCTACATAGAACTTGATACTCATGCAAAGAGGGAGGTTGCGGTGCTGTACCTTGATGGTGTTCCAGACAAAAGTCTTAAAAGTCTGTTCAGTCGGATGACGATGACAACAGAACGAGGCAAAAAGCGGGTGATCGACTCGTTGAAGAGAAGCATGCAGGTTGACGATGGCACCGTGCAATACTACTTGTCTATATCGAATGGTGACCCTCGAGCTGCGATTTCACAATTCTCCGAAGATCTAAGGTGGGAGAGGCACGTCGGATTTGCATAATGTAAGTTCTTACACCGAAAACTACCAGAATTTGCATAATGATCGACTCATTTATAGTACTGGGTTCGTCTCTGGTTTATTATTGTTGTAGATTTCCCTCGGTGATTGTCTTGTGCGTAAGAAACGTCCCACGGGGAATTGTATTGTTATTATTATGCTGGGGAACTGTCGGTTGTACTTGAATAATAAGATTTGGAAAGAAGTTTGTATAGTTGTGTGATGTGCACTCTGTCTGAATGATTTGTTTCTGCATAATCGATGATCAACGGTAACAAGAACAGTAGTTTCAATTAAGTGGAAAGTGCTACATAAACTAAACAGGAGGAGCAACTTGTGTTATTTTATATTTTATTTTCACTGTTCATGGATCCAGTTTGGAACTTTGGATGCAATGGATTGTCATTTGGATTTTAAGACCTAAAACTCAAATCCACATCCAAAAATGTTGGATTTAAGAGCCAGCTTGTTTTGAGTCAGATCGCAACAATGAATCGTAGACAATCAAAAAATTTGCAATTGGATTGGAATGTTAAATGTTTTATTTCAGAAATTCACAAGTTTTGGGCTAGTCCATTTGGGGACATCCGATAAAATTGGAATTATACAGAGAAGAAGATTAGCATGGCCCCTACGTAAGGATGATCCGCACAAAGTTTTGGGCTAAAATGTGTGCTGCAAATTCATCCAATTATGTAACATTGTGGCAGCACGTAACCTCGCTGCTTGAGCATGTAATGAGGGGCGGATTTATTTTGTCCGTAGCATTTAAATACTTTTTGTGATGCTTTTGGACTCTTGGTAAATTGCTATATGAAAGCTTCTCTTTATCCAAAAAAGTAGTAAAATCTTGATCCAATCACCACTCCAGCGCTAATCCACTCTATGTACCAATGGGTATGGAGCCCATTGAATATTTTTAACTTCAGATCCAGAATCACAGGGCCTTCATCCTAACCTTTCTTCCTTGGGACTTATCAAACCTTAACATATTGGGTCTTAAACTGGTGTAAAGTGTAAGCCAAACGTAAATCTTGGTTCAAGAAAGTTGGATTCAAATCCAAACCTAAAAAGTTGTAGGATCAAAATCTAAGTTTTAAAAACTCAAATATCAAATAGTGTACATATTTTCTACGTGTTTGCTTTTGTTATATTGTTTATTGACACTAATAAGTAGCAATATGTTATGTACGTAAATCATAGCAATTCAATAAGTTAACTCCGCCGATGAAGTTTTTTGTTAAATCAAAAACCATTTACATGATTATTTTAACATGAAAAATTGATAAGTGATACAGTCGAAAATGTATTTTTAATTATATATATATATATATGAATCGGCGCGCCTTAAAAATAGTACTCGATCAAAATTTTAGTTCAGAATTATAATTAAGTTGAAATTATTAATAAACAATACTCCATCAAAAATGAAAAAAAGACTTGATAAAAAATGAAGGAACAACTATAATTTCAAATATTATAGGATAGTTTAGTTTAATGAGATTAAAACTATATGATGTGTTTGTACAATATTTGGTGGTGATACTGTAATTAATCCTTACATTAGGAGGTTTTGTGTAATTTTCACTTAATTGAACATAAAAACAGATTTGGAGTTTCCTAGCATGTGGAGAAAATAGGCAAATTAGAAAACTCTCTTTTTAAAGATAGTATTGATACTGATATTGATCATCTTATGCATTTCACAAGTCAAAATTTGTTGACCACACGTTGAACAAACCAACAATTTCTAAAACCTAAATGTAGGTTCAAAGATGTTGGATTCAAGTGTAAACCTATAGATTATTGGAACAATAACCTAGTTCAAAAGAATGTGACAAGAGAGCTATTACTAAAAAAACCCAACAAAAGAAAGATTAGTACTAATTTTAATGCATATTATGTGAGGGTATTGTAAGTCAAAGTTTGTGCAAAAACATGCGAAACACTTTTTCTTTCAAGTACTAGGCACAACAATTTAGGAACTAAATTCCGACAAAAGAAAGATTAGTACCTATGCTAATCAGCTAATGCGTATCACGAAGGATTGTAGTCAATTTGTGATTATATACGGGGATCACTTTTTCCTTCAAGTACTAAAGCACATCATTTTAGGAACTCCTATATAGTGTTTTTCATGCATGCATCAACAACTTGCAGTCATATTTATTTATGTTCACTTGTTAGGATTTTACGTCATTTTTCTTTAATGTACTCCTTAGCTTACCTTTTTCGATTGATTTTAGTCATAGAGTGATTTCTTTTGCTTTTCCTCTCCAAACTATAGGAAATGGGTTGTTTTCGTATTTTACCTTTTTAATGTCTCTAGTAATTACTTCATTAGAAATTAGAAGTATAAGACTTTTTATTAAAAAGAAGACATAAATGTCTAATAAACAAAGTTAAAGACTATATTTGCAAGTTATAAAACAAAAACATAAAATTACAGAAAAGGTACATTTGTAATTATTTAAAGATAAGTGACTGTATATTTGTAATTTATAAAAAGAGAACTATTTTGCCATCATGACCCTAAATTAATGTATAATATTTGCGTTCGCCCAAAAAAGGTGCTTAAGGTTTTAGCTGTTTGTTAAAATATACTAATATAGTCTAGCTTCATTCAAAGAACCAGTTCTTGAATATGATAGAAAGTTATCATTGATTAAAAAACTTGCGCTACTGTGACGATTGCATCAACTAAATAGGTTAGGGATTTGAGCTTTTCCTACCTAATTTTAGTTAATTGGTCGTAACCCATATTCACAATGATCGTAAACCATCTTCACAAAGAAGAGAAGAAAGAAAGAAAATCATTCATTTGAAGGCTGTCTATGGAATATTATTTTTGGAACTATTCAAAAAGATGTTACACATGCTAATACATATGCTAAAAATATTCTACGAGAAGTTCTTGAACTTAATCAATATAGCTCTAAACTTTCAGTTTTTAATGATTGAGGCAATTCTGTAGACGATTCATGATTTTGAATTTCATATCTCAAAAGCGAAAATCCAGTAAAAATAGTTACTTGAGGATAGGGTTTTGAATAATTGCAATTAAAGTCAGTTCTTATATGGTTTTAAAAAAGTATCGAAAATACTTTATGACTAAAATATTGCCTTTTATTTTCACTTAATTGGTAACTTGCATCAGTTTTTTTGCAAGTTTAATCCATAATTATGTTGGCGAATTAATTTTAATCATCAAGCCAGCAGTTTTGAACTTTTTTTTTTTTTTTTAAATCCAGAAAATGTTCACGATTGTCATGTAAAATCAATTATATGTTTTGCTGATTTTCTGATTATTTAACAAGTTTGAGGACTTCCGATGTGAAAAAATATTATAGATTGCTAAAGAAGTGAAAAAGTAAGATTGCGTGTGGGTTAGAGAAAGAGCAGGACTAATTTTGCACCATATTAATGTGGATTGCATATGCATTTTTTCTGATACTACTTAACCATGCACGTGGAAAATCGGAAGTTTAACTATGTATATCTTTTCAGCCAACCAACTATTTAATTATGGATGAATTTTCCTGAGGTTGGCCAAACTATTCAAGTATTTATGACGATGCTTAACCTAAAAAGTTGGTCCATTGAATTAAATCAAAGGCTAAAATTTATAGAGATCTGAATTTGCTGATCTTCTAGTAGTGCATAAGAACTGCAGCACTTAAAAAGGAAATAATATAGGGTCCTTTATTTATTGGTCCTGCTATGGGCAAATTGATACGGATTCAAATTGAAAATTTAGAAAACAAAATAATTCTACGTTTTCTTTTTTCTTTTTTAGGTGAATCATATACATGTTTGTGATTTGTGAAATATACCAGATAATATTGTTTTCAAATATTCGCTCTAATTATTTTGTTTAAATTCAAGTGGCCATCTACTTCTTTTCTTAAGAAATTCTAATCCAAACACTAGTTGCATGCGCATGCTTTATTCCAATCCCATTCAAGATTCCCACCTTTGATCTATGATACAATCATAATTACGACGAGTTAGTTTGACGCGGACGTACGTTAGATTGGTAGTCAGCACGAAAGATAAAGAAATGGTATTTTTTGTATATGTCTAACTAATCTAAATATAGTTTTTTTTAATAGTAACTGATCTAAATATAGTTAAAGTCGTGAATTTCATTTGGAGGTAATTTCTAGAATAAGAAAAGACCATTCATCTGGATTTACACTTTTAATTACGTTAATGCAAATGATGAGGTCTTCCTACAATACATGCATCGCGTGAGAGTTTATCAAAATCAAAATTATACCGATGCAGTTTGAGATTAGAATATAACTCTCGCTAGAATCTAAAGGTTTAATTTGTATTTATATTATATTTGTAGGAAAATATATATATGCAATGTCAAAATGAAAAACTAAACTTTGACAGTTTAATTATATTGATTCATCTCATAAGTTTCAACAAATAGAAGTTCTGTGTGGAATGTGGATATCCCAAAGTTATAAACATTATAAGTTAGTTCTCTAAATTAATTACAGTCATATCTTAAAATTTGAAAGAGGAAAAATTGCAGACAGAATCCATATATTCTACCATTTCCCGTACGTGTATCATAAAATTATTCTGGTAATTATTACATTTAGATAATCTCTCTGCGATTTTAGACAGGAATCGTTGCCTCTAAACGACTAATAACAAGATTCTTACTGCTAAAGCTCTCATAGAAACTTAATTTATAAAATTCAAATTATATATAAGTAGCTCCTTTTCCTAATCATAAGAGTAAAAATTCTAGACGGGTTCGATTATATATATTATTTGCTTTATTATTTCTTTGAATAGTCTCTTGTTCAATTCTACGAAGAAACTAAACTAAATCAACTTGAATGGAGTCAACTCATAATGGTGGTGCAAAATTGAATTGAATTCAATTGAGGTCGATCCAGTTGTTAAATGGAAAAAATATGTTTATTCCATCTGACTAGCATTATTTAGTTATATTCTTACATATAGAATAAAAATCATATGACATTATTTAACCTTTTTTTTGTTCGCATGCATATCGCCAAACTGACACTAATCAAATTTGATAAACTATTGCTTTCGTTATAAATACTATATATATTTTAATGACACTAGCAAGCTAGCATGCTAATTGCTAAACGGTCAAATGTAATTTTAAATTGAACTTTCAGACGTGTAAATGGGAAAAGAACCAATGGTTTGCGAGGATAAGTTTTTCGAGCTACTGCGTATACTTTTCTGTATAATCAACTTTACACGTGATGTGTATTAGCCTGTGTAATCTTTACATTTACTTTGTACCCGCTTTATCATCAAAGGCTGAGCCTAATAATCTTTTATTTTACTTAATGTGTTAATACTTGCCTATTCATATTATGGCTGTCACACACATTATGCCTACTTGAATCGTTTATGTACTTTTGGCATGTAAATAAAAAAACCTGGTGAAATAAAAGTTGTTATTCGCAATTGTTTTTCTTTTCTCATAGGATAATGTATCTGAGAGACTTTACACTTAAAAGTGGTATGGGTTATTTCTAGAGTGCTAGTATTACGTATAATTAGAGTATTATGTCATGTATAAATATATTACTCTTAGATGGATTAATTATCTTTCCGTTTTATAATATCTACCTAATTAATTAAACTGTAGTTGGTGATGCAATTTAAAAAGAAACATCGATCAGTTTCTTTTATAAATTCAAAGGCACGCAGTTGAGTTTATATATATATATATATATAAAGATAATGTGCGTGCAGCATAACGTATAATAGAGTAGTACTATTGCATGTATAAATATATTACTAGTTTTACTAGATGGATTAATTATCTTTCCGTTTATGATCGTGCCACTTAAAACAAACGTTTTCTTTGGTAAGTTCACACTTCACATATATAATTGAGTAGATTATATAGTTCAATTGGTTTTTTCTTTTCAAACATAGACTAGTGACTTTTTCTGCAAGGTACAATCTACGGATCATACGAAAATCAATATTATGACTATGATAATTAATTAATTATAACCAGTCATGCAGTTTTAGGCGTGTTGGACTGGTGTTGCACCATTGACAATGTCGTCCTAGTACTCCTTGGTCCCATACGTAGTTTATATTAAGTAATATAAGTTAAACAGATTAACCTACGTTTCGTCAAGAATGTGATAAGATATACAGATCATATATTACCGGCGGCTATTCTGTCAAACAAATTTTCTAAAACATGAAAATTTTAAGAGTTTGATAATTTTTTTCTCTCTATATTTTTTAATACCCTCATGAAAAGCTTAGGGAAATCGAATTCTATTTTTGAGTTATGGTGCGGCTTTTATTATTAAAGAGTATGGGAAAGAACTCAACTTAGATTCTAATCATGTTGTGATTTTCTCAATAAACATTTTAAGTTGATGAAGATGGAAAACATGATTAATTACCTATTTATTCTCAATATTAAACCTTAACGATTATGATTTTTTTTTTTATAATTTTACAATTTCAAAAAATAAAATGCTATTTCATATAACTGGAATATTACACTAAACGACCATTCTATCCAAAAGCATAACTTAGTTGTTAGTACAGATAATAGATATTTAACATTTTATTATCTCCAATGCGCCCCCTCATATACCATTAATGGCAATCTTTTACGAATTTTAGCTCTAGCTAGAAACTCATTTCTGACACATATAGCAGCAATATTCGATTTAATACATATCACCTAACACGTGATCTAAAAGTCTAAGCTGACATTCAAAAAATTATTGATGCTTATTGTAGGTAGTTCATATTAGAGAAGATCCAGTTATATACGTCCTCTGTAAATGTATTTTGACCTGAATGATTATACAACCTTTTAAATATTAATAAAACAAGAAATATAACTATCTCAAAGAACTTCAAACATGCTATATATGGCGCCCGTTAATTGGCATTACATGATAATAGTCAATTGGTTTCATCTCCAAGTTATCCAAAATCATTAAAAAAAAAATTCCCGTTAATCACATTTACCATAAAATATGATACATTTACAAAAACATTTCCATGAAACTTAAATAATTCAAAAGAGTTCCTTTAAATTTGCGCACCATAATTAAGAGTTTGGACTTTTTTGTAAAGTTTGTGCAAACTTCATATGTATATAATCTTTCAATTTTTTTTTTAAGAAACTCTTCTAATCCCAAAATCCAAAAGTAAATATTTAGGCGGAAATCTCCCCACTATTTTAAGACAAACAAATTGACAGTTGCATAATAATGTATTGCCTAGTGCATGCAGTTTGAACGAAAAATAAAGAGTAACACAACGAAATGTTAATGACGACTTAATACAATATATGGTAGTTGTCGTGTCATAATCAGTCATAAATACCACTCGCTGCCCCCATAAATACCACTAGCTCGTTTCGTGTCATCTTCAATTTCTCCTCCCTATCTATCTTTTCAACGTTCCTCTATAAATACTTTAAACAACTGCTAGATTTTCTTTACAAACATACCTCATATATTTTCTAAACATATATTCATACTTTTTTCAGAGAGAAAATACGAGGGAGAAGAATTGAATAATTATACTTATATATAAAATGCTGCACAAAATTGTGGATTCACTTATTGGGAAGAGCGATGACAAGAAGATCAAAGGAAGAGTGGTGTTGATGAAAAAAAATGTGTTGGACTTTAATGATTTGGGCGCTTCGGTGCTGGATAGAGTCCATGAATTGGTTGGTCGAAAAGTATCTCTGCAACTCATTAGTTCTGTCAACACTGATTCAGGTATTATTAATATTATTAATCACTTCAACTCATTAGTGTGTGTGCCTGTGTGCATAAAACTATATATACTTATTTTATGTTATTAATATGTTGCAAAAGTATTAATTGTTTTGCATATTATATATCTCTGAAATTGGGTTGGACCAGTGATTTTCATAGTTATCAATTTTCTTTAGTTGGTTAAATTACTGGTTGCAGTGGCCTCAAATTTATGATGATCATATATTTGTGAGTATATTATGATTCGATATCATGTGAAATTTTCTGAAGATAAAATTATAGATAGTGAACAAATCGATCTCTCACAAACCCCTTTTCTTTTGAAAAATAAAAATAATTGTACGTTAAATTTTCATTAAAAGAAAGTTGAAAAAAAAAGCCTCTATGTTTTCTCGAATATGGACTACCATATCTAGAAATATCTTGGCTCAATTGATGTAATTTCACCAATTGATTTGTTGGGGATCAATTAAAGCTAATTAACACCTTACTAACCACCAATGAACGTGTTTATCCATTAACAAATTAGTAAGAAATTATTACATTGATACCTGTTGAGTTTTGGTATGGCTAGAAAAACTTTTTGATTGAGGTATAACTAAAAACACTATTTGAAACTTAAATAATATATATATATATATATATATGTGTGTGTGTGTGTGTGTGTGTGTGTGTGTGTGTAGAAAGAGCCTACTATTTTGTGATATTTTTTTCAACCCATACGATACATATCTATTTACTTGTTAAACCTTATATAAATATATATATATATATATATATATATATATATGTGTGTGTGTGTGTGTGTGTGTGTGTGTGTGTGTAGAAAGAGCCTACTATTTTGTGATATTTTTTTCAACCCATACGATACATATCTATTTACTTGTTAAACCTTATATAAATAACTTCTTTTAATTTAAAATTTTAGAGATAGTTTTATAATTGAGCAAACTGAAGTTTTATACAATCTCAAGAGTATGTAATATAACTATTTGAATATTTCCAGTAAGACTACACTACAGAAATTAAAATACGAGCGTTGACCACTACGCATGATACACAATGTCCCAACACACCCGAGGTACGTGGAGCCCCATTAATCCACACATTCCTCGTTGCAAATATTTATGCACCATAACTATAGGACTAATTATAAAACTTTATTTCCTTTCAAAAAAAATTATAAAACTTTATTTTATATTCTTATGTTATATTTATTAAAAAGTAACTTTATATATCCGATGCACAACATATTTATATGAAGTGCAAGAACTAATCCTTGTATACATATGGACAAAGCCTTTAACTACAGTTACTAGTCTTAGTATCTAGATCATATTTGAATAATACGGCAAAAAAATGATGATGATGAGAGGTTTTCAATCTTTTAAGAGAATTTACTTGAACACAAAGGACACGTGCACATGTAATTTATTCTTCTTGCCACTACCATCAAAAGAGAAAGAAAAAGAGTTAAATATTCTTTTGTGCCTTACTTCAGTTTTCGACATTACTTTGTCTTTTGAGGATAGCGGGATCAATTTATTCCATTACCACTTCAAAACTTCGAAACATATTCATTTCTGACATAATAAGACCAAAATTAAAAGTTATTTATGCAGGTCCACTGCAACACTTAATTTATATTTCAACAATTATCTTGAAAAAGTGTGTTGGTTGAAAATTTGTAAAAAGCAATCAAAGTTTAGGATGTCAATATATACTTTGCAAAAGAAGTTCTAATTTACGATGCGAATAACGCATTGATTTGGTCTCTTTATATGGTGCCATTGTGCGTGCTTTAGTCTTTTTGGAATAAAATGATAGATTACGGCATTATATAATGCATGTTCCTTCCCACTTTTGGGGTGCGAGAGTAAATCTTATTTGGATCTAACGAAAAACTCGTAGATTTTGTAATCACAATTTTTTTGTCATTTTAAATATTAATCATGCACAATTAATGGTGCTAATGTACGTAGTAATCTACTCGCAATATCAACCGATGCAACAAACAAAACCAGAGTTGTTGCCTGTTGGGCATATATTAAACTATTGTCATCTGTAACACGTTGTAGTATGCCAACGCTACCAATTATCCATATAATATAATTGAGCTGTACCTCACTATCTTTCCGCCGCCAAAACAGTTTCTCGCACTAGGAATAGATAATTAAATACTCTAGAGTCAATAATTAGAAATAGTTATTTAGATAGCAGCTAGTGTGGAAACAAGAACGAGTGTATAAATTAGACTAATTAAAAGATAACACCATGCACAATTAGTTGTACCATTTCTTACGACCAATAAATACTCTTTGAACGAGAATTTGTGTGTTGTTTTATAGTTCTTAGTTAAGATTTACTCGCGTGAAAATGTGATCAGTACTCAACAAAATGAATGATTTATCATATATAGTTGACGATGGTATTACAATATTACATATGTAAGAATTCCTTATGAGGGTTCAGTAGTTGTCTCCATCAACCGGTGGAGTAGTTGGACGATATACTAATTAAGTAACCTAACTCCGATTGCAATTCATATGCAGACAGTGACCATTATTTTTGTCTAAGTCGGTCAATAAAGAAATTATATGTTTTATGAGCAGAATTGTCTCATATCGTTGGAAATATTTGTGATACCCCTTAACAACTGCATGCCATCACAAGAATATAATATCTAGCAATAATATAGTCTAACAAGAAATTACCGAGCTCTTCTTTGGTTCAATTTGAAAAATAGATTGTTGTTAATTATAGAATACGTGTGTATTTTATACACTGCATAATACATCCATATATACGAGATCTTTGTTCATTATGAGTATAGGTAAAGTTTTATCTGGAAAGAAAAGACATTTATATCATTTTTATTAATATTCTACATATAAATCTTATGTTTTTGTGAACAATAGGGAAAAAAATGCTAGTTCCTCTATTACGAATCTATTGAAACATATACCTGATAAAACAAAGAATATTAAATCAATATGCATATATATATATATATATATATATATATCAATTTAAGTCAATAAATTACAATTAAATAATTTCTAATATTTATTTGATTCTAGAGATTTAATATTGTGGCTAATGCAGCGAATAAGTTGAAAGGAAAGGTGGGAAAAGAAGCATATTTAGAGGACTGGATAACGACAATAACGTCATTGACGCCGGAGGACTCAACATATGATGTGACGTTCGATTGTGAAGAAGGAGAAGTTCCAGGGGCTTTTATTATCAAGAATCATCATCACAGTGAATTTTACCTTAAAACTCTAACACTTGAGGATGTTCCTGGACATGGTCGCATTCACTTTGTTTGCAACTCATGGGTTTATCCAGCTGACAAATACAAAACAGATCGTGTTTTCTTCACCAATCAGGTAATTGATGAACAAACTATTAGCTATATATATATAGACACGTGTATCGTCTAAGTTACTTTGTGTCATTATTTGGCACATGAAATTGCCAGGTAGTTGAAATGACGATTGACGACACATGTCTTGAATCTTAATGCACGAAAGACGAATAGTTAGTGAGCAAATGGAGTGAGACACATAATAGCTTAGATAATGTATATTTAAATACATTGAGGTGTGTGTCTAGCTAGTGATTATATATATATAGTCATAGTAGGTTACACAAATTAAGGTTTTTGCTTTAATATTATGAATAAAAGAATGTGACAGATTAATATTCGAGTTCATGCATATATGGTTTTTTTGGTTGACCACTTTACGCAGCATATGGAGTTGGATACATGAATACATGCTCTTCTTTAATTTGCATCTCATATAAGCAAACCTATCTTGTATCTGTTATAATATAGAATCCGATAAATTCTAATGCAATATCTCATAAATGTGCATGTGAACTTGTTGAAATGTGTAAATCAGAGAGCAAATTGAAATATAAACTGAAGCGTATTATTCGTAAAAAGATGAAGCTATATATACAAGCTGAAATCATGAGATGGAGATGAACTAACTACCAAAACAGAAAATTGGCGGGAATAACGGTTGAACTAACTTAACTAATCTGAAAACTATAATTACAAAAGAGGTAAAAAATAGTTCCATCTTTTTATAGTATATACCACTTATCTTGAATCACAAATTACTTGTTAGAATTTTCTGATCAATTAGTGGAATACTGCACAGATACTTATATATTTTTGGTCGACAGACTTATCTTCCAAGTGAAACACCAGCACCACTTGTCCCTTACAGAGAAGAAGAGCTAGTGAACTTGAGAGGAGATGGAACTGGAGAGCTACAAGAATGGGACAGAGTATATGACTATGCTTATTACAATGATTTGGGAAATCCCGACAGGGGCGAAGAATATGCTCGCCCCGTTCTTGGGGGTTCCTCCGAGTATCCTTATCCTCGTAGGGGAAGAACAGGACGACCTCCAACCAAGACAGGTTTGCGACCGTCTCATCTAAAAACTTCAAAATTTGTTGTTCAATCGTCGATAACATTTTCTTGAAATATTGACACTATTTCTCTTACATGGTAGATCCTAAGTCTGAGAGCAGGATTCCATTGCTACTGAGCCTAAACATTTACGTGCCAAGAGACGAACGATTTGGACACTTGAAGATGTCGGATTTCCTAGGATACGGTCTGAAGTCGATTTCTCAGTTCCTACTCCCAGAGTTCACAGAACTTTGTGATAGCATCACTAACGAGTTTGAGAGTTTCGAAGATGTTCTACAACTCTATGAAGGTGGAATCAAACTTCCAGATGGTCCTCTGCTCAAAAGAATATACGACAACATTCCCTTTGAGTTGCTTAAGGATGTTCTTCCTGTTGATGGCGAGGGACTCTTCAAGTTCCCAATGCCACAAGTGATTCAAGGTACATTAGTAGTTTAATGTTAGTTTCACAAAAACGCGTTTATGTTTTTCATCAAGAATTGTATACTTACGTAGCCTTGGGTTTTAACAGAGGACAAATCTGCATGGAGAACCGATGAGGAATTTGCGCGAGAAATGCTGGCAGGAATTAACCCTATGATAATCCGTCGTCTCTTGGTATTTAAACTTGTCTATTTTGTTTCATTAGCATAATTTATAACAATATTGGTTCTAATTAGTATATTCATAACTGATAAAATTTTGTAACTTGCAGGAGTTTCCTCCAAAAAGTAATCTCGACCCTCAAGTCTATGGTGACCAAACTAGCAAAATAACAGATGATCACATAGTAAACCAGTTGGATGGACTAACAATTGATGAGGCATTGAAGACCAATCGACTATACATTTTGAACCATCACGACACATTAATGCCATATATAAGGCGAATCAATGCGACTACTACAAAGACTTATGCTTCAAGGACTCTGCTTTTCTTGCAAAACAACGGGTGTTTGAAGCCAGTAGCTATTGAACTTAGCGTACCTCATCCTGATGGAGATAAACTCGGTGCCATCAGCAAAGTTTACACTCCAGCTGAACACGGCGTTGAAGGGGCCATTTGGCAGTTGGCGAAAGCATACGTAGCTGTAAATGATTCAGGGATTCATGAACTCATTAGCCACTGGTACAAAAGAGTTTATGTCAAACAAAATGCTTCGTTTATTTTATTTTACCTTCAATACTTATGTTTTTAACAACTATTCGACTTTATTTGACAGGCTACATACACATGCTGTGATCGAGCCGTTTGTGATTGCGACAAACAGGAACCTGAGTGTGCTTCATCCTATTTATAAGCTTTTGGATCCTCATTTTCGTGACACGATGAATATTAATGCGATTGCACGACAAATCTTGATTAATGGAGGAGGGCTTGTTGAGTTCACAGTCTTTCCTGGAAAGTATTCCATGGAATTGTCTGCTGTGATCTACAAGGATTGGGTTTTCCCTGATCAAGCACTTCCTGTTGATTTGGTGAAGAGGTAAAGTTCCAATTCTTTAATTCACTACACTGCATAAAATTTATTTTTATAATCTAAAGAATGAAAACTTATTAGAAGGAGAAATTACAGAGCAAAACAACTTATCTGACTTTATACCATAATTGTATTATCTTTCAGAGGAATGGCTGAGGAGGACCCAAACTCTCCACACGGCGTCCGCCTACTCATCCAAGACTACCCTTTCGCCGTAGACGGCCTCGAGATCTGGTCCGCCATCCAAACATGGGTCCAAGACTACATCAACTTCTACTACCCATCCGACGCCACTATCCAAACCGACCCCGAACTCCAATCCTGGTGGAAAGAAGTCGTCGAACTAGGCCACGGGGACAAGAAGCACGAGCCCTGGTGGCCCAAAATGCAAACCAAACAAGACCTAATAACCTCATGCACAATCATAATATGGACCGCGTCCGCCCTCCACGCCTCGACTAACTTTGGACAGTACCCGTATTCCGGCTACTTCCCCAACCGCCCCACCATAAGCCGTCGATTCGTGCCAGAACCGGGCTCCCCCGAGTACGATGAACTTAGCACCAACCCTGATGGGGTATTTTTGAAGACTATTACGGCGAGGCTTCAGACGTTGATTGGTATCGCGCTGATCGAGATCTTATCGAGGCATTCGTCGGACGAGGTTTATTTAGGGCAAAGGGACACGCCGGAGTGGACTAAGGATGTTGAGGTTGTGAAGGCGTTTGAGAAATTTGGGAGGAAGTTGGGGGAGATTGAGAAAAAGATTGTGGAGTTGAATGATGATGAGAAGCTGAAGAATAGAAATGGGCCGGTGAAGGTGCCGTACACTTTGCTTTTTCCGACGAGTGATCGGAGTGGTGGGATTACCGGTAAAGGGATACCTAATAGCGTTGCGATTTGAAAATCTCGGCTCCATGCATGCATAGCTCACACGTACTAGTACTCATTGTGACATAAAAAAAGAAAAGACCATAGTTGTTTAATTGTGTTATATTTGTATGATTTGAATTGCGGAAAATAAAATAAAAGGTTAAATATGATTTAATGTAATTAATATTTCTTAAGTTATAATAACATTATTGTTTCATCAATTCGACTTAATTACGCGACGATGTTATTTTTTTATTACACGTACGGCCATATGTCGTCACTGGAGAATTGTACTTTAATTCATGTTTTTGTTGGTAAAAATCTAATTAATCAACGAAAAGTTGCTTAAACTATATAGAATCTTTTCAGAAGGCTACCTAGTTATTTAAAGTGGTAATGGATCAAAATCTGCATTAATGTAAAAATTAGTAACGAACTTTCGCTTTTCAGATACATATTTTTTCCACCCAATACTCAGATTATCTTTATTTAAAATGTATGAAGCCATTAACTGAATCTGGTTTTACCAAACATGTCCATACAATTACAATCACATTTAGAAGCTATTTATATACTTTAAGCTAGTATATAAACAGGGGTTATTCGTCAACTAAGAATGACACGAGAGTAATTTCTGCAATTTCCTCAATATAATTATTCTAACATATCAAAAAAGAATTAGATTCTTTTTCCACCTACTTCCCAAAAGGCAGCACCCGGTTTCACGAGGAGAACAGTTTTTTCTTGAATTTTTTATTAACTCAAACATCAATCCAGAAGAAAAGCGAGAATAAAATAGCGAGCATGTATATGAAGCGTAGTTTTAGAAAATTAATTGAATAATATAGCGACGACAACGACTGGCTTAACTTTAATTTAAATATTGTACCATACTATATTATTGTAAGACAAGAATCGCAATTTAACCTTTGTTCTATTATTTTCTCTACAATCGTCCAAAGTGTGAAGAAAAGAACAAATCTGTCTTATTCAATCTATACTTGGCCTTCTAAGAAATTTAAAGAATAATATATGTTTTATTAATCAGCATCATCACAAAGCAGCAAAAGGAAGAATAAAGTGGGATTTATCCCACGTAATAATGGGATCAAAAGCTCGCTTAAAATGTTGTTAAAAAAGTAATTGTCGTCTTAGCTTCTGTCCCCTTTGTATGGTAGTTATTGATCATAGTGACGAACAGAACTATTGACATAGTGATTCAAACATGGGAAAATAATTATACCAATTATATATGTTTATTAAATTCGTGGTTACAATTTTATGTCATTTATAAAAAGTGAATTTAAATACGTAAAATAATTGCAGCCGGCCAGTTAATTGTGCATACTAATATGTAATTTTGTCTATCAAGGAACAACTTAAATTTCCTATGTCAAATCGCGTGTTAACTTTTATGGCACCGTCAGATTTTCGACATTATAAACATTAGATAGTAGATACTAATGCACGGGTTGGCGATAAATGATTATGAAAATAAATATATAAATCTTTACTTTAGTATAAATGCACTTGTGGAAATTCGATTAGTTAATTAATTGTCCAACTGTATTAATTACATGAACTGAGAGACAATTTTAGTACGAGAGCCTTAAATTTAAAAGAAAAATAAAAATTGGCAACTCGCCTGATCTTTGCATAGAGGACCATTAATAGCGTTAGTCTAGTGGTCACGGTTATTACTGAGACCCCGGTTTGAATCCCTGCGATGAACATATATAACAAACTTTTAATACATTTTTGAAAATAAACTTTGTCCGGGTTTTTTTCAACTTTGGTCCTTTAATGAGTACTGACTCCATCTTTGGTCCTCTATTGATTTTTTTTGCAACTTTGGTCCTCTAATGTATCTCACAATTCATACTTGATCCCTTTTTCCACCGAAATCGTTCTTTTTGGCCAAAAAAAGTCACGTGTTGCGCACGTGGTCACATGAGGGTTGTTTTCATGTAGGAAAGAAGTCGTGATTTTGAAATTGCACCCCTCTTTTGTTGTTTTAAGGCAACACTTTTTCTATTAGGGGACTAAAGTTACAAAAAAAATCAATAAAGGACCAAAGATGGAATCAGTACTCATTAAGGGACCAAAGTTGAAAAAAACCCAACTTTGTCCTAAGAATAAAGATTATCGAGATTCTTCAAAGCGTGCAATCTTCCACGAGATATAACTGCAGCTTCATGGTTTACAACTTATATATAGAGTTACTATAGACATACGTACGCCATATATATTGTCAAAAGTGAGATCAATTCTTCCGTTCTTCAAACAAGAACAGATTTTATTTTTTACTCCAATTTTATTTACTTGGTCATGATCGAGGAGTTTTAGTCCGAAGGCTACTCGATCTGCATTAAGTTCAAGTTGCATGTGTTTAAGATCAACCATTACTTCAACAAATGGGCTTTCATCTATTCTCAGGTCAGCCGTCTAATATTTCTTAATACATGCCATAAATCCACTATTGGAATATAATGTACGTGTATATATAATAGATTAATTGTAAAGATAATTACACTAACATTTGATGAGTATGACCTTATTAACCTTTAACTTTAGACGTACTTTTGATGACGTCGTCATAAAATTATATGTTGTGATTTTTTAATTTTCCTTGGTTTGGATTTAGACTTTGGATTTTTTTGGGCACTAAAGTACCCTTCTATAATAATGTGAGCCCGATGCATTTAGAGGTCCAAGAGAGTATGTGTATGTGCGTAATGTTATACAAATTAAGTTTATACTTCACACAAGATTTTTGGGAAGGTTGCATTTTGTGATACTCTTTTGTTCACTTTAAGTTGGATAGATTATTTTTGATTTGATTAATGAACTTCAAAGTATCTATATCTTTAGCTTTAGCATGAGCTCATTCTTCTAGATTATCCAAAGCAACTAAATTCCCCATCCTTCAAGATTCCCGATCACGTTCCTACAGCCCATTTGAAATAAAGTATTTTATCTCATCCAATATCCAATTAACCAAAGATTAATCAATCAACAAGACAACAGGTACTCTCGACCACGAATGAAACTTAGGTTTTGATGTATTTTTCACCCATTAAATAGAAGAAATTCTTATACAAAATTTCGGGAGTTTTTCAATATATATATTTCGGAAAAATTATAAAAACTTAGAAAATTCTCTTATGTTTCACATTTCTAGAGTCTCAAATGAAATCATTATGGTACTTATTAAAAATGTTTAGAAATTTTAATCCGTGAACCATTACAACTTACCCGCACCAACACGACCTCAACTTGGTGGAAAAATTACCCACACTCAAGTAATACCTTTAGACAATCTTATAAACGTAATTAGGACACCTTAAAGTTGAAAGCGTCGGTGATCTTAGAATATTGGACAAATCAACTAATCATGGATTACTCCAAGGCCATAATCACGTGTGATGTTGATACATCTATATCAATAAAGGAATAATTGCTATTTGCTACACATGATACATGAGAAATTATGGTACTCAACAGAAATTTTGACGGGTAGGTAGACCTGATCAACACCCTATTTGCCCTGCTAGATTGACTATAAAAAACAATGAATTTATTGTGCTAAAAATATAACCAATGTAATTTCAGAATAGACTTCACCAGTTCATAGAGGAGATCTATTTAAAGAGAGCTGCCAATAATATCTATTGCATCTTGTGGCAATTTGACAAAAATAGGACATTTAATGCATTAGTTGAAATGTCAATTCATCTGGCAATAAATAGTAGGAATATTTGCATCATACGACTTAAGGCTTAAGCTTATTATCAAAACATTATTTTGAAATTTGGATAATTACAAAAACACCTACTAAAATTGCATAAACACAAGATTCAACTCTATATATAGGCGTTTATATGCAATGTTTGTATGAACTTTAGGATGTTTTCTAAATTTCACGGGCCTCTTTATAATTAGTTGAAAAATCTATGCAATAGACCAAACTTCAAACTTTAGACGTGCTTATCCATTGATCATACCAATTGGTTTAGTGCCTTGTTTTGAGTTATGTGTAAATATATTGTGTGATGGATTCTTGTTAGTAGCTTACCTTTTTTGTGTTCCAATGAATGACTTAATTCATCGAGAGAAAAAAAAAACGTAGAAATGGAAAAAATAACTTACCAATTAAATCTTGTACAGAACAAAAAAAGAGGTCATTCGAAATTCTTTTGATATGCCATCGACTCGACCTAATGATTCAAATAATCCACACCGATTACGTACATAGTTGTTTGCCGTTGTTGTCGACTAGTATACTATCTTACTAACACTATTGAATAACTATATACTATAGCTTACACAAAAAAACAAAAAAGAAAATTCATATTATTATTATTAACCTATAAATAAAAAAAGGCTAATCAAATTGAACATTTTTAGTCAACAGCCAAAACAGAATAATCACACTATTTAAGTTACTACGTACCAACACCCCACGAGCTTCTACTATCAATTTCTCCATACTAAAATAATTTCATATTAGTACGATCAACGAAGACTTTTCTTGAATAACGCTACTAAGTCAACATAATTCAAACGCTTTTAATTCTCACTCATTTCAATAACACACTCTGTTTTTTCGTAGTACACGTTTTGATCTTCTTCTTCATCATTGCTTCTGAATAAGCTACAGTTTTCAATTCAGTTAGAGATTGTCCGATCGGATTTGGGGCAATGGATCCGCATAAGAAACCGGATAATGGCGAGAAGATCGTTGTTGGAGTAGTTGACCTAATGAAGAAGAATTTGTTCGAACTGAATAACATCGGAGCGTCTGTGATCGATCGAATTGACGAGATTTTGGGGAAAAAAGTTGTGGTGCAGCTCATCAGTAGCACGATCATCGACTCTGGTGCGTATTTTGAAGTTTTTGTTTGTTTTTTGTAGTGATGATGATTAAATTAGCGTGTAGCTTACTGCGTTTTTTTTGAATCTGATTGAGATAGTTTTGAGTATTTGTGGTGGTGTTGTTGTGATTAGTAGTTAGTACTATTGAGATTATTAGTTGGAAAATGGAGATTACTGTTAGTTTGTTAGTTTGTTAGGCTGTTAGTTTTTTTTTTTTTTTTTTTTGTGAAAATTGCAATTACACCCCTTCTTTATTTGTTATTTGTCGAAAAGGCCCAATGGAATTTTTGATGCTAAAATGATATTTTAATGGGTTAACATCATCATCTTTGCTCTTTGATTGGTGTGGTGGCCCCCAATTTCACAAACTTATCTCGAGTTTACTTGTGTCGGTGATATTCTCTAAAATCAAGAAAAGTATATTGATTTAATATATCCTTTTATCGTAAGTTGTTATTATTTTATTATTTTTTTTCAATAGGTATAATAAAAGTTATAGAATATATGTGATATGCATATTTCATATACACGTATGTATTTATTTGTGTGTGTATATCATATATATAAATTAAAACTATTAATCAGTTGGAAGAATAGGCCAAAAAGTATGTCGTCACTCAAAAACGAAAATGGAAATGATGAGGGGATCTTAGTTACAAACACAAACAAATTAGTTGGATCTTAGTTCATATTTTGATGAGGGGAAAATGGAAGAAAATAAGCTCGTTATGTTTCGTTCAAAATAGACTATGACTTAAGATTGTGAACATCTCGTACTAAACATGCATCCATCTGCATGAATGAGTCCTTGATTGATGTAATATAGTCATCCATCTCAAGTGCCATTTCTTGTATGTTACATTCTTCATAATTAAAGTCTAAAGAGTATTTAGCTTACATTCAACCATCTTCACTTTGAGCGTCTACAAAGCCCTAAAATGACATACTAATCTGGTAGATTTTGAATCTCGAAAGATCGCAAAACGAAGCTGATAATACCTGGCTATCCGTTTTCCAGACTGAAGTATTGTCCTCTATTGTGAAGTCACGTTCAGATATTGAATTTAAAAACTGTCTGGAATAATTGAATCCATTGTGTTTTCAAGCAGAGACTAACAGAGGGAAACTTGGAAAGAAAGCGTGCCTGGAAGACTGGATTACGAAAATCACCCCTTTGACAGCAACTAATGCGACGTACAATGTTACATTCGAATGGGACGAGGATATGGGCGTTCCAGGAGCATTCAAAATACAGAATTTTCATCACAGTGAATTCTACCTCAAGTCGCTCACCCTTGAAAACGTACCTGGTCATGGCCGTGTCCACTTTGTCTGCAATTCTTGGGTGTACCCTGCTAAACATTACAAATGGGACAGGATTTTCTTCGCTAATCAGGTACTTGGTTTGTTCTATATACCTTGCGAATGTCTTTGGAGTTTTAACAAGTGTATGGAAGCAAGTGCTATATTTCTTTGCAGTTAGTATCAGTATTAAACTAATAGGTCTGTTAATTCAAAAAATGGTAATGAGTGTTATGCACGCATTCTAAACGGGGGATGGTCTGTAAAATCTGACGAATGTACAACTTCGTGCCGCAGACATACATTCCGAGCCAAACACCAGCACCACTTATTGGTTATAGAGAAAAGGAACTAGAGAACCTAAGAGGAACTGGAACTGGCAAGCTTGAGGAATGGGACAGGGTCTATGACTATGATATCTACAATGAATTAGGTGATCCAGATAAGGGACCAGATTATGTGCGCCAGATCCTTGGTGGATCCGTTGAGTTTCCATATCCTCGTAGAGGAAGAACAGGCCGACCTCCGGCTTCATCAGGTGAGAAGTTTTTACCAAGTACTTTTTTACAAGTGGCGATTGAATATAGTTACAATCTCGCGAGGGTAGATGTTGTAAACTAAAAGGATTTCTTTGTCGTAGATCCAAAATGTGAAAGCAGGCTGCCATTGTATCAGAGCTTGGATATATATGTCCCAAGGGATGAGAGATTTAGCCAGTTGAAGATGTCAGATTTTGTGGCATATGCACTTAAGTCAATATATCAGTTCCTGGCACCAGAGTTTATGGCTTTATTTGATAAAACTCCCAGTGAGTTTGACTCGTTCGAGGATGTGCTGCAACTCTATGATGGTGGAATTAAGGTAGCTAATGGTTCTTTGTTGGAGAAAATCAGACAAAACATACCTTTTGAAATGATAAGGGAGCTACTTCGATCGGATGGTGAAAAAGGATTCAAATTTCCTGTGCCACATATCATTAAAGGTATTAATTGTGAACAAAATAAAATGAAACCCCGTTTGTTTTGACTCGCATACACTATAGACAAGATAGTATTGTATTTGTCGCTTCATTTTAACATCTGTTGTATGAAGCAGAAGATAAAACTGCTTGGAGATCTGATGAAGAATTTGCTCGAGAAATGCTTGCTGGAATCAACCCGGTCCTTATCCGTCGTCTTCAAGTAAGTTGAAATAATTTTACAGATAATGTCTCTTTTGTGAGGTTGGGATGGATCAGTTATGAAGCTACAAATTTAGCTCTAAACAGATAAAGAATAGATGTTTTATTTGCTTATACTGCTTGATAACTTTCATTTTCTATGAAAAGGGTACGGATTTGTAGTTTCAGAGGCACCAACTGTTAATTCTTATACTTGCAGGAATTCCCCCCAGTAAGCAAGTTAAATCCCGAGTTATTTGGAAACCAGAATAGCACAATCACCATAGAGCAAATATTAAGCAGCCTGGATGGTTTGAGTGTAAATGAGGTAAAACTTATTATCGACCTTCGTATGAATTAGTAACTGTGAAGTCCACCCCGACCAAGTATACTTTACTGTTTTATGTTCATACTTTAGTCTGACAAAAGTAACACTTGTGATCTATAGGCAATCTTGAAGAATAAGCTATTCATATTAGATCATCATGATACCCTGATGCCATACCTGAGAAGGATAAATGAGACAACAACAAAGACTTATGCAACACGAACACTTCTCTTTTTGAAAACTGATGGAACTCTAAAGCCAATAGCAATTGAGTTAAGCTTACCACATCCAGACGGGGATCATAATGGAGCAGTGACCACTGTATGTACACCAGCAGAAGATGGAGTTGAAGGTACAATCTGGCAGTTAGCTAAGGCTTATGTTGCAGTGAATGACTCTGGCTATCATCAGGTCATATCTCACTGGTAAAGTCTCAAAACATGTGTGACATTTTAAACATGAATTATCGATCTTCTCTTTTTTACTTTTTGGCGAACTAAAGCTGAGTCTATTGTTTCACAGGTTAAATACTCATTCGTCAATTGAGCCATTCATAATTGCCACTAACAGGCAGCTGAGCATACTCCACCCGATTCATAAGCTTTTGCATCCTCATTTCCGTGATACAATGAATATAAACGCCCTGGGTCGTCAAACACTCATAAATGCTGGAGGGTTTCTTGAAATGACTGTTTTTCCAGGGAGATATGCCATGGAAATGTCGTCTGTTGTTTATAGGGACTGGACTTTTCCTGAGCAAGCACTCCCTGCAGATCTCGTTAAGAGGTGCATATATTTGAAACTCTATAGTATTGTATAATCATTCGATATTCTAGTATAAAACCACTAGAGGACAAAAGCTTACTCAGCTCTTTAGACTTCATATCATGCCAACTAAAATTTATGCATTCTTCCGTATTTTAGAGGTGTGGCAGTTGAAGACTCTACCTCCCGCCATGGTGTTCGTTTACTGATCGAGGACTATCCGTTTGCTGTTGACGGACTCGAAATCTGGGCAGCCATAAAATCTTGGGTTGAGGACTACTGCAACCTCTACTATAAAACAGACGAAACTATTCAAAAGGATACCGAGCTTCAGTCCTGGTGGCAAGAACTACGTGAAAAGGGACACGCAGACAAGAGAAACGAGCCCTGGTGGCCTAAAATGCAGACACGAAATGAACTCATGCAGTCCTGCACCACTATCATATGGGTGGCATCGGCTCTTCATGCAGCCGTGAACTTTGGTCAATACCCTTTTGGAGGCTACCTCCCAAACCGTCCTGCCACTAGCCGTCGCTTCATTCCAGAGCCTGGCACTCCCGAATACGACGAACTTGCATCCAATCCAGAAAAAGCTTTCTTGAAAACGGTTACTTCACAACTGCAAGGTGTGCTTGGTATTTCACTGGTGGAGATTTTGTCTAGGCATTCTGCCGATGAGGTGTTTTTGGGACAAAGGGAGTCTTCTGAATGGACAGACGACAAACAGGCACTCGCAGCGTTCGAGAGTTTTGGTAAGAAGTTGGAGGATATAGAGAAGAGAATTGTGGAGATGAACAATGATGAGAAGTGGAGGAATAGGTATGGGCCTGTTAAGATGCCTTACACTTTGCTCATTCCTAGAAGTGAAATTGGACTTACAGGCAGGGGAATTCCCAACAGCGTTTCGATATAGAAATATTCTCGAGTATTATTAATATGGATGTGTTGATGTGTGTGTATAGTTTTATGTTGTCAATTTCTTGTTAGTTTTTGAAGTATTGTTCCATGAAGAACTTCAGTGATTCAGCTTTACAATCACAAACTTAGATATGGGAAAGGTAAGACAGTATTGAGTGACATGATAAGTTTTAGTCTCATATTAAACTTTGTACCGAAACTATGGAATTACTAGCATGTTATACAGAAAATGATGCCATTGTGCTCTTGTTAATCAGGTTTTGGATATCAGTGATTTGTTATTTCCATTTCATATAAAGTGTGTGGCTAACATGGTTGCAGAGACATAATTTATATGTGTATACTTTACAAAGAGAAACACCTGTTAGTAATATTAACTACGAGGCTTGAAAATACAAGAAACTAATCCTAATTCCTAACTAATTTCAAACAATTAAGGAAAATTCCCTGTGTATTTTTATACATATGCAACTTTTTAAGATTATAGGATGTAATTGGCTTATTTTTATAATAAGAGGTTAATGTGATATATTTAACATAACATAAAAAATATTCGGGCTATTGCCTAATTATTTTTCACATAAGGGTGATGTGCCTAATTCATACCATCGGTCAATTGAAACAAGTACTTTCGAATTCGATACACCACAATTATTCATATTCATTTAAAACACTATGTTTAACACGGCAACCTAAATATAATCTATTTAAGTTAAATCAACTTAATAAACTCACATAAATCAACTTAATAAACTCACATTCATTGTAACCAAAAAAAATAAAAAAAAAACTCACATTCATAAGAAAAGCCCTTAATAGACCCAAAAAGTCAACTAAACCCTATTATAAGAAAGAACGAAACAATTTAATTGTATAGTACAATAATGCCACGTGGATTTTGACGCGGATTTATTCAAAAGATTGCTATACAAGGAAGTTCATTTTTTCAACTCCGCCTTCAAAAAAAATGTAAAAACCAGCGCCCCTTTTACGTTCGGCGCGAAAACCAAACCAAATCCTCTCAATTTCATCTTCTTCACAGCGCAAAAATGGCGGATTCACCGCCGAATTCACGAGTATTTAGCATTCGCATAGTTTCACTGGACTATTATATGACGCCTCCGATTCCTAATTTTGACATTGCTTACACCAGTCTCCACGGTATTAAATTTCTAAAATTGTAGTTTGTTTTAGTGGCAGAATACTGTTAATTTTGAGTTATTTGTTGATTGTGAAGCAGATTATAATTTGGCGTAGATTTGAGTTTTATTTTGATTGTTGAGTAGATTCGATGTTTTTGATTTTAGTTTTTGAGTGTGTTGTGATTTGGTAAAATGGTTCGACATTCAGGTGGGAAGGTGAAGGAGGTTCCGGTGATTAGGATATACGGTTCGACTCCTGCTGGTCAAAAGGCGTGTTTGCATATTCACCGAGTATGGCGTTTTTTACCGCTTAAATTTTTGCATGAATGAGATTCGTTTGTTTTGAGATATATGTGAATTGAGATGTTGGAGTGTGTTTTTTGGATTGATTGCAGAGCTGTTCTAGTTATCTTTTCGAAATTTAGGATTTTTTCCTTGTTTCACGTAAAACTAGAATTTCATGCAATTTTTAAGGAAATACGTGGACTAAATATATGATGATGCTCAGTAAATAACATATATGTTGAGGTCTAGGGAGTTTAAAGAGCTCATTTGTGTAATACAGCCAACGATATTGCGTTCAAGATGATTTTTGAGACAGATAATTATGTTCCGCGGGACAATTTTCAATTGGATTTTTGTTGTGTTTGTTAATATCGCTGGGAGGTTGGCTAAGACAAGCATGGATAGTTCTGGGATTTCGCCAAGCGCGTTTGTTGACAAAAAGGTTCCAGACCCGGACCATTCAGTTGGTTTTGTAGTGTCTGGGCTTATGGATGTTATGACCGGCCATATACTTTACTAATTAATGATGTTTGTATAAATTATCTATCATATAGTTGGAACTTGGTGTCCTGCTCTTAGAATGCATGTCTTGTTGCAGCCAGATCCCAGACGAGGTTACATGATAGTAATGGCCTTTAGACTGAAAAATTGGAATAAAGTATTTGATCACATGATAATTTGGACCACGCCTTCGGTTATCTTTGTTTTTGCAGGTTTTGCCGTATCTTTACATTCCATCTTCGGATCTCGGCCTTATAACCGATGATCAAGGTATACATTGCTTCTTTCTTCGTATGGGATAATGATCATTCTTGTTGTTGCAGTAAGCTAATCTAGTTGATAAAAGAGCTGGATTATTGATAGTTTTTTATTCTTTCTTTTTTCTCCGCAACCCTCAAGTAGTTGCCTTTATCAGAAAGTAATTAAGTGCGTCATCCGTGCATTTTTCACGCGTGGGTTGAATATTGCTCAAGGGTAGTGAATTGTGAGCTTCGTGGGTGGGGATGATATGAATACAGTAATTTATGGGTCGCTACACTACTACTGTTTGGTGAAGGGGTTCTCTTAGGGAGAAATGCAAGCTTGCCCAGATATGAAAAAAGCTTCCTGGTCCAGCCTATTGAGAGCAGAACTATCTGATTGATATTGTAAAGTAAAATTTCTCAATATGTGAGTAGCCATGCTGATTAAGAATGTCAAAATGGCTTAGAGCCAAAAAACACCCGAGGTTATTGACTCTTTAACTCATTCATAGCAATACTTTTTTTCTCAATTAATTTACGATCAGTACACATCCTTATTTTCATGACTGCCCGAGTTTTTAAACTAAGTAGAGGTCATATTAGCTGCTGCATATAACATTTTGTTTGCAGCCTGAAACTAACCAAGAACATCAGCTTAGAAAGAACTTAGTGTAAATAAAAGAGACAATAAAAGACTAATTCTGCAGTGGTTTCTGAATGCTATTCTGTTGTTATCAAATTCCTTCACGAGTTGTCATTTTGTTGGAGTATCACTTTAGTTCTAGGTTCCTCAGCAAATATAAACTCTCTCTACTTATGACTAGTGAGTGGCTTGGAAATTGTAATCTCTCATAGGAAAAAAGGCATTTTCCTGGGTGCATCTTTTTGTTACCAATGACCGTATCTTATCTACTTTTAAAACCAAAATGCCATCCTATATGTATCCACCCATTCTTCCCAATTGCTTGTCGGGAAATTTGGTTTTAGAGTCTTCTGTTGCCTTGAACGTTTTACAGCTTTTTAATCTTTGAGGAATGTTTTTTTCTCTGTCTTAAATTTTTTTATAATGGTAAAATCATGTCGTCTACTTATGCAGGGAACAGTATAACACAATTATGAAAAAGTATATCTTTACAAATCCCTTAGTAGTTCAATTACTGATCACCTCAGATGTTCTTGCAGCTCTGTTTTACTTCTTATCTCATAGTGCCTATTCATTTCATGGAAATGGATGAACTGGGCGCTTATTTGAATATCAGGCCTAATCTTCTTTCTTCCTCCATTGTAAACAAGCAGTTGATTCACAGGCACATGCTATATCTCTTGCTCTTGAGAAGGCCCTAAAGGTATATCTGACAGAAGCATTGAGCCTTTTTTTGTTAATGTACATTTTCCTTTCCATGGATCAACACCAGAATTTCTTAAATGTATTTTGTATTTCGACTTGCAACAGCTTAAAGGTAATGCCGGGTCAAAGCGCCAGCATGTGCATGGTTGCAGTGTTGTTCGAGCACGGAAGTTTTATGGCTATCATTCTTCGGAAGAGCTCTTTGTGAAGATTTATTTGTATCCTAGGCCTTGGCTTATTATTTGCTTTAATTTCTAATTGTTAATGTGGAATATCTAAACAACTTGGTTGACATGATAGTTACCATTGTGATATGGGCTTTTATCTCTGGAAGCTCTGGATTGCTGGTTCCTTTCAACAATTCCTAAGTTCGTCTTTTTCCTAGAAGTGTTGAGTTTCTTTTGACCTTTGATGTCAGATATTTCAGTTCTTGAGGGAGGAATGTTTATAATTGTGCTCTGTTTCCCGTAACTTTTTTCCAGTCAGTGAGAGGGTATGTCTACTGTCCAAGATTTTCCTCGTCTCTTCAAGTAATATCCTTTGCTATTGGATGGGCTCCATTATAAACAGCTTTTTATTGTTTTTACATCTTTTAATTCGTTGGGCCCATTGAGTGTTAGTGCAAACCATAAGACTTTATATTGGTGAAGTTACTCTAGTACAAAAGTTAGTAATTGAATAAGTCAGAGTTGTGGTTTTGTGTTAAACATCCCAAAAGGAAAGATTTGTGTAATATCCTGTTACTGCTTATTTTGTTCTTAACACTTAAATATAATACGTAGTACCATTAGTTTAGTCTTCACACATCACCTCTAATTGTTGTTTTATATCAATTCCACATTTTTGAGGTATTCCATAACCTAATTACTTTACTTTTTCAAATTAACGCCATTAAGGTTTGATTAACTCTTTCGCCTTGACATCTATGTAAGCTATTATCCACAGGATGTTTCCCGGGCAGCCAAACTCCTTCTGGTAACATCCTTCTGACTTTTAATTGCAGTAGTTAATATTATTTAAATATTCTGAGATTTTTCCTATAGTACTGCATTCGACTCTGTATTAAAAGTGTTAATAGTGGGCTGGATTTTGACTAGGCTGTTGGAATACGCCACACCATCCCGAGTTTCATTTGATAGTTGGACTGTATTTAGTGTCAGCCAACACATAATTTTCTTTTGTTCGTTTCTCCTTCCCTCCATCTCCATATGTGTCTATGTATCGCCTCCCTGTTTCACTTTGATAACTGTGTAAAAGATTTCTCTCCTCATTTTACTACTCCTGGACTCATTGAAAATTTTGTTCTATTGCCGCATGAGATTTTTGATTGTGCCGTGTGTGCTACTGTCCGTAATTTGTTATCAAAGGAATATTTTGTTTAATTGGTTTAGTATTTTTGTCCTATAAATGCATGCTTGCGCTAAGAGTGATATTCTGTTTTCTGTGTAGGCGGGTGCAGTATATGACAAGGTTTTTCAACCTTATGAATCACATATACCTTATCTTCTCCAGTTCTTGGTATGTATGTGTTTGTATCACTTTGTGTAGGCCTCTTTGGATGACCTTGGTTTATGCCTAGTTTGAGTAGTTAACCAGAAATGATATGATGAACTCCAATACCTCATAAAACTTTTGTTGGGTTCTGTTATCATTTTTGATTTGATTCCCTTCAAGGGTTTGTTTGATTTTTGGTTCCTCTTGTCGGCCACGTTACATCTGATCTTGAATGCTAACAATGCGAGATTAATCAATTTTTGTTGGTGGTAGAGACTTTCCTTGTTGTTGTTTCTTCCCCACCTCCACCCTAAAGAAGGCAACAAAACCCATGTCCGGCACACTAACCATTTTCAAGGAAGAAATATTATGAATCGTAGCACCATGCCAGTTAACTTTATTTCCCGTCTATTGTAATTTTCAGATCGACTACAATTTGTATGGGATGGGTCATTTGCATGTTTCGAGGATGAAATTTCGCTATCCTGTGCCAGATGTTTTCTCTCCACAGAGGGCTAAGCACAATAGCAAACCAAAATCGATGACTGATGACTCCCCTTGTGCGACTACTGATTTTCAGGTTCTTCCGATGTCTTTCTTTTGCTCTAGTGTAATGGTCAGTTTAGGACCTAATTATGCCATGCTCCATGTATCTATCATCTAGGCAGATTTAGGAAGCAGCACTATTTGGATATCATCTACCATTCCGGATGGGTGGATATGGCAATCTTCATATCAGCAAGCCTCTTCAGAAAATGAGAATATTCGATACTGTAGACGTCAAAGTACCTCTGAACTGGAGGGAGATGCTGTAGTAGACGGTATGGTGGTTTTTGTAGTCATCCGAGATCGATGCTGTCCTTTCTTTGGTTTGTTGGCTAAAATATCTCAACATGCATTTATATGCAGAGATCATAAATCAGCAGTTATTATCATTTGCACCTCTCTCTCAAACCCATTCTGATGTGAAAATGGTTCAGTCACTGATACCAATTTGGGAGGTTGGTCTTCTATTTCTCACGTTTTCCTTTTAATGAATATTTTAATTGAATTTCTGTACTCATGATGGGCTTTTACCTTTTTATATATAGGAAGAATTTGAGAGGACTGGTGTGACAGGTGCTCTACCTCCTGATTCCAGGAAACCAGCTCCACAAGATGTATTGAGGATTCTGTCAGATGGGATTGATTTTGAAAAAATTATGGAAGTGAAAAACGACGGAGAAAGCTTTTCCACTCCACAGTCAATTGAGTCTTCAACAAACTGTGGATTGGTTGAAAATGGACTCGTCAACTTTGAGAGTAGCAATAATTTACCTTCCAAAATTTTGAACTTAAGTGATAGAAGTGGATCTTTGTTGTCACTAGATTTGTCACCTAAGTACGTTGATGAAGCAGTAAATGATAGGATTGTTGGAGCCGATCGATTGCAAGTATCTAGCACGCAGGTACCTTCAAGTGGAAAGTTAATATTCTAGCATGAAACGAGAAGATCAGTAGAAAGTTGAAAAATTATACCCTTTATTTATTTAGGAATTCTGATTGTCAGAGCGGCTCTTGTTATATGTCGCAATATTTCTATTTGAGTACAGAAAATAATGTCTTGAGGATTATGAGTTGAAATGAATGTAAGACATGAAATTATGGAAACTGGATAGCGAGCAACTAAATGGAGAAGTCAGAGCCATGTTGGCAATCTATAGTTTCATGCTGCTCATATGCGTGTCAAGTATTCATTTCTGAGTCCGGTTTCAAATTTTTTGGTTTATCCTCTCTGTTATTACTTGGTAATATTAGCGTTATATATATAATATGTTTCTTCAGTCTGGAAATTACTGAAATATATCTTTCTAGGGCGGGAGGTTAAGGAATACAATTCGTTTTATTTAATACATTGTTTGCTGAAAACAAGTCATGCATACTGAACAAATTGTAGTGAATTATAGGATGTAGAAATTGAAGAGAAGGGCGAAGTTATCAACAGCTAGATGTGAAATTTCTTGAAATTGCAAAGTCAATATTCCCATTTCAGGCTGTTGCTATTTCTTCCGAGTTGAGAAGCTAAATGGGTTGGCTCCATCTGAATAACCACTCTCCAAGCTGCTCATTTGGGTTGATTGTATCTATCTATGTAGCATAATTTTTGTTGTGATGCAATTGAGTGAAGTATTTTATGTGCTTTCACTGGTTGGGTTTCACTAGTAACTCAATGCGGCCATTGGTTTTTCATTTTCTGTTTTTATGTCCGTTCTGTGGGGGCACATTTTCATGTTGTTGTAATTTTTGTGAAACCTGTTCTTCAGGCCTCAGATGATGATGCGATGCAGCTTTTGAAGTGGCTTGCATCTTCTCAAGCTGCTGAAGATATCAACTCTGATGATGAACTCGCCCGTGAGACAATTTTGAGTCCCTTACTGCCTGCAAAAAACATCGACAAGATGTTAGAGAAAGCCAATACAGACTACGAGAGTGAATCTCAGCAAGAGTGCCAGGACATTCTTGATTCTATTGATTTTCTGACAAGTGAAGTATTGAATGGTAGAGCATCTAACTCTGAAGAGCGTAATCTGAAAGCTTCGCCAAGTAAAGTAATACCACAATTTGATGGATCTAGTGATGATTTACAGTCAACTCCTGGTGCTGATAAGTCAATCTACATGGACACTGGTGAAGCAAAGTTGTGTCAGGAAGTTTCTTCATGGCCTCAAATAGACTCTAGTTTAAGATCTAAATATAGAACGAAAAGACCTCGAATGGGTTCTTTACCTATTTCTAGTCAGAAAGCCACTATTGTTTCACATGCTAAATCATCCAGCATTTTAGACAGGTATGACAATGAGGTAAGAGAAGGTATAGGAACTTGTTCCTATGGGTGTGAAGCAGAAAGATTCCCCAGTATTGCAAAGGCTGATGAGATGAATGATGTCAGTAGTAAAGAGCGAGCTAGCTCATTAGTTGAATGCTCTACGAGGGATTTGATGAGGAGAAAGCGAGCACATCGCATGCAACATTCTGAATACAGGAGTTCAGGTGAAGATTGGAGAGCAGAAATATGCTTTGAGGCCGTAAGTGATAAAGGGGATGCAAGTTCTGAAGCAGTATCAACAAATGATGTTCAAGACAAAAGCTCTTCTCTTTTACCCATACATAAACCCCCAGTTGCAAGAAAGGGTATAAATTTATGTGAAAGTGACATAACTTCTGTCGTTGGGGCGTGCAACGAGGCTAGCATTGTTAAATCTCTCTGTTCTTGTTTTGCTTCTGTTGAGGATTCGGCTCCATCCTCCAGCAAGAATGACATAGAAGTGAAAAGTATGTCGGACAATAAGGATAAAGAGAGCCTGCTACGACTTGATCCTGGTGCTAGGTACTGTTCTGAACTTTTTTGCAGCTTTCCCAATTGCAATCAAGCCATTTTAGCTCTTGCACATTTGACGTTCTATTTTTTAGGAGTAAGATTATAGTGAAGCTTTTGGTTGCAGGGATTCATTGCAAAAAACTGCTGTTAAATCATACCCAGTCCCTTCAAATTCAGCTGTGGGTGACCATATATCTGAAATGGCCTGCAAGATAGAAAGTGGGGGTCATCGTTCGAGCTACACATGCAAGGTAGTTGACTTTTCAGCTGAAGATCTGAAAAGCAGAGAAAATAAAGCAGCAACTCTCCAGTTTGAAAGTTCAACATCAGAAAGTGTGAACGAGGAAGCTGAGCCTGTAAAATTAATTGCTATGAACTTCTCCAAGAAACCTCCAACTATTGAGTGGACAGATGAGCCTGAGGGTGAAGCACCGGCATTGTCTTTTTATGGCGACAGTGGAGGAGGGATTCTTTTTCAGGATAGAAGCATAGGTGATTGCCTCCCCTTTTTCGCAAAGGACTTCCTAGAAGAAAAGGACTGTCAGGCTGTTAGCCCTAGCAATTGTGAATTTATCAATAATCAAGAACCACCGATGGGTATTCCTATCCTGTATCAGAATGATGGGTCACATTTATTTATGCTGACCCCTGCTGTGTCTCCCCCATCAAGGGAATCCGTAGATAGATGGCTTTCATTTGATGGCTCTGGTACTTTGAAGAAAAAGGTAGATTCATCATCAGCATTTCTTCCAATATCTGATGAACACTCAGATGAGATAGTGGACTCACAGGGCTCTCAGGCTGATATCAGTGAGTCGGCTTTGGCTAAAATTGCTTCCTGTTCTTATGATATGCTTAATTTGGATCAGTCAAACAGATATAATCAAGAGACTTGCAGCAAGGAAGTTAAGACTCTTCATGCAACTGACGAAAAGCCATCAACGGGTAGTTCGCAAGATATATCTCAAATTTCTGGCCCTGATAGAAAAACAAAGACGACTCCGTTGAGTCAAATTGGGTTTCGGGATCCAGCAAGTGTTGGTGCAGGACAGCAGTTAACACTGTTGAGCATAGAGGTCCAGGCTGAATCTAGAGGAGATCTACGACCTGATCCTCGATTTGATGCCATTAATGTGATTGTTCTTGTTTTTCAGGAGGACAGTGAGTCTACAATTGATGCTCATGTGCTTATGCGTTGTGATTCTGCTGTTGTTAGAAAAGATATTGATGCAGTTTCAGAGTGTGAGGTACTCGTTTTTACAGAAGAATTGGATTTGTTGAACTATTTCACTGAGGTCATTCAAAGTTCTGATCCAGATGTTTTGATGGGCTGGGATGTTCAAAGTGGTTCCCTTGGATTTTTGGCTGAAAGGGCTGCACATCTTGGTCTTGGTTTGCTCAATAATATATCACGAACACCATCCAAAATCAATGTAGCTTCTAGAGATCACAAAGTTTTTGAAAACGAGGTGGAGAAAGAAAGGCTTGCTGAATCTCTAGGTGCAGAAACTGTTGATACAATAATTGAGGATGAGTGGGGCAGAACGCATGCCAGCGGCGTTCATGCAGGGGGTAGAATTGTTCTGAATGTATGGAGACTTATGCGGAATGAAGTTAAACTTAACATGTATACGGCTGAGGCTGTAGCTGAAGCAGTTCTGAGGCGAAAAATTCCGTCTATCCCATGGAACATACTGTCAAAGTGGTTTGCAAGTGGTCCTGGGAAAGCTAGGTTCAGATCGATTGAATATATCTTAGAGAGAGCAAAGTTAAATTTGCAAATCATGAATCAGCTTGATATGATAAACCGAACATCAGAACTTGCTCGAGTATTTGGTATCGACTTCTTTTCAGTTCTGTCGCGAGGTTCACAGTATCGTGTGGAATCAATGTTTCTACGATTAGCGCATACCCAAAACTATCTTGCCATTTCCCCCGGAAATCATCAGGTTGCCAGTCAACCAGCAATGGAGTGCATACCTCTTGTTATGGAACCAGAATCGAGGTTTTATGCAGACCCTGTTATTGTTTTGGATTTTCAGTCTCTCTATCCATCAATGGTAATTGCTTATAATCTTTGCTTCTGTACATGCCTTGGAAAGATTACACCTGCTAAGGTAGACACTCTTGGTGTCAGTTCATATTCACCAGAGAGAAATATATTTTGCAATTTAAAACATGAATTACTGGTTACTCCCAATGGTGTTGTCTATGTGCCTTCAAATGCTCGAAAAGGAATATTACCACGGTTATTAGAAGAGATATTATCAACTAGGATCATGGTCAAACAAGCAATGAAAAAACTGGCTCCCTCGCAGCAGGTGCTTCATCGAATACTTAATGCTCGACAGCTTGCTTTGAAGCTTATAGCTAATGTTACCTATGGCTATACAGCTGCTGGATTTAGTGGACGCATGCCTTGTGCTGAGCTTGCTGACAGTATTGTGCAGTGTGGCCGCAGAACACTGGAAACTGCAATTTCATTCGTAAATTCAAATGAGAAGTGGAAAGCTCGAGTAGTTTATGGTGATACAGATAGGTATTTTGTATAATTATTCAAATTATTTATTGCGTGTGTACATAGTTTGTTCGGGTGCATGGGCCAAATTATCGTGTCTGGTTGGAAAAGAAGTGACTGCTAAGCTGGTTCATTGTCCTCAAAGAATATGACTTGTTCATTAGGAGCTTTATCTGGTCTTAGATCAATATATGCGTGCCATCTAATCTTTAATACTCGATATGGTATCTTATCAAACAGTTAATGGTGGCTGCACAGTTGGGATTTTTTTTTTTTTTCTTCAAATTTTTCTGGTTTTTTGTTTTTTTGGGCTTCTTAAGTTGATTGTCTTGTTATAATGACCACTATCTTATTCTTCTGTGCATAAGGTGATCTTTATATCTTATTTCGTGCAGCATGTTTGTACTCCTTAAAGGGCGATCTCTTAAACAGGCTTTTGCAGTTGGACGAGAAATTGCATCTGCAATATCTGACATGAATCCAGATCCAGTCACCTTAAAAATGGAAAAAGTTTATTATCCATCCTTCCTCCTCACAAAGAAGCGATATGTTGGTTATAGTTATGAGAGCCCGGATCAGATTAAGCCAATGTTTGATGCTAAGGGTATTGAGACAGTGAGGAGAGACACATGTGAAGCTGTATCTAAAACTTTGGAGCAGTCATTAAGAATGTATTTTGAATGTCAGGACATCAATAAAGTAAGGATTGTTCTCTCTGTTCCTCACCAGCTTTAAATGCTTTAGTGAATTAATTGGTATGGTACTATAAATGATAAAATCACAGCTCATATTTAACTATATAAATTGATATATGCATGCATGTGAATCTATGACTCCATGAGTTGCTAGGCTGCTCCCTTTTTAAGGAAAAATATTATCCTGCATAACGTTAATGTATTGTTGTATGTGGAAAGGCATAGTCAAACTCACTGCTTCAATTATTTGTTAACGGATTGTACTATTTATACCTGCATCACTACTAGGCAAGAAGTATTTCTATCGTGGTCAAGTGTTTGCGCCCATGTAAATGGCTCAGTTAGATCAAAATCGACGTTGTATCTTTTAATAATTTTCCTTTTATCAATGATAACACTTTGTAATCCACCAAACCCGAAGAATTTATTCCATTGGCACTGTCAAGGCTTCTGCTTATTGTAGACTTCTGATTAGCTCCTTTGTTGTCCATATGTGATGAACATGTCGACCTCTTTTTGCTAAACGAATGATTAAGGTTGGTTTTATTAATTTTGAACGTGAAGAATAAAACAAGAATTGAATTATTGAAAAATACAACATGGTTTACAAATTGAGAGTAAGTTAATGTTTCAAACCAAGATGTTTGCTCTTATTTGTCTTGATTTAATCTGCGAGGTCTATGATATTCTTCTGAAACTGCCCCTGCCCTTCTCAGAATACACGTTACTGTAATTACATGTTGGAAAGTTCAGGGCCTCTTTTGCTGGGGGTTAGAAGCTGAAAAAGCAGAGGATAAAAGGGTATTAACTGAGATGATATATACAAAAAGTTGATGAGTTATGATGCATTGTCTCAGGTATTTAGGTAATAGGAAACACGTTCTCAGTTGGTGGGGAACTACCTCATTCGGTAAAGTACCCCTCATTTGTTGGGACTTTGATGTATTATCTTTCAAGTATTGTCAGCAGTTGTGACATTTTTCAATTGTGTTATCTAGTATCTATATCATGAATACAGTTTGTATGTCAACTTTTTAGAGTGTTACCCGAAAAAAGTATAGGTAGATAGTGCGGTTTTCTGTCCCAGATTCTTTAATAATTAGGAAAAAGCTTTTTCCTTATTTATGTATTTTCTTCCTTGGACCAGGTTAAAGCATATTTGCAGCGCCAGTGGACAAGGATATTATCTGGCAGGGTCTCACTTAAGGATTTTGTTTTTGCGAAGGAGGTTCGCCTGGGCACTTACAGTTCACGTTCTTCTTCACTCCCTCCAGCTGCAATTGTAGCCTCTAAAGCTATGAGAGTCGACCCCCGTGCAGAACCTCGATATGCTGAGCGGGTACCTTATGTTGTGGTTCATGGTGAACCTGGGGCCCGGTTGGTTGATATGGTAGTAGATCCACTCTATCTTCTGGCCCTCGATTCCCCTTTCAGGTTAAATGATATTTACTATATCAGTAAACAGATCATTCCTGCTTTACAACGAGTATTTGGGCTTGTTGGAGCTGATCTCAATCAGTGGTTTCTAGAAATGCCTCGTCCCGGACGAGAGGCTGTTGGCAAACGCCATTCTATTGTACCAAATCCGCTGAAAACAAGAATTGATTATTATTATTTATCAAAGCACTGTATCCTCTGCGGTGAGTTAGTGCAGGCATCGGCCAATCTGTGCCGGAATTGTTCTAGAAATGAAAGTATGGTTGCTATGGCTTTGACAGGGAGAATCTCAAAGTCGGAGAAGGATATTCATCACCTTGCTGCAGTAAGTATTTAATGGCTAATCATAATCATTCTTAAAATGTAGATTTCTCTTCGGTGACAATAGTTTTTTTCCCTTTAATTCACTTATCTGTTTCTATTTTGGGGGGTGGGGTGTTGTTAGGTAATTCTTAATCGGCATGCTGTTGTGTATGCATTTGCAGATTTGTCGTCATTGTGGCGGTGGCGACTGGCGTATTGAAAGTGGGGTGAAGTGCATAAACCTAGCATGTTCTGTTTTCTACGAGAGGCGGAAAGTTCAGAAAGAGCTGCAGTCACTCTCTGAAGTAGGTGCCAGAACTGGTTTATACACCAAGTGTATGGTTGAGTGGTTTTAAAATATAAAGTCTGCTTTCGATTGAATCACATAGTAATCAAATGTGTCGTAACTTGTAAATAGTAGTGTTGTGGGTCAATATATGTACACGACTTGACAAAAAAGGATCTTTGTATGTTTGTAGATAATGTAATAGAAACTTTTTATAATTTATTTGCTTCATGGAAGTAACATCCTAATGTTGATTTAGCATAAAAATATTTTCCATAAATTATTGGGGGCACAGTCGACAATTACAAACTGGATCTAATGTATACAAAAGCCCAACCTAGCACAAAATGTTTCCAATTTTTGAAATTCCTAAAATGCCCCTAACGTTTCACCAAATCCCTGATTTACCCGCATTTCATCAAAATAACAAAGAGGGTTTAAGGTTTTCTCATTTCTCCCATGGCGGGGTTTTAGTTCTCTCTCTCTCTCTCTCTCTCTCTCTCTCTCGCACACACAACACACACTAAAAATGTCACTCTTTAAACTTGTATTGAGGCGCATAAACACTTCAAAAACCCTAATTTCATTCCCAATCTACCAATCTCACACCACACCAACACGCCTCTTCTCTTCAATCCCCACACAATCATGCGACTCCACAACACAATCCTCATCCACACCAAACCCTAGCTCTTTATCCGCCCGCATGAGCTTCCTCTTCGACCAAATCGATCAAATCGACAAGCAGCGCGACGAGAAGCACGAGACGCTCCAGCGCATCCGCTCGTGGCGCCAATCGAACAACAACCAGGACGAACAGAGCCCTAACTCTGACTCGCCAATTGAGGAATTGAAAACTGAGTTGGCGAAGAGTGAGGCGTTGTTGGCGAAGAAGAAGGAGGAGGTGGTGGAGCTCGTGCACCCCTGGGCGGAGTGGGTAGAGTTGATAGAGAGGCTGGTGCACCAGAATTACTTTGATCATAAGAGGAAAGACGAGGATGGGATGATGGAAGGGCTCGGATTGGATTTGTCCGACGCTAATTCGGTGGAGGGGGATGGTGGTAAAGGGATTGATTTTGCTAGGGATTTTAGGAGTGTGCAGAATGCTATGGTCAATTTCGGCAAGGATCGGTTCGATATATTGAGGTTTGGTCTTTTTAAAGTTTTTAAGACTTGTGCTTTTAGAATTTTTTGTGTAATGGAGTGATTGTTTAACTGCTTTTTTTGAGAATACGGTGCTTTGGCAAAATGTGTAAATGGACATGGTGAACTGCCGGAAAAGCTGGCCTAGTCTCTGGTTATCTGAGAACATTAAGAAAAAAATAGATTTAAAATTTTGCGAAGAATCTTTTATGGCGTATGCATGCGTAGTAGATAAGTATTGTTGGTTTAGGGGGCTTGGGGCATCGTATCATCGATTATGTTAGTCAGAAATGCCAAAACTCTCTACTCTAGGGTGGAAATTACACAGTTCGAATGACTTGGTTGTTGCTTTATCCTTTAGTGTGAGGGAACAAATTGGTGGAGAACTTCAAATGGAATGTCGAATGTGATTTTTTTTCTATTATGTCAAGCATAGGTGAGGTGTACTCCACTTCTTGGAAACAATATACTACTGATACAATCTGAAGATAGAATCAACAGCTCGATAGCTTTCGGTGTCTCAACAAGTTGGAAAATGCCGCCTTAGGAAATGTTGTGCTCTATCATTGGAAGTATAGTTAAAATGTTTCCCCATCATGGATCTCATATGTTTCTTCTTTCCCCGGCATTGCACAGGGAGTTAGTTTCCTGTAATCCGCGATAAAATATCTGTGTAGCCATCTACTTTGAACATTTTAAATGAAAACTATAGAATTATTTAGATCTTTGGAGAGCTTGAAAGCACCCCTCCTTTGGTACGTAGTGAAACATCAATCTAGTTACCTTCACTTTGATCTCTAGCTAACAAAGTTCCCGTATTTAGGGATGAGTTGATACAACAACGACCATCAAGTCTTTAGTCCCTGTATAGGGATGGGCTGATTTGAAATTAAAATAAGGGTGCTCATACGGCTTATCTCTAACTTCTAGCTTTGAACTGTGTAGAGGAGAGCATTCAAATGTCTGTTTTATGTTGTAAAACCTACACGGATACAATTCATCTGCCATAGCATTTTCTCCAGCACAACAAACTACTTTGTTGCAATTGGACCTTGAATATATGTGGACATGTTGATTTCCTCTTCGATGTCTTCTTCTTCAGGATTTTGCTTGCCTTTGTTGGGGGAGTGGTTGGGGATGGAGCATATTCAATTTTATTGCTCTTTCTATATAATAACGTGCCTTTCAATTTATGAATCCCCATCTAAGTTCCATCCGAGTGGTTCTTATATTGCAATTGTTTCAGGTCACTCTCAAGACAGGATCTTCAAATATTGGTAGGTTATGGATGTCCTAGCGCAGACAAGAAGGTGGCATATTCATGCAAATTGTTAAGGAAACATGTCCATCTGGATGAAGGAGATGTAAGCTTGATATCTGTTTCTGTGGAGTATTAATTTATTTTGTAAGCGAGTAACACTAGCCACATTCTCTATGTTTTGCCAAAGATTTTGACTTAGCACTTGAAAGGGGGAGAATGAATCTGAGCATATATTGTGTATTCTTCAGGGTCCAGGGCTACATTCATCCTCCCTTAGGTCCAGAATTTCTTAAACACCAATAATGAATTAATGATGGGTTTCCTTTGTATTTATTTGTAATAAAATCTTGAAGCGTTCTATGCATCTTCTTACTGTATCAGGTATTATTTTTCAATAGATTGTTACAGGCAGCTTTCCCGATCTTTATATGTTTCATGTATCAGGTTTGTAGTTCATGCAGCTTGAGGAGCTCGTGTGAAAAAGCTTACCTGCTCACAAATAAAGAGGATGAAGCTCGAACGATCGACGTCATGCGTCTTCTACTGGCATACGGTTTCGATCCAATTGATGGATCAGTTGTAAATAAGTCTGTTTTGAAAATTAAATCAGTAAAGACTATCGTTAGAAAGTTACTCCATGAAGTAGTCAAGCTAAGTGCAGTTCCAATCGATCCAAATCTTCCCCCTCCTGTCATTAAAAAGCCTCCACCAAAGGTGAAGCAACCGCCTCCTACTCCAAAGAGAAGAGTAGGACGTAATGACATTGAAATGAAAAAGGGTGACTGGCTCTGTCCAAAGTAGGTTGCACATCCTTGTATTCAGTTTTATACTTTATACTTTATACTTTTCGCCATTGGTCTAAATTTATGCGCAGTAATAGGGTAATATTTTAGAAGACCAGTGTGTATCTTGTTCCTGACTGCTGCATATTCTTATTTTCCATGTATCCATTATATTCCTTCAAATATTTGCCTACAAGCAACTTTGCTGGTCAGTTAAATTAGGTGTAATATATCAGCAAATGAAAGAGAAGATTTGTGTAGATTAATGAGACTACATTGCAGTATGGAGTATGTCCTGTTGAACTCTAAAATCTTTTCTAGTATCGCATATAATCATATTTACATGCATCATACTGCTTTTCTAGCTACAGAAGATCATTAAGTAGTTAGGTTTACAGCACTTACTTTCAGCAGCCTATAGAGCAAGCTATTACAGTTAGAAATATGGAAAACACGAACTTGCTATGTTCTCATCCTCTTTTTATAATGTTATTTGGTCTTTCTTTCTCAGGTGTGATTTCATGAACTTCGCTAAAAATTCTGTGTGCCTGCAATGTGATGCTAAGCGTCCCAAAAGACAGCTGCTTCCAGGAGAATGGGAATGCCCCCAGTATGTTACTATCTCCCCCCCCCCCCCCCCCCCTCTCTCTCATCAGAGCAGGGTCTTCCACTGTTCATTATCCATGCGATTATAGATTTAGTATTCTAGAGCTTGACATAGTTCTCGATGCCACAATTTTATAGGTGCAATTTCCTGAACTATCGGAGAAACACAGTTTGTTTTCATTGTGAACACAATCGCCCACCTGATACATATGCCCCAACTCAGTTTCCAGACAATCAGAATAATCCCAGAATCAGAACGGACAAGACCCCCAATAAGGCAGAGGTTTCTAATGCATGGAATTTCGATTTTGATGACAATGAATCTGACGGAGCAGATGTTGCCGCATTTGAATTTGCAGATTCTCAGAAACTGGGCAATGATTTTTCACTCGGGAAACAAACTCTTGGGGAGAATTCTAGAAGTCACGGAGATGGTTTGCGAATGAGCAGCCATCCTCCTAGGTTTTCTGAACGGGAGTATTCTGATCCCGATCCCACGAGACGGGGTATAGGATTCAATGATTTTGATGAAGAAGATGAAGATGATGTTGACAGTTATGAATTAGTTTCTCAAAATGAAGTTCCTAAGACTTCTCGAATAGATTTCTCGGACCTTGAAATTGATTCAGAGCCGGACGATGAAGAAAACCCTGCTGAGAGTCGTCATCCTCGTGGAAAAATTAGTCCCCGAACACGAAATACGAGATCTTCACCTCGCAAAGCATCGTTTTCACATTCTGAAGATGAAGTAGACTTTGATTCAGATGACGACCTTCCAGTTCATCCAAAGTGGAAATCAAGCCACGTTGCTGACTCGAAACGGCAAAAGAGAGACAGAGCTCCCATGCGTTTTGTTTCAGATGATGATGACCTTGGGTTCAGCTCCGGCGCCGATGATGAAACCTTTACATCAACTAACAAAGGAAATAGACGGGGTTCAAACAGAGTGGACCGTGTTTCTCGAGGGAGATCCCGTCCTTCTACAGACTCAGATTCTGATGATGACTTTAGTTACAATCGTAGGGATAAACAAGGAGGCCGAGGCCATTCTGGAAAAGCATCAATGGGCCGCGGTGGTGGGAGAACTGGTTTTAATCGGTCTTCGGGATTTCAGCGAGATAGTGGCGGCAGTCGAGAGAATTTCCGAGACAGGCCAGCCAAAAGTGCCAGGACAAGTAACTCGTCAAATTTTAGAAGCCGTAGAGGAGAGTCATCCGATAGGCGAGGAGGAAGATCAAAGAATTTTGATAGTCGATCAGAGAGTTTTCCTGATGGTGAAATGAATCTAAGACCAAGACAAAATGTTCGATGAGTCTTTGCATTGGACAGCCTTTGCATGTCTGGATGGACTCTCCTGTATACGTTTCCTGGATTATAGTTCGTCTTCAAGTGACTCTTTTGGGTTTACCAGGTTCGATAATTTTATGCATTGCAAGAAATTTTATTTGGTTGTCTGAATTTCAGTGCTGTTCTGTTAAACTCACTTGCCCCTGCTTTCTTTTCTCTTCAGAGTTGTCGACGTCTGCCAGGTAGGGGTTTGTTGTTAATAAACGCATTACAGTTATTCAGAAGTCGAAGTTATCGGATGTGGGGTTTCACCAATACTGACAGAGGACGTTGTCTGCTTGTAATGTGAGTTATTTACCTACACGAAAAATAATTCAGATGCCATTCTTTTTATGTGGTTATTATGGTTAAATCAAAAGATTCTCGTACTTACAGGGATGAGGCCTGTTGTTGAACTTTTCATAGATGTACTCTTTATACGTGAGTACAATTTTGGCTACCCAATTGTGTACAAAATTCATGTGAGTTGGTCTTTTATGATATGAATTTAATCATTTTATGTTTTGCATCATTGCTTTTGCTTAGAGTTAGAATTGACAAGACAAGACCAGACCATACAACACGGGACAGAGTCAACAATTCAAGGTGTTGACATATGTTTGTTCATTTCTTGTGGAGAAATTAGCGGTTAATTTTTCCACAATGAGTTTGACTGATACTCGATAAATAAAATTGATGTAGTTTCTCATGTTCAAAATACTTACATTGATCTTTATACCACTATCCAAAATCGATGTATCTGGACAACTATAAGTTTTCTTTTCAATTCATATTTATCAATACTTTTATTGATTTTTTTCTTATCAGGTAGTATGCAATCGACTGATTTAGAATAATGGAAATTCAGGAGAAATGATTTTCTTTTTATTGGTTACATAGAAATGATTGGGTGTATTGTTTGTTTAAGTTTCAAGTGTGATGATGTTTTAAGTAGCTCGTGGGGCTAATAACACATTATCCTTTTGGAATTTGGCGTCTCTTCAGTTGTCATTTTCCGTTCATAAACTCCTCGTCGTTCATCTAATTGCTCTTCTAAGTTTGATGATCTCTATCAAGTAAAGTAAAACACAATAAATAATCTTCTACACTAAAATGTTATGCCACTCTCCACGTCAACAGTAAATTTATGCATGGGAAGGTAAATTTGATCCATTAATTTTTTAACCAACGTGTGTATTTATATCTCAATACAAGATACATACATATTTCGTAAATTTAATATTGACTCGCAAAACGATATGATTTGATACAGAAGAATTGGACTAGTGAAAAACTGGTTTCTATTTCCTACTGTAATTACATCCGTCACTAGTTGAACTTTTTTCATATCTACATTAACTTCAAAATTTACAAAAATTCTGAGGTAGAATTTTGTATTGGTGGTGTTGGGGGATTGGCTAGGACCAGATATGCTAACTGGAGATAAGAAATGTTGTATAGCAACAAAACTATCCCACGGGAGAGACAGAGACCAGACCTTTACATGATACAAAAGTCAAGACAGAATGAGATATAACGACATCTCAATTAGCCACTACATATATATAGAAAAAACAAAGTAAAAAAGCAAAACACAATTTTTCTCATCATGTGCCCATACGTTTTACGTCTTACAGGTCTCCTAGTAATGACAAAACTGGAAGCATATTTTTATTCACATGCATTTATGTGTGTGTATATATATATATTCCCTCCACATGCATTACGATTTATATGGTACGACAACTAAGAAAGAGGAACAGTCAAAATTTCAAGAGTTTATTATATTTACATATTTTTTATAAAATATAAATAATAAATGCAGTCTTAAAATTATGAAAAAAAGAGAGACATTGTAGTTCTTTTTTTCCTTCTTCTTTTTTTTTTTGCACACGCACCCTGTCGCACGTTCAAGATGACTTGTGACATTTCACTTATAAGTAAAGCGTCTTACCATCAAGCTCACGCTAAGAAAGTAACTAATTTGTGATGCTTTTCCTTCTTAATATTTTAGGGGCGTATTCGCAACAATCCAACCGTACTCTTACTCATCTGAAGTTCCATTAAACTTGAAGGAGTATTCCTGTAATTACTCAAACATTCAGAATTATTTTTTTTATCACAAAGCCAAAGATATAAATGCAGTTATTTCTAAAAACTATCACTCTATATCATTCAACTTCTTCCTTTCTTTTTTCTGCTAACAATGGAAAACCACACTGCTTCTCCACTCAAACTCAAAGGCCATATCCATGAACACCATCACAATCACTTATCACATGATTCTCAAGAGCACCATCACCATGAATTTATTGGCTCTACTTCCCTCATCATAGTCGCAGTTTCTATCGCCATCCTGATATTGCTACTTGCAATATTTTTATTAATAGCAATGCTCCGTCGCCTGCAGTTCTCGAGAGGAGATTATAACAGTAGCGTAGCCACATCGAGGAGTAACAGTCTAAACAACAAAAATGGCATGTTCGTTGCTCATAGCACTATAAGCATCAATTCAAGCCCTGCAGGTATATATGAATGTAACTACATTTGCACTTCCTAAAGTCTGGTTTAATAATTGAGGTAGTAGCAAAAACTACCCTTGTGTTAGTTATTTTTAATTAGCAAAAAACACTCATTTGTTAGTTTTATTGGCAAAAAAAACCCGGTGTTGTTCGTTAAATGGCAAAATCCCCCCGACGTTCAGCTTTGTACGTGCTTAATATACGACTTTGCTCCTGATTTTCAGCCATTTCCGACGATATTGCCCTGCATTTCTGTTCCTCAATGCTCCTGCTTTTCAACAAAACTCCTGCTTTTCAATAAAATTAAGCAAAAAGTCCCTGTGCTTCTTATAACATTCGCAAAAAAGTCCTCGTGTTTTTACAGAATTAGCAACAACTCCCCTTCTGTTTATTGAAGTAGCAGAAGAACCCTGTGTTCTTTGGAATTAGAATTAACCCCATGTTTTCGTAAAATTAGCAATAACCCCCCGAGTTCTATAAAATTGGCAATAAACCTCTTCTGTTTTCATTTTCTTCAATCTGATGTATTTTTTTGGTGGATTTTGAGAAAATAAGCTTAAATGCATAATGATCTATTTAACTCCAGCAAACGCTGAAAACCAATATGGGAACAGTTTGCGAAATATCGAATAGCACAGGGGTTCTTTCCCAATTAAAGAAAGCACGATTTTTCTTTTTTTGGCCAAAGATAACACATGAGTAGTTTTTTTGTTAGTAGCTCTTTAATAATTGGGTATAGCTCTGTTCATTTAATTTGATACTGAGTGTGAATTCTTATTAATGATAAAATGTGTAGAGGTGAACGGAGGTGGATGCCTTCATGCAAGAAATGTGGAGCCAAAATTGAGAGGTGTTCAAGTTTTCACATTAAAAGAAGTGGAAATGGCAACAAATGGATTTAGTGAAGCAAATTTGATAGGAAACAGAGTATACAGAGGAGTGCTCATGGATGGAACTGTGGCGGCCTTCAAAGTGTTGCACGGACACGGGAGGCACGGTGAACGAGCTTTCCGTTCGCAGGTTTGTTTTGTTTAACTCAAGTTATACACTAGTATCTATAAAGAAGTTCAAGTCTAATATCCACGTTAATGGAGCAGGTAGATCTGTTGAGCCGCTTACGCTCTCCGTACATAGCCGAACTCTTAGGCTACTGCGCGGATCAGCATCACCGGATACTTGTGTTTGAATTTATGTCTAATGGTTCTCTTCAGAAGCATCTCCATCCTCGTCACAATCAAAGTCCTACGTTGAATTGGGGCACTCGGTTAAAGATAGCGCTCCATTGCGCCAAGGCATTGGAATACATTCACGAATACTCGACACCAACTGTCATTCACCGTAACTTAAAATGCACCAACATTCTCTTGGACCAGAATTTGAGACCCAAGTTGTCTGGTTTCGGCTTGGCCAAAATTGGTTCGGACAAACTTCATGGATTAATCTCGACTCGAGTTCTAGGAACTACAGGATATATGGCCCCAGAGTGAGTTCCTCTCGAATTGTGGCATTTATTTTGTCACACATAATCCCTTCTTGATTTTTTCTGAGTTTTTTGTAAAATATGCTCAAGTGTATTATTGACTTTTGTAACTGTAACATGTTGAGAATTCGAATACTGCAGGTATGCATCAACAGGGAAGCTGACGACCAAATCAGATGTGTATAGTTATGGGGTGATTCTACTAGAGCTTTTGACAGGTCGTGCGCCCATTGATACCACTAGGCCACCGGGAGAGCATATCTTAGTTTCTTGGGTAAGAATACACAGTAAAATTGTTTTCATGTCGATTAGGGTGGAACAGAATCTGGCATGTTGAATGCGCAAAAGACTCAACTCATCATCATACTATTTGGTTTGTCATGTGAATGATCTGATTTTATCTATATTTTTCTTGACCTATTCCTTTTGGTTCACCTGATTGCATCTCAAAGACTAATTCCTATTAGAATATAAGCCAAACCAACTTCAAATGCGCAACAAAATTCTCACTTTTTTGCTCATTTACTTAATTTTTCGATCACCATGAATTCCAGGCCCTTCCACATTTGACAAATAGAGATAAGGTGGTGGAAATGATTGATCCAGCTTTAGAGGGGCAGTACAACAAAAAAGATCTTATTCAAGTAAGATTTGAAATAGATTATGAAATGATGCACATTAGATTAATTTTGTTTGTGTTATTTATCTAATTAACTTTTTTTGACAAATTGTAGGTGGCTGCAATAGCGGCTATGTGCGTACAAACTGAAGCGGACTATAGACCTCTAATGACCGACGTAGTTCAATCCTTGATCCCTATGGTAAAGAATCTCTCGGTACTTGATTTATCTACTCCAAAGCGAGTCAATCGAAGGTCCTAGAGCTGTTGAGGGTAGAAGAAACAACAAAAAGTAATTCTAAAGAAAGGACACACCAATTTTGTTGTAGCATATATTTGTCATTATCAACCATGTTTTGTTAGATTTTACATGTTTAATAAATATGGATATGATCATATGACACACCTTAGTATCATCATCTTATAAGCTTCGTGCCACTTAGTATATGTGACAGAGACACTATAGCTACCATTCTATCAAATGAAAATTGTAAATTCATACATCTACATGAGTTTGATCACATTTATTAAATTTCTTAGAAAACATAAGCCACAAACTTATCAAGTTGCATCAACACAAGAAACATAATCAATCTAACTATAGGTTTGATATGGTTAAAGCACGTGCATAACATGTTCGAAATTTCTCCTGGAGACTATCCCATGCGCTTTCTTTGTCGTAGTAGACTTGTAGCGTAGAAAATTATTACAGATATGCTCCAGGAGAGAGACTTGTCAATGATCACGAAAGCCTTAAATCATTTAGTCTATTTCGTTCGAGCTCTGCCATTTCTTCAGCGGTTGTTGGCTTGAGTGTCTTGCCACCTTCCTCTACTTTCTCAGCGGGTGAAGGATCATTCATCTGAAACCAAAAATAAAATAAAAAAATTAATCAGACATTTCAGGCCTTAAATAAAATAGATATTTAAAGATCCGCCTTAAAACGTACATCTTCTTTCCTTTTAATTAATTAAACTTCTGTTAATAGTACCACGTAGTGAAGATTTTCCAATCTGCTTTTGCAGAGTAATATATATATATATATATATATATATATATATATATATATATATATATATATATATCACTTGAATTGTGAATTTTGCACTATAGTTGCACTTTTCTACAAAAAAGTTGGAAAGGTTTGATGTAACTTAAATATATCGTCTTAATTTTTCCTAGCGTGTTTGTAAAGAATTAAGATCCTCTTACTATGTGATAGAATTCAACATCATCAGAAAAATTTAACGCCAGTTAGTACATGCCGTATGTAGACAAATATATACGATCCTCTTATTTGCATGCACTAACATTTGTACCATATGACATTGTCTTGGTTTAAAGAAATAGAGCCAAACTCTTTTTCAGTCTATATGACTGTTTGTTAATCCAAGGAGATATCTTGGTTTTGGTCCTTGAAATGTTTGTGCTGTAGTGATTAATCTGATGTTTATTGGTGGAGTACCTCTTGTACTCATTAAAAAAAAAAAAAACTGTCTTTTGAAAGAATATCAAAATCGTCTACTTACAGTAGATATATGTACTTCTTAATTTTATGCATCCCATAGAAAAATGGGTAAAACACTTAAACCCCCAACTTAAGGGGTGTTTCACAATGTGCCCCTAAATTACCAAAAAAAGCAATAACCCCCAACCAATTGAAAAATGTGTGAATTGCCCCTTGATTGGTTGATCCATCAGTTATTTTGGACACGTGTCTGCATTTTTGTCCGTCGGATTTGGTATCAGGGGGCATCTCACACATTTTTTAATAGGTTGGGAGGCTATTTAATATTTTTTATAGTTCAGGGGCACATTGTTAAAGACCCCATATAGCTAGGTTGTGGGGTTTAAAGTGTTTACCCTAGAAAAATAAGCCAAAAACTTATTCAGTGGCACAAACTTAATTAATCTAAATACAAGTAGCTAGATCTTATATAATATAAACAAATGCTTTTACATGACTTAATTACCTTAAAATTCTCGTGCAGAATGTCCCAAGCTTCCTTTGCCGTCTTAACATAATGAAGTCTTATGGATATGGCTGGGGAGAGAGACTTGAGAATTAGCGCCAAAGCCTTTAAATCATATTTTTTATCTTCTTGGAGAATTCGCGCGCAATCCCAATCGCCTTGCATTACAGTAGGCCGCATACTCATGGGACCGAGCTCTACTATATACCATAAGTCATGAACTATTAGTTGTCTTTTCATTTTTCTAGACCATTCTCCAAACCCCTCCCCGGAGAATATCGGAACATCGAATCTGGAACTTGAACCGGCCATGTTTTCCTTTTATTAATGCTGTTAAAGCTTTCCCTTTACAAATTAAACAGAAACAATGCATACTTAAAGCACTTCGTTATGGATTCAAACTTCATATTTTCATGGTCGCAAACATATATACGATGGACCTAGTTTATATAACACATCTAACATATAAGTTAACTCTTGCATAATACCGGCCCGCAGATGCGCGAGCATTGCGCGAAACATTTATGCGAACCGGTGGAATTCTTCATAAGAATATGCATACACAGGCGTGGAGAAGTGGAGCCATGAAGCTAGAACTATGACTTAGAATGATGAATAATAATAGCAACAACAACAACAACAACAACAACAATAATAAACTACTGAAGTTATTTAAAGTCATTACATAAATAACAATTCATTAGAAGATATAAGCATCTAATTGAAATAAAGATATTTAACAGGATAAAAAAATAAACATGTTATCTTTTAAAAAAGTACAATAGACCTAAAATTTCAAAAGAACTTTCTGTTTCTTTATGTGCCAATAAAAGAGAAATGGGTAACAGGTTAGCGATTAACACTTGCATCATAATAATCTTCTTATATCTTCCAGCAATTTAGCACCTCAAAACCCAGGCGATGTACACATAAACTTATTGTTTTAATTGTATGTGTAGTTTGATAATAATTATGAACATTAAATTGAAACAAGGAGGAAAACAAAGAAAAGTATTCAATCTTGATAAATACTTGACAGATTGAATTATTCTTTATATATCACAGTATCCATAAAAAATAAGAAGTATTATTTATTATAGAAATAAGCAATCACAGTAGACATACGTTGTAGTTAATAATCAAGATCGTCTTATTAGATATGAATACAAAAATGTCTATTTATCGCGGCATGATATATGTTTTACAAGAAAATAAGTTCTGTTCTCTCGCCATTTATAACATATTAAAACTTTAAATTACGCGGGAAATGATACATTTGAATACAATAACCACAATTAATTGCATTATAATTTGAATTAACCAAATAAAAGAACAGCTTAAGAGACATATATGTATCACCTTCGAGGACGTACGATGCACCAGATCTAGATCGTTGCACTTCTACGGAAACCTATTCATCAAACAAAGGAAAAATCTTACAGCAAAAAGAGAAATGACAATTGAAAAAATAAGAATAATTAAAGAGTAATAGGAAACAAAATAAAATGGATTTTCACTTCTGAGAGTTGGATCGCCGAAACGAACTCGAAATCTTCAGCCGCCTTTTTTGCTTGGGATTTGTGAGTGTGTCAATTTTCAGACAGAAATAGGTATTATATAAATAGCAGGTTAAGTGTCAGGGTTTGTGCCCTAAGGCGGGTCTTCGTAATAAAGCTGGACAAAATTGGAGTATTGCGGCCCATTTGTTGTTATATAAATATAATAAGAAATAAAAACTTTAAGCTTCTTTAAATATTATATTTTTATCCCTATTTGAGATTTGATTACCTATATAATAACACGTCACGAAATTAAAAATAAGGTATAAATGCCATTCCATAAATTCAAAAGAACACTCGTTTAGGCGCATGAAAACCAAAAGGCATACTGTAATTTTATTTTCCTTTTCGAAGGAGTTTTTTTTTTTTCAAGTAAAAAATGCCCTTATATATAGCTGTTATCAATTTAGAAGAAAAACTAATATTGTCTTTTGCAAAATTTTCGTGTAAGTTGAATCTAATTATGTACCTTTTCACTAGTCAGTTCTCTAGCCGGGTAGAATAATTAATTGCACATATATAGATTTCACAAAATGAACATTTTTCGTTTCTCGTGATGCATGTGGTTTGCACTTGTCAATGCCAATCTACATATCTTTCGCAAAAAAAAAAATTCGTTATATAACTTTCAACTTGTCTTTTCTATTAATCTTGACATTATGCCTGTATTGCCGTTTGGGTTCGTTACTTCATTAACAAATGCTTAATTAGACAAACAGATAAACAGAAACATCACTGCCACATGATTACTAAAAGAGTAACCAATTAATTAGCCATTGAATTAGATGCGAAGTATATTGGCAGCGGAAGATCTATAAAGTTTTAGGATGATAAATGGCATAAAGTATTGAAAGATAGTTTCCAAAGATTGTATTCAATTTCAATTGATAAACATGCTAGTGTTGCAGATATGAGAATTTTCAGGAATAATACATGGCAATGGAACTGGAGATGGAGAAGACCTCTCTTTGATTGGGAGTCGCAACTTGTTCATCAATTAGAACAAGAGCTTATACACCTTCAAACTGCAAAAAATCAAAGAGACGGATGGAGATGGCTAATGGAATCCAACGGAAAATATTCATGAGTTAGCTCATCATATAATAAGGTATGTACGTAAATGGAATCTGGAAACTTGAGCATGTTCAAGCCTATTTGGTCAGTTTCGGCACCCTTAAAGATGAAATTATTCTCTTGGCGATTGTTAAATAGAATCCCGACAAAAAATAGTTTGATTCGAAGAGGAATTAGTGAGGATTTAATTGGCAAAGAATGTGTTTTGTGTGGGAATGAAGCGGAAAGTGTTACACATCTATTTGGTGAATGCGGAGTAACATATCAAATTTGGATGGGATGTTTTGCTTGGCTGGGAGTTAAAACGGTACTTCACGCAGACCCATGGATGCAATTTTATCAATGCGAGAGTATAACTCCGGCCAAAAAGCACAAGGATCAATGGAGAAGCTTATGGATGTTTGTGATATGGTCAATATGGGTTGCAAGGAATAAAAGGCTGTTTTTTTTTTTTTGATAATTAATAAAAGGCTGTTTGAAGGAAAGGAAATTAATACGAAGGAGATTGTCGAAGGTATCAAGGCGAGATTTTGGTTGTGGTTGAAAGCAACCGAGATTTGCACTTTTTCCTTCTTTGACTAGTTCTTTGAACCAATGCACTGTTTATATTGACGGAAATTTTGGTGTATATATGTTTTATGGGTTGAGTACCCCTTGTGCTCATTATTAAAATTTTGCTTATCAAAAAAAAAAAAAAAAAGGATGCGAAGTATATATCTGTATAGAACTGTTCAATTGCAAAGGGCCTTTAAAACAACAGAACAATTCCAACTGCATATCAAATACATATTTTGTCTAAATCATTTATCAATATCAGTAACATAAATTTATTGAGTATATTGATCCGGACTGGTAACAGAACTACGATAGGAACAGTAAATGTTTTATCATTAGAGTTAATTCTCTGTTGTTCTTGTATATGTTTCAAATCGATAATCTGAAAGAAGAATAAATAGTCACAAAGCTCATTTTTATCGCGATACACTAAATATGACATACGGATAAGAAAGCAATTGAAACTTCTTAATAGCAGGCACTACATCAGAACTAGAACAATAATACATGAGATACAAACTTGTAAGCACTAATTAATACAGAACATTAATTTTATTGCGATCATTAATCAGAATAGTTAATTACCTTTGTATATCAGGCCTGTGCACTACACTTTTGAGTTTGAAGGAGTTTCTTACTATGACTTTAAAACACAAGATATTGATTGCTAATAAAAATACCTTAAGAAGTTTTCGTCAATTAGTAATGAACAAGGGCAGTCACTGCATTTAACTCCAAATCTAATTATCACAAATCAAACCAAACAATATTTTCAAATAGTAACCAACATTCCATCTAAATACACATCAAACCACCTAAGGCTTTGCATACAACTCAGTCCAGGTCCTAGCAGTTGCCACATACTTTGCCCGGTTGGTCCTGTACATATGCGCTATTTCTGGTACTGCTGGATGCGATTCGTCTGGCTTTGGATCACTCAAGAGGGAATGGATCTCTAACAGTACCTGAAGGTAAGATCTCATTTTGTAACAAATATAGGAGAGAGCAGAACCAGAGCCGAAACTATACACAGGAGTAGCTAGACATGTTCTCTACTACAGTTGACTAATAAACAAAGCATGGGATGAAAAGATACTAAAGAACACGTACTGTTTATTTTAAGCCTTGAAATATGAAGTTATGAACTGAAACTTAACACGTGATACGAAAGTTTGGAAGCAAAGAGAGTAAACCTTGGAAATCGTAAGGTCAAGGCTCCATCGTTCTATCAAACTATCGAGGCGAATGGAACCGTTAATGCTGCAAATATTTGGGTGGAAAACTTTTGTCCTAAATGATACCTGCAAAAATCCAAACACAAAAAAAAAAAAAAAGACGTGCTTATTACACATTCACAATAGCTAAAGTTGGATTTCTCTGCCCAATATGTTAGCAAATACCAAACAAAAGCAAAGGGCAAATACATGTTAAATTTGATTTGAACAAAACCACCCTTCAACAAACAAGAACAATGAAAAATGTAAAGCCTTCCTATAAAGCTCAGGACCAGAATGCTCTATCAGGATAAACTTTCTCTTGTTCTAAATTGTGAAGTATAAATACCAAAAGATCAAAGAGTAATTTCACTAGTGCCATACCTTTGGAGGTTTGCGCGGGTAATCTGGGGTGAAGTAAATAGTGACTAAAAACACTCCTCCTGCATAAGGACTATCTTCTGGACCGAATATGATTCCCTCCCAGTGAAACATATTCTCAGAAACAGGCCCTGTGTTACCGTAGAGTAAAGAATACTATTATTTTATCTCGCATATAATATAACAAAAACAAAGTACGTAACTTTCTTAATTATTTGCCATTTTTATCTTTGACAATTATGAAAGTTGCAAGTAAAAATATTAAATTAGTCAAGAACAAACAAATTATACATTGATAGATGAAAGATGAATGAACTACAACTCAAATGCAATTGGAAAAATCTAGGTGGCATTCAAGGGCGATTTGGAACAAGAGAATGTTCTATGTAATTTGTTTCCAAAAGAGACGTAAAGATTATCCAAAAGTTGCCCGAACAATATGAACTAAAGTAGATAATTTACTAGCACTTTCAAGATAAATAAGGATTTTGAAACACAATAGCGCATAAAACCAGACTCAATTATCAACATTTCTTTCTCATCATAATCCACTCAAGACATACTAAAAATACTTCAATTGAAGGAAAAAATAATTGGAAATAGAGAATGTTCTTTGTGCAACCCAAATCTCTGTAATTGGTTGCAACCCTTAAAATAGATGGCTTAATTAAAACATTCTAAACTTTTCATCGTACCGACGCATTAATATGCAGACAAATATAGTGAAGCATAGCAAATGTGAAAATCATATAATACCTAGCAGTTCAGGTCCATTCCATAGACAAGCTCCCGTAAAAATGCAAATAACCTTTTTCACCAGTATAAAATATATTCCACTGATAAATTCCAAAACAAGAAAGCCATTTTATCATGATAATTGCATAACTCACTTGCAACCCACAAATAACAAGAACAAACATTCTTAATTAATCTTTTATGTTTTTGCAACCCACTTGAAAATCATTGCTCTAAATTTGCACAATAAACATCCGTACCAGAGAAAAAGTTATAACCCTTGAACAAAACAATAAAAAGAAACACATACGCCTACCGAACTCAAACTAGTACCTGCCGAAAAAGAACTAGGAGGATTTTTATGCAAGGCTTTTAGTTCCTCCAAAATCTTCTTTTCAGCCATCCCACCAAAAGAACTTGCACCTTTTTGAGTGTTTTCGAGAAAGAACTAAGTACCTGCACAAAAGGAAGTAGGAGGATTATTTGTTGTGTTTATTTTTGGTGAAAATACTGATATAAAAAAGAAACTAACTGTAAACAGGGACCTGCTTGAGTCACTAAAAGTTTTTTTTTCGTCAAAAGAAGATGTATGGTGCGGTGGAGTGTACATCTTGAAAAGAATTGACATGAAGTGAGAGGTGGAGCGCAAAACTTTAATGCATCTTTGATTCCCGTGCATGAGTGTGATGATTCTCAACAAAAACATCGTTCATTTGCCGATTTTTTGACTACAACATTGATTGAACTACTTATATATAGTCGACGAGTCACGATAGAAATGACATATAAGCAATTGAGTTCTCGTTCTCGCGATCATGAATATCAATGCATTTACATTAATACTCTTCATTAATTTTGTTAGAGGATTTAAAAAGTTACTGGTTATGAATTGATCAAGATAATGAAAGAAAAGTATCCAACTTGTTAGAGTGTCAACATTGTAGCTCTTATAAGACATCGATGATATATATTTATCTGATCATTATTTGCATTACAATTGCATCATACATGACATATATGTATTTGTTTTTGCTATTCTATTTTGTTACGAGATATGCGGAGCCTTGTAATATCATTCGGATTCAAAGTTCATATTTTCACGGTTGCAAACATAAGATGGACCTCAATTATATTACAAATCTAACATATAAATTAACTCTTCATAATACTGCGCGTCCCGCAGATGCATGAGTTTTGCGCACAACATTTATATAAACTGGTGGAGTTCTTAATAAGACTATGCTTAAACAGACGTGGAGAAATGGAGCCATGCAACCAGAAATATGACATAGAATGGTGAATAATAATAATAATAATAATAATAATAATAATAATAATAATAATAATAATAATAATAATAAATATTTATAACAATATAATTTACAATATCAACAATTCATCAAGAAATATAGTATCTTAAAATAAAGATATTTTTAACATGATAAAAAAATAAAAAATCTTAAAAAAATACAATATAGGTAAAATTGCAAAAAGAAAATTACGTTTCTCTAAATGCCATTTAAAGATAAATGGTAATAGGTTTGCTATTAACATTTGAATCATAATAATGTTCATATATCTTTTAGCAATTGAGCACGTCAAAACCTAGTCTATGTTTATGCTTATTGCTTTAATTGTATGTGTAGTTTGATAATAATTATGAACATGTTTATTTTGTAAATTGAAAGAATGAGGAAAACAAAGAAAAAGTATTCAATCTTGATAAATACTTGATATGTGGAATTATTCTTTAAATATTACAGTATCCATAAAAAATAAGAATTATTCTTTATTACAAATAAGCAATTCCAAGAGACATACGTTTTAATTAACAATCTAGATCGACATCTTATTAGATATGAATATACGGAATGTTCATTCATCGTGGTATGATTTTACAGACCTGGGATTAGTTTAACATTCAGTATATACTGAAGTTTATCAATACAATCATATATAATCTATTTGTAAACAAATTTCTTGATTTTAAGCACTTCTATACCCAGCTAAAGCTCTAAATTGTGCTTGAGATGATGCATTTGAACACAGAAATACCCAAAAAGAATCTTTATAATTACCCTACATATATAGCAGCAGTGTATGATTTAATTCATAAAAAAAAAAAGCTTAGGAAAAATATATATGAATGTTCAATTGAATTTATCACGTTGGACCGCATCGTGCTTATATCTAACATTCTAAAATCATATGATAAAGTTTCTCCATGGGACCATATATAAATTACGAGAAAATAAATTTTTGTTCTCGCGCCATTATATCAACTAAAACTTTAAATTACGCGGGAAATGATGCATTTGAATACAAAAACCACAATTTCTTAACCATATATAGCATTATAGTTTTGAATTAACCAAATAAAACAGCTTAAAAGACGTATATGTAATACCTTGGAGGACGATTCCCAGATCTAGTTTGGACTTCTACGGAAACCTATTCATCAAACAAAGGAAAAATCAACAAATAAAAAAACATGAAAAGTTTTACAGTAAAAAGAGAAACGATAAATGAAAAATAAGAATTAAATAGTAACAGAAAACAAAATCAAATGTATTTTCACTTCAGAGAAGTTGGATTGCCGAAAAACCTCGAAATCTTCAGCCACCTTTTTGCCTGGATGTGTCAATTTTCAGACAAAGATATAGGTATTATATAATATATTAGGTTAGGTCAGAGTTTGTCCCCTGACGGCGGACTTATAAAGTTGGATGAAATTGGGGTATCGCCCCCCCTTTTTTTTTTGTTCCTCTTTCATTTGTTGATTTGTTGCCATATAAGTATAATAAGAAATAAATTTTTACGCTACTTTAAATACTATATTATTATTCCTATTTGAGATATGATTACTTATATAATAATACGCCATGAAGTTTAAAAATAAGGTACAAATTAATGCCATTCCACATATTCAAAATTCGTTTCGGCACATGAAAACCAAAAGGAATACTACAATATTTTTTTATTTGTTTTACAAGTTTTTTCAAGTATATATTGCGCTTATATATTGTGTATCAATTTAAAGAAAAATTAATATTATCTTTTGCAAAGTTCTCTTGTAAGCTGAACCTAATTAACTTTTCTTTAATTTTCTCTAGCCGTGTATATATATAATAATTAATTGCATATAAGTAGACTGCAGAAAATGAACATTTTTAGTTTCTCGTGAATCGTGATACATGGTTTGCAGTTGCCACCTCTATGTATCTTTGACGTCTCAATACTAGTTCCTCATTATATAACTTTAAACCTTTTCTTATTAATCTAGAAATTTTACCTGTACTATCGTATATATCTTTATATTACTTCATTTATTTTAACAAATGCGACAAGCAGGTAAACTCACACATCACTGCAAAATGAGTAAAAGAGTAATCAATTAGGTGTGAAGTATATATATATAACACTAATTTGCAAAGGGCCTTAAGAACAGAACAAAAGTACGTTCCAACTACATATTAAATTTACACCAAAATACATATTTTATGTAAATCTTTCTTCTTCTTCTTCACTGTCTTCGGCGTCGTCATCATAGTCGTTATCATCGACTGTGATGATTGTAGCATCATCTTCGTCGTCACTACTATCCTTTTTCTTTATATCATCATTGTTGATGATGATTGTAGCATCAATGTCGTTTCCATCTTTACTATCCTCTCATTTTATATCTTCGTCTTGAAGATTGGATGGAAATGCATGCCCCGGTATGTGGATTTTGAGCTCAAGTTCATTTGACCTTCATTTCATCACATCAAATCTAACTTTGTCTCCTTCCATCAAGTCCCGATCACTGACAACATGGATCAAAATTTCCATACGTTTCTTCGAAAATCACTGAAACGTTTCCATTTTTCACTTTGTCGAAACGAAATCTAGAAGTAGTTTCCAATTACATTTCAACTATAACTTTTACGAAATTTTTGAAAAATGTCGAAAAGCTTTCGAAAAACTACGAAACGTCTCTAATATTTAGGAGACCGAAACATACATCGAAACCGAAACTTTAATCCATGCAGTGACAAACCGCTTCCATCCACCACCAAACCCTTTTTGCTTTCTTTCTCCATAAAAATCAATAGATCATGGGGTATGTATCACTTTTCATAGGTTAGGGGGTTAAGTGTAAAAGGTCCAATAGGTTGGGGGTCTGCTGCAATTAACCCGTACTTTTATAACTTGAAACATTAGTCCGTTATCTTTAAGTAGTGTGCAATTTTAGTCCTTTTTTTTTTTTTTTTTTTTTTTCTTTTGGGACTTTCATTTATAACCAATTAAAACTTCAAATTTGCATTGAGATGATGCACTACAAATACAAAAATATACGATAATTTTACTATATAAATAATTATTGTCTTGAATTAGCAAAATTTTAAAAAAAACTTTGAAAAAGTATATGAGCATTAAATTAAATTTATCACGCTATCGCGATTTGGATCATTACGTGATTAGATCTAACATTCTAGCATCGTACGACGAATCATACATAAATTACGTAAATAAATTTCTATCTCCCGCCAGTTTCATTTGTAACAATTTAAATATGCGCGAGATGATGCATTTGAATACAAAAATATAAGATAACTTTTACCATGGTTATCATTATAGCTTTAATCAAAATTGGAGTATTGCGGCCCTATTTTTTTCTCCCCCCCCCCCCCCCCCCCCCTTCCATTTCTCTCTCTCTTCTTTCTATATATATATATATATATATATATATATATATATATATATATATATATATATAATGAGAAATTAGTTCTAACGCTTCCTCAAATATTATATTAATATTCCTATTTGAGATTCAGATACTTAATAATTAATACTTAATGATATTTGGAAACAAGGTACAAATGCCGTCCCATAGGTTTCGCGCACTTGAAACAAGATACTGCAATTTTTAATTTTTTTTACAAGGAGAAATCGCAAGAAAAATTTCACTTATATTGTTGGTTATCAAGGCAAAAGACAAAGTAACAGTACTTTACAAGTTTTTCTTGTAAGTAGTTTTTTTTTTTTTTTTTTTTGACAAGTCTTCTAAGTAGAACATAATAAATTACTTTTGATCACTACCTAGTTCTCTAGCCGCGTAGGGCATCTTCTTTTATTATTATTATTTTATTTTTTTATGTAGCGAAATCCATAGATTGCACAAATGTAGATTTTAGCTTCTCGTGATGCATGGATTGCACATGTCATCTCTACATTTCTTTGACGTGTTCAGTACCAAATACTCATTTAACTTTCAACTTATCTGATTTCATTAATCTAGAAGTTTGTTTTCTATCATTTAGGTTCGTTCATATCTCGACAAATTAATGCTAAAAGACGGACAATCAATCTAAACCCCTCGTGGTTTTGAAAGTCTGCACAAAACTCTCTTGTGGTTTGTTAATTGTCTAAAATTCTTTTTGTTTTCTTAAATTCTGCACAAAGTCCCTTTTCCGTGAAACCACAATGGGGTTATGTGCAAAATTTTATGAAACCACAAAGGAGTTTTGTTCAAGCTAAGGGATGATATGCAGAATTTACGAAACTACAAAAGAGTTCTAAGTAATAATCAAACCATGGGGGAGTTTTGTGCATGTTTTCTGAAACTACAAGAGGGTTTTATGATTTTTCCCGCTGAAAGACAAACAGATTACGTATAGGCATCAAGAGGTCATATATGTTTGATGAATAAAAGAGTAACCAATTAGCCAGTAAATACCTACATAAGATGGTAATTTACAAAGGGCCTTTAATGTAACAAAAGGAGTTCCAACTTCAAATGGAATTTACACCAAAATACATATTTTTTTGGCTAAATTATTCATAATCATCGTCCTCTTCTTCTTCCTCTTCGCCGCCATCATAACTGTCTTCGTAGTCGTTGTCATCATCTAATAAGATGGTTGTAGCATGATCACGATCATCACCATTTCTCCTAATTCCTTCTTGAGGTTCGGGTGGAGATACACGCTTTGGAATGTGGATTTTGAGCTTAAGTTCACTTGAACTGCATTTTATTACGTCAAACCTAACTTTATCACCCTCCACCAAGTTCTGATCAATGACAAGCTGCTTCCATCCCAAGCCAAACACTTTCTGCTTTCTTTGTCCAAAAAATCGCACTTTGTAGGTATCTCCAGATGTGCACTTCAAAATTGCTATAATGTTGTTTGATGGTAGTCGTGAAGCCACTGGAACTGGAAATTGCTGAGAACATATTTAACAAAAAATAAAAAGTATTAATGTTTTTTTTTTTTTTTTTTGTAATAGCATGTCTCAGTTGTCGTGAAAACTCATACAAAACATACAATGAGCGAGAGAGAACAAAGATAACTAATATTTTTTGGTCTCTGTGTCATTGATTAATATTTCTTCTTTTTTATATCAATATAATGATCATATTCTACTATATTAAGTTGGCAGTAAATGGGTTACATTTTCGACATACTTTTGCACGGCGATAATAGGATTGAACTATGTAGATGCTTATGAAATATCATAGTTTAGCTTCTAAAGTGGAATTATTACCAATAGATAAGCCGGTTGAACTGCAGTTTTGGTGAGAACCATGTAGAAGTGTGAGTTATCTCCAGATGGTCCTTCTTTTGACGTTTGTCGGGGCCCATTCATCTACGATATAAAAATAACACTTAAAAGTCTCATGAAAGTTAAACAATAATTAAAACAAAAAATATTTATTTACTTTTACAAAATGGGTTTATTACTTCATCAAGATATATCTCAAGTATATTATGAAAGTTGGTCCTATAGTTTGTCTAGAAATCTTACTCCTGCAATGTGCCATCAATCCAATAAGTCACAATATCTTGATTTTACTTCAAAAAAAATTAAGATAATTATACATACATCCCTAAAGCTTTTGGAAATCTTTTTATTTACTCCAATTTTTCAAAAAAATAAATAAATTCAATATTAGGGGTGCATGTGTAATTATTTAAATCAAATGGAGTAAAATAAAAAAGATTGAAAATTTGAATGATCCCGTCCAGTTCACCATGACTTCAATTAATAACAAGTTACATGATACGAAATTAGACGGTTTTCATTAAATAAACAAAATTAATACTTGGACCAGTTGTATGACCAATTTCGAAAAACTCTCCTATTCTTTTGGCATCTTTTTCAGAAAGAAAAAGAAAATAAAAAAAAAATTCACCTTTGCTTTCCCAGTCTTGAGTGTAGATTTTGGAAATGCCGTGTTCTCTGAGGTACGGGGTGGATTCGCCTAAAGCAAAAGAAAACAAACAAATCATTACCTCCAATAGAACAGACTTCTAAAGTGTATATAAGAAAACCACATTTAAATCGTGATGAACCCCTATGTTTCCATTTCAAATTCCGGCGGAAATTGGTCGGAAACTCGATCAGGTAGCTAATTCTCTTTTTCAGTCAATAGATGAAGGGGAAAATGCTTATGGTACATGAGGCAAGTTGACAAAAAAAGAATAAGGATAACGTGCAATAGGGATATAGTATATACTTATTAATGTTTGACTATCGAGACAAAAATCTCTGACCTATTTAGATATAACATTTTAAACTTTTAGAGTATACAATTATCTTACCTAAGTCAAGAAATGTTTTTACCTTTGTAGTTGCCTTACCAGTTTTGTCAGTTTCAAGAATGAGCCTCTTAGATGCAACCGGTACTCCATCATTCATCTTAAACACAAGAGACAATGAGACAAGTTATATAAAAAAGATGTCTCAACGACAAAGAAGAATAAAAAAAAGCCTAAAATATCCTCTTAAATGTTTAATAAGTTCTTTTTTCCTGATCAAAGGCTGGAAGTTGAAATTTCGTACTACTGTGAGATTTGCAAAATATTTGTTGCTATATAATTTCTACCTCTTAAAAAAACAATAAATATTGAGACATGCTGAATTCATTTTCTTGACAAAATTATAGTAACTTACTCGGTTACTCCTCATAATTATTTCGGTTTAGATATTTGTAATATATACACAATAACCTATTGTAACTTGAAATTGTCACTTTGTGTAACAACTTAATTTCGCCCTGTTTAGCTAACCTCCTTAATTAAAATACCTGAGTTGTGATTTTTACTTTCTGTTTATTCATATTAAACCGTTTAAACTCAATGATATGATAAATATATGATCCATCTCGAAATCATAGGTTTAAACTAATTAATTTAAGGCATACAACCTTGTTTCTATCACGGCTCCGTCTAAAAGTGTAAAGTTAGTTGACTTCTTCTCTTAAACTATATAGTCATGAATGGTAATGCTGATATTATATGATAAAGGATATCTTCGTTATATATATTATTTTTTCTCATGTGACCTAGTTCTGACCTTTAGTTATGTAGGATTCTTATTCATATATCTATTAAGTATTAAGAGTTTGCATCATCTGTAAAAGTATTACACGTACACATACCTTTCTTTTTCCTCGTTGTATTTCAATTTGTCTTGCACTCCTGATAGGTTCGCGAGATGGACCACCCTCTGAGGCATGACGGTGATGGGACTTCTAATATATAAAAAGAAATAAGTTAAACAATCTTGAAACTTATAGGTTTTAAGGCTAGATTTATCTGTTATTGTATGCACTAAAAATTAGAATACAATAGAACTAATATAATTTATTTTAATGTTTTATATATTCTGCCACTTATGGTAAACTTCATAACTATAGTTCCTTTTATAGTTCCATACATTGTATTAGGCGTACACATGCCACTCTCTTGATTCTTATATATAGAATATGCAAAAGTTCTTCAAGTTTTTTTAAAAATAAAAATAAAAAAAAGAGTTGATGATTCAAGAAGAATTTTGACCTCTGTTATATAATTTATTTATTTATTGATATTAGATAAGAATTATGTGTATTGCTCACAAATAGTTACAACACTAGCAACAATAAATTAATTAAGAAAATCGAAAAGCGTAATCATCATCAAGTGCTCTACGCATCCAAACAATAGTGTAATCTTTGTGAATATATATTCTTGTAGTACTTAATGAGTTATATGGTACTCTTATGCCACACTGTGAATTAAATTGACTTGTACGTAAACCATTACTGATCCATCTCGGATTCTTTTTTGTTCGTACTCTTAATAATATTTTCTACCTTTGCTGATAAAAAGAAAAAAATATATGAAGAGTTTTCTAGCTGTAGAAGTAGTGAAGGCAACAAATATATACCGCTATTTCTGTTTGACTTTCCTCAACTCTGTTGGTGTTCCTCATTGACCCAACATATGGTATCTCTTCCACATCTGGTGATGGATCGTGCATCTGAAACCAAAAAAAAAGGAAGAAACTAACTGACAAACCTAGGGCATTTTTTTTTAATAAAAGATCTCTAAGTGCAATCAAAGATCATTCTTGTAATAACATTTAGTCATTTTTTTTTCAACTTTTACTAGTTAAACTTATGACAGTGGTAACATAAATACTTTTTCACTATATATGCAATGTTTTACAAAATTAAAAGGTTATAGTTTCTTTGATGTAACTTAAATCTTTTTCCGTGTGCGTTTATAAACAATAATATCCTCATGCAGTAATTCTAGCTGAAATGAAAAATTTGACGTTTTTTTTTTTGGTAAATACTAAGATCGTCTTGTTTATACAGGTGTGATAGAATACAATATGATCTAAGAAAATTAACGCACTCTGACTCTAGTACATAATTTTGTCTAATTAAGCACTGATATAATATAAATTTAACACCTGCATATGACTTACTTGAAAATCCTCGTGCAGCAAGTCCCACGTTTCCTTTGCTGACGTAGCATTATAATATCTTACGCAAATGCTCGGACAAAGATGCTTGTGAATTTCCAAAATCGCCATCGCATCACTTATTTTATCAGCTTTGAGCACTTCCATTTCTTCCTCTGGGAGCATTACCGTCGTCCGGAGTTTCCTGAGACCGCCCTCTATCACGCACCATACCCCCATAAACATAAGTAGTTTTTTCATTCTCACTGACCAATCAGCAAACCCTCTTCCGGAGAATGTAGGAACGTTGGAATTGGCCATGTTTTTTTTTTTTTTTTTTTTTCTTATCAAGTTTGTGGGGATCTCCTTCTACATATTAAACAAACACAAATTATAATTTAAAATGAACGTAGTTATCTTGATTCAGAATTCTTATTTGCTTGCAAACATAGGATGACTCTAGATTATAACACATGTGGTTTAAAAAATATTATTCATGATGTGCTACAATTTATTTAAACCAAACATAAAATCGTAAAATGGTGCTAATAATTTTGCACATTCACGGGCATTGCACATAACATCTATGTATTAAGCAGGCGGAACTTATTATAAGATCTTGCACAAGCTTGACAACAAAAAATTATATATAAATTACTCAAAATCTTAATATTAATTTATGAAGGCAAAAACTCATGAAAGTAAGAAATATTGATAATAAACCCGCTGGATATATGTAACAAGGAACAAGCTGTAACAAAAAATTAATAAGACAAAAACTACCCAATGTTATATATGTGATAGAAGAATAAAACACATTCAAAAAATTAGCAAAAAAGAAAACTTATTTAGCTCATGTTCAGGGGGGGGGGGGGGGGGGGGTTATCAAATTTTTCTTTTCTTAAAATTATTGTGGGAGCTTTTATTTCTTTTTCCAAATAATTATGTTTTCATTGTGAATAATAGTTTTTGCAAGAAATTATTAAAATGATTTAGTTATAGGAATATACATATGAAGGAAAACAGAAATCTAAACGTTATTTAGCCCATCCTAAGACCAATTTCCGATTCCTGGATCAAAGTCTCCGTACTTTTTCATAAAGTACCAAAATATTTCTTCTTTTGATTATTAATTAGAAAACAATATAAAGGTTTTTCCATGTTAATTGCAATATTTATTTTTGATGACTTTTTCCCGAAATATGTCAAAAATCTCAAATTATTTAGAATGGTTCTAATATTTACCCAAACGACACATACATAAAAACTGAAAATTTTGGTTCAAAGTTGTAGTAGGTAGAGGCATAAAAAGGATGGTAAGAGTGGGGCTGAAGGACAATAAAAGAAAATGGCGGATGTAAATTTAATATTTTATGAGTAGAACAATAAGGTAAAATACCACTATGTAGATTCAAGTAAAAGTACACTTACTAGTTCACAAAAAAGAAAAGGACACTTGTTTGAGACAAGTAAATGCGGAGTTAATGGCATAGCTAAGTCTTATTTAACTATTTCATTTGTCAGTGAAAACTTTAAATGTAAAGCTCTAGTGCCACTAAAAGACTAATTAGTGATAGTTACTACATTTAGTTTTACATGATAGTAACTTTCTTATATATTTCGGCACGGTATATGAGCTTGGGTATGTATATATATATATACACATATATATATATACACACATATATATATATATATACACATATATATATACACATATATATATATACACATATATATATATATATATACATATATATATATATATACATATATATATATATATACATATATATATATATATATACATATATATATATATATATACATATATATATATATATATACATATATATATATATATATATGAACATAAATCTTTGATATTGATGAACATAAATCTTTTTGTGGTTTTAAAGAAAAGGATAAAACAAAAAAAGATTAATTCATTACAAAATAGATCGCATTATTCTTCAAAATTCAGAACTCTTATAAGTAAATCCAACCAAATTTATCAGGAGATAGATTTTAGGACACGTGATTAGAACTAAAACTCCTATACAATAAAGTATATATCTACAGTCACAAATCATTTAAATTTTATCCGGCGGCACTTCCATTAATTACAAATATAACTCTCTAAATTATGCAAAAGATGATACATTTGAAGATAATTTTTTATTTTTTTTATCATGTATATCATTCTAGTTAGGAATGATTTAAATAAATGAAAAGCCAAGGAAATATGTATCACCTTTTAAGAAGACGCAATAGATCTAACTAGTTCGCACTTCTATGAAAACCTGTTCATAATTAAGAAGAAGAAAAAAAAGACAAAAAGCTGCATTAAACAAATGAAAGACAAAAAAAATATCACGAATTAATTCACCGATACGTGATTAGAATTAAGATCCGCTATACAATAAACTATAACTGTACAAACACATGTAATTTATAATCAAGAGTAAATGTTTTTCTCTTCGCACTTTATTCTATAATTAATTACATAAATTACGGGGGAGATGAAGAAAAAATAAAGTCCCTTTAGTCCAAACATCGTGGTTACTGACCAAATGAAAGAGACGCTCATTGAAAATATATAAATGTCAATTTAAATTTATCACAATTTGATTTTGTGGACACGTGATTATATTTAATATACATCATACTATAAAGTTTATTTATATGATCACATATGATTTATTTGTATATAAGTTTCTATCTCGAGACTTTTATTTATCACAGATTAAACTTTTAATTACGCGGGCGATGATGCATCTGAATACAAATATACAAAAATAATCTTAACCATTCTAATTAACCAAATAAACCAAAAGACGAGGAGAAATAATGTATATATCACCTTCTGAAAAGATGAACCAGATCTAGTTTGCTCCTCTATGAAAACCTGTTCATGAAACAAGGAAAAAAAAAAAGCGACAAATTAAACAGTGATACGTATATAAAATGAAAAACAAGAAATCAAATTCATTTCATGTCTGAGAATTGAGGCGCTGAGACCGACCGAAATGAACTCGAAATCTTCAGCCGCCTATTTTGCCTGGATTCGTAGTGAGAGTGTCTATTTTCAGACAGGATTGGGTATTATATATATTAGGTTAATTCGAAGGTTTTTTTCCCCTGCTGGCGGTACACTATAATTAAGTTGGACTATTGGCCCCTTTTTTTAATGTTTGTTGCTATTAATATAATAATAAGAAATATCTATAGTACTTATGCTTCTTTAAAGTTTTTCTTTTTATTATTTTAATTTGAGATTTGGAGTAGTTATGTAAATACATCAATTAGAAACTCACATAGTTATTAAAGTAATTGGGTTAGACGCATGCACCTACATTTGGGTGCCATACTCATTTATATGAAATAGTCCACTAGTATTGGGTCAAGTTTACAGTCATTACTCAAAAGAAAATTTTCATTTTTAGTCTTTCAATTTCGTGGTATCTGCAAATGTAAATGAAAAAGTTTTATTGGCTTTTGTACCCGTAAAAACACATTTTTAGTGTTTTAAATACTGGCTTTTGTTTCTGTCTGTCTAAAAAAAGTAAAAAAAAAAAAGCACAAGTCGCAAAATCATGTTCAGTGGTGTTTCTCCAACTACTTTTGAAATTATGTTGTACTTAAAAAAACTTTAAAAAGAAAAAATCACTTCTTTTTAATTTTTACAAACACCTCAGTAATACTTTAAGTAGCTTTTTAAAAAGATTTGCAAACACACCCGACTTTTGTCAAAAGTAACTTAAAATGACTTTAAGCAAAAATAATAAACAAACTCATTTTATAAACACCCCTTTTGTGCACGGTCTAAAAGTGATCTTTTAAGAAGTCATAATCCGTAACCAACATAAGAGGAAGTGTTACTCTCTAGGTAATAAAGAACTTCCTCCTGAAATGGCGATCGAAGTAGCAGTCTTCTCTGTCACTATAAAAAGAAAGACAAAAAACAAACAATAGCAACAATATTTTCTAACAAAATTTGGGTTTCACTAACCGAAAAAGAATATATTTGACCGCATAAGTACCCGATGTATATAATATTCATCTCAAGTACTTATTATTTATTTTTTTTGGTAATTATCGAGTACTTATTATCCCACTGCAAGAATCTTCTTCTCAATGTCCATCTCCACAACCATTTGCCATCGAGACATTGATCTTGATCTGCCACAAACTTAACTTTATCCCTTTCAATCTGATCGGTCTATAAAATTTGATGTTAAGAGGAGAGTCCCGATCCACACGTCTTTCCATAAGAAGGTATATATCCTTTCCATTATCGACACTTTGCTTGATCCCTTTCTAGTAACTTCATCAGAATTAAGTTGCCTTAAGTCCCTTTCTCCATATAGAGTCAAATTTCGAAATTCTCAGCATCCAACTCAAATCTAATGATGGAATCACTATATTTAGATCTAATTATATAATTCTTTTATAATTATATCAGATTTGATAGCAGTGGTGGAGCCACGTTGAGGGCTCACCCGGGCTGTAGCCCGGGTGAGTTTGTCTGAATTTAGATATTAGTACTCTTAATTATAGTCTTAAATATAATTGCAGCTATTAAAGTCCTCAATATTAATATTTAATTGGCTAAATTTATTGCTATTCAACAGCCAAATTAGACGGTGAAACTCTCACCATCCATATTGGAACAACAGTACACCACCTTTTAGAATTTACCAATTTAGATTTGTTTTTGGCTCATATTTGTTAACTTTTAAACAAGATAATGGGTATAGAAAAATTATAATAGCTTTTGTATCAAATAAAATTTATGTATATAGTAAAAAGGTTAGTTATCACATTAGTAAATTACAAGAATATTAAAGGTTCATATTTTATTATTAAGATATCTATATTTTTTTGTATTACGCTTGTCATATAGTACTTCAAACTTTTTGAATTAAGAGTACAAAATTAGTTGTGCCGATTGCTATGCTACCTCTTATAAGTTAGCCCAGGGTGAAAAAAATTTCTGGCTCCGCCCCTGTTTGATAGGGTATGATATCGTAATACTAGGGCAACTTTGTGAATAAAATAGCTGTGACTTGTGATAGGTATCACATCCGTGGACTATTCTCTATTAGAAGATTGATGATACTTTTCTATGCACAAACAATGGTCCTTTTAACGCGTCGTATTATCGAACTTAGTACTATGAAATGAAACTCACCAATTTGTTCTCTCTCTCTCTCTCTCTCTCTCTCTCTCTCTCTCTCTCTCTATATATATATATATATATATATATATATATATATTAGGTTAGATCAAAGGTTTGTGCCCTGATGGTGGTACTTTATAATTAAGCTGGACAATACTGGAGTATTGCAACCCCCCCTTTCTTTTTTCCTGTCGTTTGTTGCTATATATATAGAAATATATATAATAAAAAATAAATTCTTACGCTTCTTCAACGATTATATATTATTTCTTGATAGAAATTTGGAAACAAGGTACAAATGCTGTTCCATGTATTCAAAAGAATACTTTCCGCGTTCTGTCTTTTTTTTTGGTTAGTAAAGGAAAATATTTAATATCATGAAGGGGCACCGGGAACGACAACAGAACAAGAGCACTCGAGGAGCTAGCTAGATGATTACAGATATATAATTGAACCAATCTATAAAAGAGAACCCAAAGTCTTGTCTCTTAGCTTTTAGCCATGCCCATGACTTGACTTTAATAAGGTCTAATTCCCTCAGAGGGTTAGCTGTTTGAGAGCTGAAGATAAATTTGTTCCTAGCTAATTCCCTCGGGTTATTGGCTGCCGCTGTAGAGATCCCCAGCTAACCGAAGACCATCACCGCACCCATATTTGATGGGAGAAAGCACGTTCAAAGAACAGGTGTGATGTTGATTCTATTGCGGATTTTAAACAAGGTACTGCATTCTTTTTTTTTCTATTGCAAGGAGAACTTGCAAGTAAAGATTGCATTTTACGTGTAGTTGTTTATCAATTAAAAAGGCAAAATTAATTAATATTATCTTTACAAGTTTTTCATGTAAGTAGAACCTACTTGACTTTTCACTAACAAGTAATTGCACGCACATAAATTGCATAAATAAGGATTTTTAGTTTCTCCTGATGTATGGATTACACTTGTAATCTCTACATATCTTGACGTCTTCAATGCCAATGACTCATTATATATATATATATATATATATATATATATATATATATATATATATATATATATATATATATATATATATATATATATATATATATATATATATATATATATATATATATATATATATATATATATATATATATATATATATCACGACCTAAGTCACATAATGTGGATGCGAGAGAGAGTGCAAAAGCGGGAGCGCGTGCGCCAGGGCGCCGAATTAAGAATTTCATATATATGAATGCACCTTACTGCGTTTGTTAAAAATAATTAAAAGTATTTCTTTTGTGAATATAAATGATTATATTAGTCAATAAGTAATTACAAAGGATTAAATATAGCATACGTAACCTATCAATCTCTCTTTATCTATTCATAGGTAGAATTGAATTTGATTTTTAACGTAAGTATTCTGTAATTGTATTTTTCTTTTCTCTTTTATTTTTCTTATTTTCTTTTCTTTTGAAAACAATGAATTCATTACCTATTCCCAAATTTATTTTATTTTTGTTTACTATCTTTAGTAGTACTGATCAATGCTTAACAACATAGCCCTTTAATATATGTTTCCTTTTTCATTCTTTTATCTCTGTATTTTTGTTCCTTTTAACACCTTAAATTCTTTTATTTTTATCTTCTTACCAATTAAGTCACCACAAACATTGTGAGAGAATCTAAACGTTTCTTCAGTTTAATCTTTTGTTTCTATATTTTTTTGCAATTATTCTTTTTACAACTTGATTTTGTCTACTCTTACTTCAGTCCTCAATTTTTTGCAACTATTTCTAAGTTTATTTTGTCCAATTATTACTTCAATCTAGTTGAAGGAGACGACACTAGGCACATGAAGTAGTTTATAGGTAGCGCACAATGTAGACTTGAATTGTGTAAAGTAAGAAGTCTTAGTACAAGAACTAAGAATACTTAGTGCTAGAACTAAAGATTCTCAAAACGTCTTAGTGTGGAGTACAAACACTTAATTCATGAGAGCGCAACTAATGCACAGTGCGTTGACCAGTGGTGAAGGATTATGTGACTTAGATCACGACTTGTCTTTTTTAATAATCTAAAAACTATACCTTTTTGTCATTCAGGTTCATTTATATTCTAAAACTCAAACAGATCACACGCAAACATCACCAATTCATACATGTTAAATGAGTAAATGACTAACCAGTTAGCCATGAAATATCTCGATAAGACTGGTTATTACAAAGGGCATTTAAAAAGAAAAAAGAAAATCCAACTTCATATTGAATTTACATCAAATAAGTATTATGGCTAAATTATTCATCATAATCATAATCATCATCATCATCATCCTCTTCCTCTTCCTCTTCCTCCGCCGCCTCCACCTCCTTCTCCTTATCCCCGTCGGCATTCTTTGTTGTCGTTCTCATTGATGGTAGAATCAAATTCCATGATGAGTTTGATATATTCAGTACGTACCATTTCTCCTAATACCTTCTTGAGAATCGGGTGGAGATATGTGGAGTTTGAGCTCAAGTTCATTAGATCTGCATTTAATTATATCAAACCTAACTTCATCGCCCTCCACCAAGAGCTGGTCAATTACCAGCTGCTTCCATCCGAAGCCAAACATTTTCTGCTCTCTTTTCCCCAAATATTTAATTTCATACGTATCTCCAGATTTGCACTTCACAATAGCTGTCATATTGTTTGATGGTAGTAGAGAACCCAAACCAACTGGAAACTTCTGATAACATAATTGACAAAAAAAAAAGAAAAAGGCATAATTGTTGGGAATTGCTTAATCGTAAAAAAACAAAGTGTAATAGCATGTCTCATGATGTCGTGCAAAGTCATAAAAACCTTAAAATGATACAGACTAAAGATAAATAGTATTTTTAGTTTCAGTATTTACCATTGCTTTATATTTTACCTTTTAAGTATTAGTATCATCATTTTGATTATATTATTAAGTTGGCAGTAAATGAGTCTCATCTGCAACATACTTTTGTGCGTCAATAAAATGATTGAACTAAGTGCCTGCTAATGAAATATAATAGTCTAGCTTCTAAAGTAAAACTCTTACAAATGAATAAGCCGGTTGGACTGCATGTTTGCGGAGAACCATGTAGAAGTGTAGGTAATCTTCAGATGATTCTTCATCTGATGTCCGTTGTGGGTCATTTGTCTACGATATTAAAACAAAACATAAAGTTTAACGAAGGTTAAATAATAATTAAAACAAAAAGTATTTATTTACTTTTATATATTAGATATATTACTTCATTGAGAGTCAATATACTATGGAAATCTGTCAAATAACTTGTCAATATCAATTTTGTTTAATATAACGAAAAATGTCAAACTTTAGACATGCATATGCCATCAATTCAATACGTCCCAGTCTTTTGATTTTACTTCAAAAGAATTAAAATGATTACTCATAGACCCATAAAGATTTTGGAAATGTATTTATTTATATAAATAAATACCACTTTGTGTTTTACTAAAATTAAATTTGACTTATTAAAAGAAAAAAATCAAGACTTCAAGTACAATCATTTCAACTTTTTAGGAGTGTAGGTTTAACTATTTAAAGCAAATGGAGTAAAATCAAAGATTTGAAAAATTGAAGGGTCAACTACAATTTACCAGAACTAAAATTGTATTAATTGGATGACTGAAATTAGACGTTTTTCATAAAACAAACACAATTAATACTTGGACAAGTCATATGACCATTTTTTGATTTTTTTTTTTTTTGTGTGGCATGTTTCTATAAAATAAAAATAAAAACACAATAATTCACCTTTGTATTCCCGGTCTTGAGTATGGAGTTTGGATATGCCCTGTCCTGTGCGGTACCTGCGGTGCAGGATGTATTCGCCTAAAGTACAAAGAGAAAAACAAAGAAGTCATTACCATCAACGGAAAAGGACTAATGCATATGTAAGAAGATCACTTTTAAATTTATAAGTTTATAAATATATTATATCTAATTTTTATGAAGATCTCTATATTATATTACTCATAGTTAACTTGTAAGATACTTAAAAACTTCACGCAACTTGAAATTGTTTTGCTTGTAAAGACTATAAGGTTGTTCAATCCAACTTTTGTGAGTACATGAAATTTATTTCTTTTTTTCTTCCTCTATATGTTTGTATATATACTAAAAGTTAGACTATAGAAACACTATTCTCTAAGCCATCCATACATCATTTCTTTTTTTAGGAAATCATCTAGATATCGTATGTTTAAACTTTTAGAGTATACAATTGTCTTAGCAAAGTCAACAAATGCTTTACCTCTGAAGTTGCCTGAGTTTTCTCAGCTTCGAGAACTGGCCTCTTAGATGCAGCGGTTGGTCCATCATTCATCTAAAACACAAGAGCAGACAGGTTGTACAAGAAGGATGTCTCACAAAAGAAGAAACTAAAAGCTTTAAAATACCGTGCTACTATGAGATATGCAGCTGATCAAGGAAAAAGAAAAATGGGATATGCAGAATATATATACATAGTAAAAACTTATTATTTTACAATGTCTATCACTTTAAAAATTATAAATATTGCAACAAGCATCTTAAATTTTTTTTAGTACTCATCATGATTCGTTTTTCTTGAAACTTATACTGATAGGTGATTATCAAATTTAAAATGTATATACTGCTAGAGCACTCCTCATGTTAACTTCGATTTTAATATTTGTACTATATACATAAAGCAACTTGAATTTGTCGCTTTATATTTTTGAGTCTTTGACTATGTTTAACCGATTTTTTTATAGAAGTTTGATTCTTCATAATCAATATTTGACTAATAAATCACGCTGATATGATTTACAATCCACTTGTGACGGAGTGTGTGTGGAACCGGTGGTGGAAATGATTAAAGTTAGGTCTTGGACGTGCATCAAAGCTAACGTTAGAAACTTCAATTACTCGTTTAAGATTTGTGTTCTTTTCCGAGTTCATGTTATATGTAATGGTTTTTGGTTGAGAAACAACTGGTGACGGATTGTATTTGACGTAAGGGCTTAAGTACCCCTTATGCCTCACTTTTTTTTGATTCATCGTCTGTTCAAAAAAAGAAGAAAAATAAAATTGGATTTACGACCCATCTGGAATCTTAGGTTTAAACTTTATTTTCTAAAAACTATTCATGCCTCCGCCTAAAAGCGGTAGATTGGTTGATTTTCTTCTCTTAAATTATTCCATGCATGTTATTTATTCATGCAACAACTTAGTTCTGGCCAGGGATGTTTATTTACATGTTTAAGAAGAAATTATAAGAAAATAATTAATTTGCATCTGTAAAAGTATTAAGCGAAGGCATATATACCTTCCTTTTTCCTTGCTGTATCTCGATTTGTCTTGCACTCCTGATAGGTTCGGTGGATGGACCAGCCTCGGAGGCATGACGGTGATCAGACTTCTGAAACATAAAAAAAAATAAAAATTATCAGTTACGACGTTAGTAACAATAAATTAGTAAACAAATAAAATACGAAGTATTACTTAAGAGCTCTTCCCCTGATCAAAAAAAAAAAACTCAAGAGCTCTTCCCACTTAAAGGTTTTCGTAACCAAAATAGTGTAATCTTTTTGAATCTTAAATTACTGCATATACTTCACATAGTACTCTTATACCAGATGGTGGTGAATAAACTTCAATTATATGATACAATAAGTATTTAAAAAAAAAAAAATCTCTAGAAAAAAGTGAAGTCAACATATATATACCGCTCTCTCTGTTTGGCTTCTCTCGGCTCTGTTGGTGTTCCTCATAGACCCAGTACACGGTAACTCCTCCACTGGGGCAGGTGAGGAATCGTTCATCTGAAATCAAAAATAAAAATAACTCAGGAATTCAGGGCATTTAATAAAAAATAATTGTAGATCCTCTAAATAACGATTATTCTTCTTTTTTCCCTATTAATAATTAAAATGATGTTGATTGTAACCGCTAGTGCAGATTCTGGAAGTGCTTTCGCATAGTATGTGTTACTTTTTTAATTGTGAATTGTGCACTATATATGAACTACTCTATAGAAATTAAAGTTTAATAAGGTTTAGGAAATGCAACCTGATATATAGTGCTTTTTTCTTCTTGTGTATGTAAATAATATGATCCTCATACAGATCTGTTAGATTTTAATCTATCTAAAAAAATTTGATGATGTTCTTCGTGAATAATAAGATCCCCTATTTAGTACATGCGACACTATCCTTTTATCATATGGGAACTGTAATATTTATATATAGTTGATATACGATTTTTAGCATCCTTAATTCGATGAAGAAGCCAAAAACTTCAAAATGCACAAAGAAGAATCCCGAATTAACCTAATTAAGCGTTAATCTAGTATAAATAAAAAACGTGCATATGACTTACTTGATAATCCTCGTGCAGAGAGTCCCATGTTTCCTTTGCCGTTGTAGCATTTAAATATCTCACTGATATGCTCGGAGAGAGATGCTCGAGAATTTTGGAAACTGCTTCTGAATCATCTACTTTCTCTTTTTTGAGCACCGCCATTTCGTGCTCCAAAAGCGTTACCGTAGGCCGAAGTTTCTTTAGGCCTTTCTCTACCACGTACCATAAGCCCATTATCATTAGAAGTTTCTTCATTTTCATGGACCAATGTGCAAATCCTCTCCCGTTGAATGTGGGAACATCTGAATTGTCCATCTTTTACTTTTGTCAAGTTTATCAAGATCTTCCTACAAGTTAAACACAAATAATTCAGATTAGAGTTCAAGTGAAAGTAGTTTAATTTCTTGATTCAGAATTCTTATATTGATGGTTGCAAAAAAAAAAAAAAAAAGATAAATCTAGATAGATTACGATCGATCACTTAAAAACGAATATTCATAACGTATACTACTATATATGTAAACCAAACATAAAATTCTAAAATGTTGCTAATTCTTCACATGCACCAACGTTGCGCGTAATACCAACATTTATGTAAGCAGACGAAACTTTTTATAAGATTGTGCACAAAGTTAACATTTGTCTCAGTAAGGAATATTGATAATAAACCCCTTAGATATCTGTAACATGTAAAAAACTCGAGCGAAAAAATAGGTGAAATACCATATGTAGTGAGTTAATAAAAATCATGTAAGAAAAATAAGCCAAAGAAAAAAAAAAACCTCTTTTAATATTTTAAAGGGGGGATGAGGGATTATATCTTTATTTTGGTTAAGATTATTGTGGCCTGTGGGAGCGTTTTTGTTTCTTTTTCAAAATAGTTATGTTTTTAGGGTGAAATACAAATTTTGCGATGATGTTATAGGAATCAGGCATGCAAAGGAAAAAAGTTCTTCAATGTTATCTCACCCATATCCTAAGACAAATTCCCAGCTTCGTTCTTGGATCAAAAGTTTCTATACTTTCACAAAAAGTATCGAATTATATTTTTCGAAACATATGCAAAGGATTGGAGATATTTAGAAAAGTTCTTTGTGATTTTAAAGGAAAGGGAAAAACAAAGGAAAAATATTAAATCATGACAAATACTAGATAGACTGAGTTATTCTTTAACATTCAGAATTCTTTTGAGTAATTCAAATTAAAGTTATCACGACTCAAATTTCTCGAGACATGATTAAAATTAAAATTTTCCTGTACAATACAATCACAAATCACTTATAAGTAAATATTTTTTATCGGGCGACACTTTCATTTATCACAGATTAAAACTTAAAATTACGTAAGAGATGATACGTTTGGATACAGGTACATATTTTACCATGTATGTTATTCCAGTTTCGAATGATCGAAATAAATGAAAAGTTGAGTATGTAGAAATATATCTATCACCTTTTGAGCCGATACAAGAGATCTAGCAAGTTCACACTTCTATGGAAACCTGTTCATAGAAAAGATAATTTAAAAACGACAAATTAAATTCAAATTAAAGTTAAATCATGACAAATACTAGATAGACTGAGTTATTCTTTAACATTCAGAATTCTTTTGAGTAATTCAAATTAAAGTTATCAGGACTCAAATTTCTCGAGACATGATTAAAATTAAAATTTTCCTGTACAATACAATCACAAATCACTTATAAGTAAATATTTTTTATCGGGCGACACTTTCATTTATCACAGATTAAAACTTAAAATTACGGAAGAGATGATACGTTTGGATACAGGTACATATTTTACCATGTATGTTATTCCAGTTTCGAATGATCGAAATAAATGAAAAGTTGAGTATGTAGAAATATATCTATCACCTTTTGAGCCGATACAAGAGATCTAGCAAGTTCACACTTCTATGGAAACCTGTTCATAGAAAAGATAATTTAAAAACGACAAATTAAATTCAAATTAAAGTTAAATCATGACAAATACTAGATAGACTGAGTTATTCTTTAACATTCAGAGTTCTTTTGAGTAATTCAAATTAAAGTTATCAGGACTCAAATTTCTCGAGACATGATTAAAATTAAAATTTTCCTGTACAATACAATCACAAATCACTTATAAGTAAATATTTCTTATCGGGCGACACTTTCATTTATCACAGATTAAAACTTAAAATTACGGAAGAGATGATACGTTTGGATACAGGTACATATTTTACCATGTATGTTATTCCAGTTTCGAATGATCGAAATAAATGAAAAGTTGAGTATGTAGAAATATATCTATCACCTTTTGAGCCGATACAAGAGATCTAGCAAGTTCACACTTCTATGGAAACCTGTTCATAGAAAAGATAATTTAAAAACGACAAATTAAATTCAAATTAAAGTTAAATCATGACAAATACTAGATAGACTGAGTTATTCTTTAACATTCAGAATTCTTTTGAGTAATTCAAATTAAAGTTATCACGACTCAAATTTCTCGAGACATGATTAAAATTAAAATTTTCCTGTACAATACAATCACAAATCACTTATAAGTAAATATTTTTTATCGGGCGACACTTTCATTTATCACAGATTAAAACTTAAAATTACGTAAGAGATGATACGTTTGGATACAGGTACATATTTTACCATGTATGTTATTCCAGTTTCGAATGATCGAAATAAATGAAAAGTTGAGTATGTAGAAATATATCTATCACCTTTTGAGCCGATACAAGAGATCTAGCAAGTTCACACTTCTATGGAAACCTGTTCATAGAAAAGATAATTTAAAAACGACAAATTAAATTCAAATTAAAGTTAAATCATGACAAATACTAGATAGACTGAGTTATTCTTTAACATTCAGAATTCTTTTGAGTAATTCAAATTAAAGTTATCAGGACTCAAATTTCTCGAGACATGATTAAAATTAAAATTTTCCTGTACAATACAATCACAAATCACTTATAAGTAAATATTTTTTATCGGGCGACACTTTCATTTATCACAGATTAAAACTTAAAATTACGGAAGAGATGATACGTTTGGATACAGGTACATATTTTACCATGTATGTTATTCCAGTTTCGAATGATCGAAATAAATGAAAAGTTGAGTATGTAGAAATATATCTATCACCTTTTGAGCCGATACAAGAGATCTAGCAAGTTCACACTTCTATGGAAACCTGTTCATAGAAAAGATAATTTAAAAACGACAAATTAAATTCAAATTAAAGTTAAATCATGACAAATACTAGATAGACTGAGTTATTCTTTAACATTCAGAGTTCTTTTGAGTAATTCAAATTAAAGTTATCAGGACTCAAATTTCTCGAGACATGATTAAAATTAAAATTTTCCTGTACAATACAATCACAAATCACTTATAAGTAAATATTTCTTATCGGGCGACACTTTCATTTATCACAGATTAAAACTTAAAATTACGGAAGAGATGATACGTTTGGATACAGGTACATATTTTACCATGTATGTTATTCCAGTTTCGAATGATCGAAATAAATGAAAAGTTGAGTATGTAGAAATATATCTATCACCTTTTGAGCCGATACAAGAGATCTAGCAAGTTCACACTTCTATGGAAACCTGTTCATAGAAAAGATAATTTAAAAACGACAAATAACAAGTGAAAAGCTTGCATTAAGCAAAATGACAGATGAAAAAGTATCAAATTTATGGATACGCGATTAGAATTAAGATTCACTATAAATAAACTATGCCAATACAGATGCATATTGATTATAAGAGTGAATTTTAATCTTGCGACACTTTCATTTATAATTAGTCAAAAGATTAGATTACGCGGGAAATGAATACAAAATAGATAAAAAGATCTTGTTAGCCCAACATAATATTCTACTAACTAACGCTCATAAAAATATATATAAATGGCCAATTAAATTTATCACGACATGATTTTATTAAGACGTGATTATATTTAATATTCGTCAAACAATAAAGTTTATTTATATGATCACATACCATTTATTTGTATATAAGTTTCTATCTCAGCGCGACACTACTTTTGTCTATTAATTCCAATTAAAATAATAAATTACGCGGGAGATGATGCATCCAAATACAAATATACAATATCAATCTTCACCAAATATAGCGTTATAGTTTCCAATTAACCAAATAAAACAAAATGTGAGGAGAAATGTATGTTTATATATCACCTTCTAAACGATGGAACAGATCTAGTTTTGCACTTCTTTGAAAACCTGTTCATCAATCAAAGAAGAAAATCGATAAATCAAACAATGAAAAGTTATATAACGAAAAATAATAATAAGGAATCGGAATCATTTCTGAGAATTGAAGCGCCGAGACCGACCGAATTGAACAGAGATCTTCAGCCGCCTTTTCTTGCCTGGATATGCTGAGTGTGTCTATTTTCAGACAGGACTAGGTCTTATATATATACTAGGTTAAATCAGAGGGTTATTAGTCACCAATCTGACGGCGTTACTTTATCACTAATTGGACTATTGGCCCTTTTTTATGTTTGTTGCTATATTAATATAATAATAAGAAATCATTTCACTTACGCTTCTTTAAAGTTTTTATTGTTATTTTATTTGAGATATGAGTTGGTTATGTAATACATCAAAAAGCACAGAAGCTCACATAGTTATTAACGAAATTGGTTGAGACGTACCTAGTAACTCACGGTGTCAATGAAATGTACTCCACTAATATTGAGTCAATTATACAACTATTAAGGTTTCACAAAAAAAAAAAAATACAACTATTAATGCATCAAAAAAGAAAAAGTTTACAACTATTACTCAAAATATTTTATTCCAAAACTCAGCCATAAAGAAAAGGAAAAAAAAACTGATCTATAGGTGTCTTCCAAAAATTAGGCTTAACCAACCCCCAAAAAAAAAAAAAAATTGCAGCGAAACTCAAATCATCGTTGAAAGTTCCAACAATGTTTACGCGGGAAATGAATACAAAAATAGATAAAAAGATCTTGTTTTTCCAACGTAACATTGTAGTTATTAACCAAATTAAACAGAAGCTCGTCAAAATAAATCAATGTCCAATTAATTTATCACGACATGATTTTATCGACACGTGATTATATTTAATATTGGTCACAAAATAAATTTTATTTATATGATCACATACCATTTATTTGTATATAAGTTTCTATCTCGCGCCTAGTACTCTTATTTATTCTAAATTAAAACAGTAAATTATGCGGGAGATGATACATCCAAATACAAATAATCTTTACCAAATATAGTGTTATAATTTCCAATTAACCAAATAAAACAAAAGCTGAGGAGAAATATATATGTATATAGAGATCACCTTCTGGAGCGATGCAACAGATCTAGTTTGCACTTCTTTGAAAACCTGTTCATCAATCAAAGAAAAAATGGACAAATTAAACGGTAACAAAATGAGAAATCAAATTCATTTCTGAGAATTGAAAACCGACCGAATTGAACTCGAGATCTTCAGCCGCCTTTTCTTGCCTGGATATGTTTGAGTATGTCTATTTTCAGACAGGACTAGGTCTTATATACTAGGTTAAATAAGAGGGTTAATCCCCTAACAGCGGCACTTTATAACTAAGTTGGACTATTGGCCCTTTTTTATGTTTGTTGCTATATCAATATAATAATAAGAAATCATTTCAGTTACGCTTTTGTTATTATTATTTATTTAACATATGAGTGGGTTATGTAGTACATCAAAACGCATAAAGCTCACATATATAGCTATTAACGTAATTGGGGAGACGCACCTACTTCACGGATTTATTTCATCTTCAGTTCACTACAAAAAAGAAAGTTTTCCCAACACTTTTTTGCATTAATACCGATATTTTTGAGCGCTTGCAAAACTGGTACCGACGCTTTACCTGAGTGTTGGCTTTTTTTGTGTCGGTAAAGGTTACCCACGCTTTTTGGGTGGCGTCCGTAAAGAAATTGTCAGCACCTACGCTTGAAACCGTTGGCAAAAAGAAGACGCGTTGTTAATTTTTTTTTATATTACAACGCTTTTCTGAAAAAGCGTTGAGAAGTATTACAAAAGCGTCGGGATACACAACATTCGGTGCTTCCTAAACCATTTCCGTAAGTCTTCAGCAACCACGATTCGTTGGCTTCCTTTCCGGTCTTCTTTGTGTAATTTTTGGAAGGATAATTGGATCCATCCTTGTGTTGCGGATCTTTTGGGTATTGAACACGAGGAACGACAACAACTTCGATAGGGAACTATTTTGTACTTTTTCCATGAATGATCACCGGAAATTTTCCATTGTTGTAACTTCGGAGGTACGCAATTCAATCCTGGAACAACATTTCATTTATGGGCGGATGATTTATGTGATTGGGCGTTGGACGACGGAGCGTTTCGCGTCAGGGATGCTTGTTGGCTTTTATGTGACTCTAACTTCATCTCGACAACTTGGCATCATTTTACATCTTAGACAATTTTGAATCTGAAAACCTAATGCACGCAAAATCTCATGTTTTATATAATTGGGATAAAAGCATCGTACCCCTATACTTTACCCTCTATTGCATTTTGCTCACTATCCTTTATTATTTTACAACTTGTCCCATGTACTATGGATAAATAAGCACTTTGCGCCCTAGTCAAATTTCTCGCAAATTTTTGCCAGGACTTGAAACGTGAATATGTTGGTTCATCACGATTTAACCTCAAGTTCAATAGAAAACCCTCTTTTTCCTTCAATCTTTTGTACATTTTCTTAATTTTCACACCCTAGTTTAGTTATCAAAATTTAGGATTTAAAAAAATATGAAAATATAACAAAAAGTAAAGTGACGCGATGGCATTTTATTGAGTGTGGGGTTAAATCGTGATGAACCACCATGTTCACGTTTCAAGTTCCGGCGAAAATTTGCCAAAAATCATTTAAGGGGCAAATTGTTTTTACCAGTTAATAAATTAGGGGCAAAGTGTTTATTTATCCATAGTAGCGGGGGAAAGTTGCAAGAAAAAAAGGATAGGGGACAAAGTGCAACATGTGGTATAGAACAGGGGGTTTGATGCTTCTATACCTACATAATTTTATAAAGTTTACTTTGTGTCATTTTATACATCTTCATGACTTCAGAGAAAGCTCATGATTAGAGAAAGCTCATGATTTAATGTTTCTTTTCTCCATATTCTAATCTACAACACTTGCACTACTAAAATTCTAGGAAAGTTGCTCAAATGGAGATATATGGAACTTACTCTAATCCTTTTACAAAATCAATTTACCACATGCAACTACTCTGATAGCATAAAATGAAAAAGTTACATGCATGTAATGATCTTTTCTTTTATTGATAGCATAAAAAAAATATCAAAGATGATTACGTTTAGAAGAACTACTTCTCTAAATCAAAGAGAAATTTGCATATTGAAGATCAAAAATCCAATGCATAAAAAATCCGAAAATGGTGCAAATTCAACACATGCATAGACATTGTACATAACAAACATTTGTGTAAACAAGCGGAACTTTTTATAAGACCATGCACAAAGTTATTGTCATTACGCTAACACTCCAATCGATACCACTCCCGTTTCAAATACTCGCTGCAAGTTATAAATCACTTTGAATAGATAGTTCCATGGTACATATAAGTTGCAGTTAAATTGTTTCATGTTATTTAGAAGCACATTTAAAATTAATAGTCAAGAACATGATAATTAACTTTGTTGTAATATTTTAACGTGCAAACATAGACCAACCAAGAAATCCTGAAATTCACCTCCAAACTTGCACAAACGTTGCACTTTGATCGACAATCATTCAAGATATGCTTATTTTTATTTATTGAAAACAATGAATATGACTACCTTTCTGATACAAATATATCCCACAAACTCCATGGACATTCAAATCTCACGTATCCGTAGACTTGGTGAACCAAAACAAGTCAAATTAACTACATGGGATTTCATTTGAGTTCATTAGAAAGGCCAAAATTAAAGTGCTACTAAATATTAGATTGGAGCATCACTCACTACATCCTCCGGCAAAATGTGAGCATCTTTCACTTCAAAAATGTAGTAGAGTTCGTCATACTGCGGTAAGCCAAATTTTCTGAAATATTTTGCCATCACGCACTCCTACAAGTCAGAAATACGGTTTATTCAAACAACAGAAAACAAAGTTAAATGCGGTAAATTTTTTATTCTAAATCAAAGAGTGGACCTTTATAACATGAGAGTGGTGGGTTTTTGTTGTTGTTTCTTCCTGTGTTGTTGGGTTAAATTCAACTCCTGGCCACGATATGAAATACATGAAATTCCTAAATCGTCGGTAGATGACAGAGTACTGCTCGCGAACCATTAGACGAGTTACTCCAGCCGTTTCACTATGGTTAGTGAGAACAAAGTGGATACGATCGATGGCACTCTCCAACTCGGATGGTGTATCCATTGGAACCATATGCGATACATCAAAAACAACTCTAATGAAAAGTTCATCTCTGGTCTTGGGCCACAAAACACTATAGATGTCATAGGGTGACACTGGCTTACGCATAAAAAGCCTCTGCAATAAACCAGTTTATATTAGTATCTTATTGTAATATGATAATACCAAAGTCTTTACTTTGAAAACATAATAATTTACTCGATAAAAAAAACATTCAACTTAAAAAAATTGGTTACACTCAAACATCCCTACAAACTTTAAGAACTTTCTAGCATATTTGCAAATCGGATAAGGAAATTACGTTGTATAGTTATAAAGCAACACCACTTAGAATTTGTCATGCTCAAATAGAAACTATAACTGTTAATCTTAACAGGTAAGAAGTAGTAATCCCCCAAAGTTGCGCATTGCACTATTTTTATTCAATATTTAATATTTAAACACTCAGATTTCCCTTTCTCTTTTGTAGACTGGTCGAATTCACCGTTGTATTGCATGTAACTTCCTTTTCGAACTTGACAACTGTACTACTTGATCGGGAGTATGGCTTATACTCCAATTCATATTAATAAATTTTACTTTCGCTGATCAAAAAAAAAAAAAAAAAAAAATTAATGATCAATTCTCACATGTTACCCCAAAAAAACATTACACATAAACATAAATATAAGCTCTGCATGCGGAACATTGTGTTAGGAGTAAGCATATATTTTAAACTAGCTCACAAATCACACTACAAGGATTTAGTACATTTAGGGTAATGCAAAATAATTATATACAAGGAAAACACATTTAACCAATACTTTATAAAGATAATATAATGCTTCATTTAAAAAGAAAAAACACGAAATATCAAGAGAATAAGAAGAGCGATAATGATTCTCGCCATTGGTCCTGTCGTGAGATGAACACATCGTTAGCTGGGTTCGCCTATCTCTTTGTCTGCCATTTTTCTCCTCGGTCTGGTTGTGGATTGGATGAAGGTAAAATAAAAACCCTAGGTTTTCTTGGAATTATGAATTTTATAGGAAAAAAAAGAGGAACAATGGAATAGTGACAATGATTTTCCATCCACCTTACTGTCTTTTTTACACGGGAATGTTTAGTATTGTACTTAAAAGAAGACTATTTACAATACCATCCAAACACAAACCAATATTTTGCGAGTCAGCTAGCGTAATGTGATTTTAATAATGAAACACTAATATAATTAACCTTAATTGAAGTCTTGGAGTTGGATTAGTGCTAAGTCTAGAGAATTTCCTTATTCTGCATTTGATTGGATGAATTTTCCTTTGGATTGTATGGTATAAGTTGTAATCTTTTTGAGCATTTCTTATGCTCCATGTCTAATAAATTTTTTGCTGATAAAAAAAATAAAAAAAATTAACCTTAATTGAATTAATTAGGTATTAATAGTTGGCCAGTACCTCTACGAACAACCAGAAACACCCTTAAGTGTTCCAAGAGATACTTTTTTTTGATTATCTAATAAGGATCAAACAATGTTTGTTAATGATGAATATATTAGACGAACAATATCAGTGACATCCTCTTAGTTTTGATCAACATAGACAATTGACAACATATAATAACATTTCACTATAAAAGCAACTTTTAAAGTATTTAAAAAATTTGTCATTTTATTTTATTTTTGTGGAAATAACTAGTTCACATTAATTAAGTGAATTATATTTGCGTTTTTTTTATTTCTAAATTCAATAGTTTTAAAAATAATAAAGTTATTCTAAAAAAGTAATCCCGAGAAAAAAAACAGCAAATAAATTCAAAAAAACTTTAAATTAAATATCAAGAATTTAATTTTACTTCGAAGTGCATTTTTTTAATGAAACTTAAAAATCAGCAAAATTGGGGAAAATACTAAAATGAAATCATTCATTTTAAATATTTAAAATAAAAATATTAACTCCCAAGAATAGTTGATCATTTTATAATTTATTCATAAAATAATTAAAACAATTGAAGTACTGACTGTTTATTTTGAATATATATTCAGGTTTTTTCTTTTCATAACATTTACGTGATGAAACGTCTTCTCCGAAATAACAAATAATATTCCTAAATAAATTTATTGTTTTTAAATTGTAGAATATGAAAATCAAATGTAAAAGGAATTTGCTTGAGTACTATGAATTAATTTATTAGTTTCATAGAAGTTAATCTTAAATATAACTTATCTTAAAAGTTGTCAAAAGTTGTTAATATACATCAAATACACCCCCTAAGAAAGAGCATAATATATCAATTACACCCTCTCTCAGTATTTGAATACCAAAAGGGCAAATTTAGTTTTTAAAAGTTGGTCAAAGTTGACCAATGATAAATGGGAAATTTTGGACTTATTTGATATGTTATTGTAAATTTTACAAGGTGTTATAGATATAATTAAAACATTGGGATGGAAATCATATTTAGTCATTCATTTGAGGCTGCCGTTGATATTAATGTCCAATTAATTATTTATCATGACACATGACTAGAATTAGGATTCACTATATAATAAAGCTAGCTATATACTCTATCAAATAAAATTTTACAAGTAAATAAATTTTTGTCTACCAAATTCGTTTACAACCAGTTAAATTACACAGGATATGAATGTACAAAAATTGAAAAAATACGTCTTTTACCGTACAGAATTCTAGTTTGACATAAATTAAATGAAATAGAAACGCTGGAAAATTAATGAATGTCCAATTTAATTTATCAATATATGATTTTATCGATATATGATTAGATTTACACTCTTCATACAATAAACTTGAATTATATAATCACAAATTATTTATTTATACATTGATTTGTATCTCGGTCCATTTCATTTATAAATTAGTATTTCAATTTACGCGGGAGATGATGCATTCAAATACAACGATGAAAAAATAATTTTTAACCATGTATACTTTTAATCAAATAAAAGAAACAATGAGGAGATCGAATTACATGTATCACCTTTTTAGAGAATGTAACGGATCTAGCTCACACTTTTATGAAAACCTGCTCATCAGACAAAGGAAAAATGGAAAGTAAAAAGGTGAAAAGCTTGTGGGAAACAAAATGAAGTATAAGAATTAGAGATAAATCATGAATCAGATGTATTCACTTGCGAAATAGCTTGGTGAAAGACCAAATGAACTCGTAATCTACGCCCTCAGCAGCCTTTATTTTTGCCCTGGAATTGGAGTGTCTATTTTCTGACAGAAATAGGTATTATTTAGAGTAGGCTAAGTTAGGGTTTGTCCCCTGGGGCGGTGCTTTGTAATAAAA